>CM038468.1:27911681-28511681 GCA_021464415.1 Lonicera japonica
CTGATTTTGGTATATTTATATACATGTGTATTGTTGTTTAGGTATTACCTCCTTTGGCTCAATTATCTACCTAGGTGAATATAACAAGGTTGTAGCCTTGCCTATGATTTTGGGTTGGAGCCCATACGCACAATTGGAGCCACAGCAGTTGTAGCCTCTTAATGATCTTACAGGTTGGAGCCCGAGTAATGATACTAGATGAGGGTTGGAGTCCTCTTGACGCTATAAGGCTTGTAGCCCTTCGGTTGCCTTGAGATGACAAAATACCTAGTGTAGGATAATTAGTGCCTTAGATAGCTAATACATTATATTTGCATGTTATGTTTAAACTTATTTTTTTGACAATCACAAATGTGTGTGTAAGTTACGACATGTATTTTCGTATAACGCAACATAATTGTATAGTTCCCACTGAGCCCGGTTGACTCACCCTATTATTATTTTTATATAGGTACTTCAGCAGGTACTCAGGGACGGGGACGAGGGAAGGACGTATCATCCTAGATTTGCCTCTGATATTGATGAGAGTTTCTTGCGAAGGAGAAACCTTGTTTTAATTTTTTTATCGGCATGTATTTTGTATTTTCTTTAGATTTTCTTATTGTATAATTATTAAACCTTATTATACTAGTTAGTGGTTTATATGTACGATGGTAAGCCAAGCTATGTATGGACATCTTTAATTGATGTATGGTTATTTCCTCTATTATGTTGGTTTAATTATTCAAGGTTTCAGCATTTTTATTCACTTTTTGCTGTTGTTAGTGACGGCAACCCGTGATTGCCCACTTTTGAAGGTAGATGCCTTCATATGGAAATTAGGGTGTCACAAGTTATATGATATATAAGTGAAAAGAGACATTTACTAATTTTAATCAGATGTTAAAATTATAGAAAATTATGATCCACATTCTTACTTCACAAGCAACTTAAGAAATCACTGACATCAGTTACAACAAAATTCACTAACTATCGAGGTTGAAACTCAAACAAAACAAAATATGTTATGCAATTCAAAATATCCCAATCACAATTAAAATGAGAAATCTGTAGTTGGGGGATTTTATAAGCGTTTGAAATTTTTAGGACATTTGTTCATCAAACTTTATTTTTTACGATCTTAGAGAAAAAATAAAACTTTACTTTTTACAAACACTTGGCGTCTAGAAATTTAATATTTATATATATAGCTATGTTGTTGGTCCTTTTTATGATTGTGTTTCATTATTGTTTGAAATCTTATTAGCTTTAGAGTTAGATGGGGTGCACACATAGAAAGCCTGATGAATTTGTTATTCTTCTTCTATCATTGCTTCAGATGAGGCGTAGGCTGTCAAGAGATGGAATATAATTCTAACAAAACTAGGTATGAATTAGTGTTTTGATAATACGTTATATGATCCAATACTAGTAATATTGCCCATGACAGTCAATTATACAGCTTGATCTCTTGCGTGTAAGTCGACACTGCTCCAGCCTTAAGTTTTCGCGCTTTAAGTTTTGGATTTACCTTGATCAATTCAAAATTCGATCCACTGACAGATCTACTGAGGCATAATATTTCTTATCTGGCACCTTGCCACAACAAAATCTCAAAGGGTTTTAAAATAGTATGCATTAAACAATTGAATGAGCTATCCATCCAATTACCCTTTCTAGCAACAAGGGTTCAATTCTCATTGTTCCTACTATAAAAATCCACAAGGGTGCGCAATTGAAGAAATAGAAATATTACAATGATACTTTATATAATAGTAGATAAATAATGTAGGTTTAGAAAATATTCAAATGGCTATTCAAGTTGCTATGATAGTTAAGAGTGTTAAAAACTTGGACCCAACTCAAGAGCCGGCAAACGGTTATTAATTGCATCCTGCATGCTAGAAAGCGCCATTAGATTACCCTTAGGTTTTATTTACTTAATTGTTTTTGTTTTGGAATCAAGCTTTTCCATCTTTGTTTTCGAGTTGTTTCTTTTTCATTTTTTCTTGTGACATTTTTTGTTAACCACCGGGGTTGGGATTTTAATGCAAAACAAAAATTTATTTTTCTGATATTTTGCTCTAGGCTGCTTGTAAGGCCAAGAGCTATCGTTTAAATAAAATTTAAGTATGTAGGTTTAGAAAACAAAAAAGAATAACCATGTCTTTATCTCTAAAATCTTAATCGATCAAACTGGATGTTTACAAACAAAAATAAATATTTATTTTCTAATTTTAAATAACAAATTTGATTAATCTGTTTGATGTACAAATGATTTTCGACGGAGATCCAATATATTTTGATTAATTAAGAACATACAAAGGAATAAGATGCATGTGATAACCTTATCTCTAATCTTTAAAAATGTTATTTAATATTGATCTTCTACAAACTGAAAATTTAAGTTTAATTGTTCACACATGCCCATAACTCTTTTTTTTTTCCTCAATTGAATATATTATAGTCATACGAAAATATAAAATATTTCTTGAGAAGCTCTAATGCAGGTTTAGAAAATAAACAAAAAGAACACTATCTTTATCTTTAAAATCCTAATTGATCATGTAATACCCGTAACATTTGCATTTGCATTTGAGCATGAGCATCCTTGTTTAATACTTTTATATGAGTTTCATATTTTTTTTATTTTGATATTTGTCATACAAATTTCATTAGTTGGATATGATTTGAGATTATATTTATTGATAATTATGTTCGCGTTTGATTACCGTGTTCCCATTTTTTTTACACTCTTTATTGTAATTCTCTTTATTTTATTCATCTTACTCCTTGTTCGGATACATTTAACCTATTCTAGATACCTACATGTTTAGCCTGCAAATTATGGAGAAATAAAAATATTTTAGACAATTGTGCAGTGTTACCATTTTGATCATATCTTTTCGCTCAGAACTCCGATTTTGGAGTTCTTTATATCGTTAGAAAGAAGACTCGAAGAGATAAAACTTCTTCGTACTGAAAATTTTCCAGTTCGGACATTTACTAGCCTAAAATTAGCTCCGAAGCTACTGGTAACGCACAGTGACGCGAAAACAGGGGCATTTTGGTGATTTTCTTTTTATTCCACTTATACTCTTCTCTACACACTTCTCATTTTCTCCTTCTCCAAACCCACGAAAACAGAGCAGTTCTATTTATTTCCCTCATCCTAAAACCTTGATTCATCATAAATTAAGCCACTAAATCCATTCTACTACTAGAAATCACAAGCTAGCAACATCATCAACAAGATTTCATCATCCTCCTCCTTTGAATCATTCAATTCATCCAAGGATCCTTCAATCTCTTCATACTCAACTACTTTAATTCTTCATCAATCCTTTATTTGAGGTGGGAACATGAGTAAACTTATCTTCTCTACTCTAATTTACATGTTTTATACTCTAGATTGTTAATTTTGAGTTCCACCCATATGAATCTTAGATTTGCTATTTTAGAGAAGAGATGATTTTCTGAATTGCTATTAATTAAACTATGAAGTTGTGATGATGGTATTTGATATATGAATTTGCAAGTTTGATTGTTATATGCGTTTTAAAGTCAAGTTTTGATGATGAACAGTGAATTCGTCATAGTATACCTTGCCCATAAATTATTGGTATAATTGAATAAGTTTACTTTAAAAATTATTGGTATAATTTCCTTTAGTGTTGGTACTTAAACTTGGTTTAAAGACACATTTAATGTAAATTGTGTATTGTATGGATATTGTACTTGTGCTTGTATTTGTGGTTGGTTTGTAAGTTGGGACGGAGAGCCCCTCGGATGAAAAGACCGGAAACTGTGCACGGAAGCAATGAAGAGGTGCCACCGCCATAGGGTGAGGAGCCCCTGAAATGGGGACCACCACATTAGCATTTACGGAGTAACCATTCATTATGTATGTGCGCTACATTTGCAATAAACCTTTTGAATCTTTAATGCAAAAATATGGGATAAATCACAAAATATCACTCGCTTATAATCCACAAACCAATGGCCAAGCCGAACTTGCCAATAGGGAGATAAAACAAATTCTTGAAAAGACGGTAAATCCAAATTGCAAGGATTGGTCATTACGTCTTAACGATGCACTTTGGGCTTATCGTACGGCTTTTAAAACAATTTTAGGAATGTCTCCCTATCGGATAGTATATGGCAAGCCTTGCCATCTTCCTGTTGAGTTGGAACATAGATCATTTTGGGCAATTAAAATGATGAATTTTGATATTGAAAATGTCGGAAGCAACCGAAAGTTACAACTTGAGGAGTTCGAGGAATTAAGGAGGGATGCATACCAAAATGCTAAGATAAGCAAAGAACGTGCAAATTTTTTTCATGATAAATCTATTTTAAGAAAAGAATTTAAACTCGGGCACAAAGTTCTAGTTTATGACACGCGTTTGCATCTCTTCTCGGGAAAGCTGAAATCACGTTGGACCGGCCCATACATTGTTCGACATGTATTCCTTTTTGGGGCCATGAATGTTGAGGATCCCAAAACCGGCTTTGTGTTCAAAGTGAACGGATAACGCCTTAAGCCATTTTTGGAATTCCCACCTCAAGAGAAATTCACCACTCTTGAAGATCCGACCTATACCTAACAAGCATAGGTGTTGTTTGTATATAATTATTACTTTTATTAAAAAAAAATAAAAAAAATAAAAAATATTTGCTTTATTTTCTTTCCTTCTTTTTTGGGTTTGGTTTGATAAACATGATATGAGGATTGAAATGTGGTTGTAATGCATGCATGTTATGTTTTATCTAATTCTAACCCCTTTTTTTTGTTAGTGTGTACATATAGTAATTTTGCTTTGAAAATAGCTCTCTTTTGCCTCATGAAAATCGAAAAGTCAAATGGGAGACTGCCAATTTCTCGTTCTCTTCACATTGAGGACAATGCGTTCTTGAAGTTGGGGGGTAATGTACTTAAACTTTAATGGCTTTTCAATTTCGGAATTTTTTATGTGTTTAGAGCTTAAAAAAAATTTTGAAAGTTTGAAAAATGATGAAAAAAAAAAAGAAAAAATTTGATGATGATTGGTTCATTAGCTATTGGCATGAATTCCTTAATCTAGATGGAATTTTGAGTGATAATCTACCTTGCTTTACTTCAATTAGATTCATGACCCTAGAAACGTTCCTTAAAATGTGTAAATGCTTTAAGTAGAGAAATTCTTTCGTAACACTTAGAGTAATTTTTATTTTGTGAAGAGGGAATTCTTGTCCAAAAATGATGAAAGTTTTTTCGAAAAGATCCTCCAATAGAGAGGACAAATGCATGGCACTTTGAAAAACTTGGATGACTTTTAATCGTAATATTGACTTAAAGCTTCACTTGACTAAATCATAAGTCTCTTTGTTTAGTATTATGGATAGGTAAAGGTTACCATATGGGAAAGGGTGAATAGCTTCCTTCAAGCTTAATAAATAAGCATAAAATGTCAAATTTTATATAGTGAGTCTGCTGCCCCCCATAGAGATGAAAACCGCCTTGAACTAATTTAGCAAAAATTTCGAAAAAATATAAGAAAAGTGCTTAGAAATGGACAAAAATTTTAAACTTTCGTTTTTGAAGGAAATTCCTCTTTCATCTCTAATGATCAATACTCTTTGTGTTTAAATGAGAATTTTACTAATATAAGGCTTAGCATATGATTAAAGGGAAGTATGGGTTAAGTATCTAAAGGAGATACACAATTTGGATAGTTATTCAAAAACCCACAAGTCTAGAAATAGTGATAGTAATGTCACAAGTTTTGCAAATTGAACTTTTGAAATCATCATTCTCGTCATTCACCATGATCAAACTTTTGATATTTGTAGGTATCATTACTGTAAACCTTCACAAGACACAACTCGTCTTCTAGGAGAACTTAGGAGTTCAAAGGCTTAATGCATGTGCTAAATGCATTTTCAGATATTATACATAGCTATTTTTATATTGCTTGTTAAGGGACTAGCAAGAGATAAGTTGGGGGGAGTTGATAAACGCCTAATATTGTCATTCATACGCTCATTTTCGGAGTTGTTTGACGCGTATATTTCTCTAAAACTACTTGGTTTGCCAACTTATTTCGCGATTAGTCTCGTAGCACTTTTGTATTTAACAATGCTTGGAAAGGCACATTTTTGTGTTTATTTTGGTGTCTCTAGATTTCAAGAAATATTGTATTTAATACAATAGTGGAATTTTCCATGGACAAAAAGAATCCAAGAAAGTGAGTCTCCATGTGATTAAAGACCATCCAAGAAAGTGGAAGTCTCCATGTCCATGTGATTAAAGAAAGAAAGTGGAATTGTGCATGTGATTAAAGAGCATCCAAGATAGTGGAATTCTCCACCAAAAATAAAATAAGCATTGTTTATTTTTTAACATCCAACACAACTCTCCTATTTACAGTCTTCATTGTTGCTTTGGAGAGAGGATCTTAATTTTATTTTACCTATCATTTCTCAATTTATAGAGAGCTTGTAATAGTATTTTTAAGAGAGAGAAATGGAGTTCACTTTTATAATTCTTGTCTTTACATTTATTATGGAGTAAATTTCTTTGCTAAGGCTAAAAGATGAAATTTGCAATGCATTAATTATGTAAGTTCAATTCTCATTCCATTGTTAGTATTGTTAAATACTTTTTGAATCCTTCATCTTCTCCATTTTCTCAACCATTCATAAGCTAGTAAGATAATTTTCATATGATGATTTGACTTTGTATGCCTTGTATACTTAGATCTCAAGCATTAATGAAGAGATGATACACTTGTGTATTTCTTACTAGCCTGTGTCCATTCTTTCTTTAAATGAGATACTTTTCATTGCCAAGCATGATTAGTTTTTGAATATTCATGGAAACACCAAAAATTTGGGATTTTAATCTTTTAATACTTTAATGATATGTTGAGTGCTTTCTACACTTTATGTGATTTTAAGACTCATCATCTTCTTAGTTAAAGTATTGCCAAAGAGGATCTTTTAAATTTATGTCATAAACAACTTCATTAATCATTTTAAGGATTCAATTTGTATTTATCAAATAAGTCTATATAGGACGGCTTGACCTCCACCTAGACCTCCCAATCTTAGACAAATGAATGTTATGATTTATCGAGCTAAACTCCTTGTAGTTGGCCATTTTCATAATCAAGTCATTTGCCTAGGAGAAACTAACAATGAGTTCTTAAATGCCTAGTTTAAATTTATGCCTTTTCTTTTTGTGTATTATAAGTTTGAATCTTGGTTGATATTATATGGGAATGGGTTGCACTTGCTTCACACCCTTTGTCACAAGATAAAAATGAGAGATACACTTATGTTGATATTTGCTTACACCCTTTCTTTATATGGCATTTATATGGAAATGGGTTGCTTTTGCTCCACACCCTTTTGCTTAGAAATGGGTAAAATATTCAACACTTAGGAATTGCATTGAGAACTTTGAATGAGATTGATTTTACTTAACTTTGCAAAACAAATGAATTCTATAATGCCTTAGCCTTTTGTCATCTATTATTATATCATTTTAATTTTTATTGCAAGACTTTAAAATAAACAACTAAAATCAACCAATTAAATTCCCTTAACAAAACCTTGGACTCGTAATCACCACATCGTCTTTCCGACTATCCTTGTGGTTCGACACTTGGACTTACCAAGTATTATAACTTGACAACCTGCACTTGGGTACCTAAGCACATAAGTATTTTCGGCGCGTCATGTTCGTGTTGCCTTTATGGGTAGAAATTCTGAATTCCACCCTTATTCATTTGCTATGCGTACGGAACAACGAGATTATATTAGTTGGTTGGCTAGTCTCACTAATGTCGAAGCACCTCAGTTGTCACCGAGCGATGTACCCACCGTATGTGATTTTCTTGATGTTTTTCCCGACGATTTTCCGGGTTTACCCCCTCACCGTGAGATAGAATTCACCATTGAATTACAAACCAATACCTCACCTATCTCTTTTTCCCCTTACCGTCTAGCGTCCGCCGAGCTCCAGGAATTGAAAACCCAACTTGATGACCTTCTTGCCAAAGGTTTTATCCGTTATAGTACTTCTCCATGGGGAGCACCGGTTCTTTTTGCTAAGAAAACTGATGGTTCACTTCGTCTATGTGTTGATTACCGCAAGCTTAACCAAGTCACCATCAAGAATAAATACCCTTTACCTCGCATTGATGATCTCTTTGACCAACTACGTGGTTCTCACTGCTTCTCAAAAATTGATCTTCGATCGGGCTACCATCAACTAAGGGTTCGGGAAGAAGATATTCCCAAAACTGCATTCAACACCCGTTATGGCCATTTCGAGTTTCTTGTTATGCCTTTTGGTTTGACCAATGCACCTGCGGCATTTATGGATCTTATGCATCGCGTCTTTCGACCTTATCTTGATTCTTTCGTTGTGGTGTTTATAGACGATATTCTTATTTATTCTCGTACTGATGAAGAACATGATCGACATCTTCGTATAGCCCTTCAATTTCTTCGAGAACATCGTCTTTATGCTAAATTTAGCAAGTGTGACTTTTGGAAAGATGAGGTCAAATTTTTTGGCCGTGTGGTATCTCGTGGTGGTATATCCGTTGACCCCATTAAAGTCCAGTCCATATCCTCTTGGCAACGTCCGAAGAATGTTACTGAAATCCGAAGTTTTCTTGGTCTCGCTGGTTACTATCGACGTTTTGTTCAAGACTTCTCTAAGATTGCTGCACCGCTCACGCGGCTTACCCAAAAAGGTGTTCCTTACGTTTGGACCGATAAGTGTGAAGAATCTTTTAACGAACTCAAGTGTCGACTAACGTCTGCGCCCGTACTTGTTTTACCTAAACAAGGCCGTGGTTATGTGCTATGTTGTGACACTTCTCGTACCGGATTAGGTTGTGTTCTTATGCAAGAGGGACATGTTATTGCCTACGGTTCGCGCCAGTTGAAGACCCATGAGAGAAATTATCCAGTCCATGACCTTGAACTTGCTGCTGTAGTTTTTGCTTTGAAGTTATGGCGACATTACTTATACGGAGAGCAATTTGAAGTTTATACGGATCATAAGAGCTTGAAGTATATCTTCACCCAACGTGACCTCAATCTCCGACAGCGTCGATGGATGGAATTTCTTGAAGATTATGACTTCACTCTGCAATATCACCCTGGGAAGGCGAATGTTGTTGCCGATGCGCTTAGCCGAAAGAACCAAGGGTCCTTATCCTCTCTACGGTGTCGGGAGTGGAAACTTTGTCAAGCGTTACAAGACTTTAATTTGGTTGTTGATCGTCGAGAAAATGTTGCTTTTCTTGCAAACATCATTATTTGACCACTCATTCAAGACCGAGTAATTCAAAGTTAGTTTGAAGACGAAGAAATTGTTGAAATTAAAAAGAAGTTAGAAAGTGGAGAATTAGTTGAACATCACACTATTGGTGCTGATGGTGGTGTACGTTATAAAGGAAGAATCCTTGTACCGAATAATAATGAAGACATTAAGCGAGAAATACTAGATGATGCCCACAAGTCCAAATTCACCATCCATCCTAGAAGCTCAAAGATATACAAAGATATCCGACACACTTATCAATGGATGGGAATGAAACGAGAAATTGCCACATATGTATCAAAATGCCTCACTTGTCAAAAAATCAAGATCGAGCATCAAAGACCTGCCGGTGAACTTCAACCCCTCCCTATTCCTATATGGAAGTGGGAAAATATTACGATGGATTTCCTTATGGGGCTACCGAGGACGCAACATAAGCATAATGCTATTTGGGTAATTATCGACCGTCTCACCAAATCAGCCCATTTCTTACCAATGAAGAATACCGACTCACCCGAGACACTTGCTAAACTCTACGTACGAGAGATTGTACGCCTTCACGGAGTCCCCGTTTCCATTGTATCTGATAGAGATGCACGCTTTACATCACGATTTTGGAAAGCATTTCAAGGTGCACTTGGCACCCGACTTGAGATGAGTACTGCATTTCATCCGCAAACTGATGGCCAATCGGAGCGAACTGTAGAAATTCTTGAAGATATGTTACGAGCGTGTGTTTTAGATTTTCAAGGCAGTTGGGATGACCATTTATCGTTAGCGGAATTCGCTTACAACAATAGTTTTCAAGCTAGTATCGGAATGGCACCGTATGAAGCCTTATATGGAAGACCGTGTCGCTCACCTATGTGTTGGACTGAAGCTGGAGAAGCAGCACTTATTGGGCCACAACTTGTGGAAGAGATGACTGAAAAGATTCGAGTTATCAAGCAACGGCTGACCAAGCCCAAAGCCGTCAAAAGAGCTACGCTGATAAACGAAGACGCCCGCTACAATTTAAAGTGGGTGATTTTGTGTTTTTGAAGGTGAAAGCTAATAGAGGAATCATTTGTTTTGGTAACAAAGGCAAGCTAGCACCGCGCTACATAGGTCCTTTCGAGATCATACGACGTGTTGGTAATGTATCTTATCAGTTAGCGCCACCATCCTCCCTTGAGCAAGTACATGATGTTTTTCATGTGTCCATGCTTAAAAAGTATATCCCCGATTCGTCACATGTTCTACCGGTGGAAGAATTAGAAATCGATGAGAGTGTTTCTTATAAAACTCAACCGGTCAAAATTTTAGATCGCAAGGAGAAGATTCTTCGTAACAAAGTTATTCCGTTAGTGAAGGTCCTTTGGCTCCATCATAATATGGAGGAAGCAACATGGGAGTTAGAATCAGAAATTCTTCGTTTATATCCTCATTTGGTACGTTAGACATTACTCATCCTCATTTCAATTGAATTCCTTTCGAATTTCGGGTCAAATTTTTTTAGGAGGGGAGACTGTAATACCCGTAGCATTTGCATTTGCATTTGAGCATGAGCATCCTTGTTTAATACTTTTATATGAGTTTCATATTTTTTTTTTATTTTGATATTTGTCATACAAATTTCATTAGTTGGATATGATTTGAGATTATATTTATTAATAATTATGTTCGGGTTTGATTACCGTGTTCCCATTTTTTTTACACTCTTTATTGTAATTCTTTTTATTTTATTCATCTTACTCCTTGTTCGGACACATTTAACCTATTCTAGATACTTACATGTTTAGCCTACAAATTATGGAGAAATAAAAATATTTTAGACAATTGTGCAGTGTTACCATTTCGATCATATCTTTTCACTCAGAACTCCGATTTTGGCGTTCTTTATATCGTTAGAAAGAAGACTCAAAGAGATAAAACTTCTTCCTACTAAAAATTTTCCAGCTCGGACATTTACTAGCCTAAAATTAGCTCCGAAGCTACTGGTAACACACAGTGACGCGAAAACAGGGGCATTTTGGTGATTTTCTTTTTATTCCACTTATACTATTCCCTTCTACACACTTCTCATTTTCTCCTTCTCCAAACCCATGAAAACAAAGCACTTCTCTCTATTTCCCTCATCCTAAAACCTTGATTCATCACAAATTAAGCCACTAAATCCATTCTACTACTAGAAATCACAAGCTAGCAACATCATCAACAAGATTTCATCATCCTCCTCCTTTGAATCATTCAATTCATCCAAGGATCCTTCAAGCTCTTCATACTCAACTACTTTAATTCTTCATCAATCCTTTATTTGAGGTGGGAACATGAGTAAACTTATCTTCTCTACTCTAATTTACATGTTTTATACTCTAGATTGTTAATTTTGAGTTCCACCCATATGAATCTTAGATTTGCTATTTTAGAGAAGAGATGATTTTTTAAATTGCTATTAATTGAACAATGAAGTTGTGATGATGGTATTTGATATATGAATTTGCAAGTTTGATTGTTATATGGGCTTTAAAGTCAAGTTTTGATGATGAATAGTGAATTCATCATAGTATACCTTGCCCATAAATTATTGGTATAATTGAATAGGTTTAGTTTAGAAATTATTGGTATAATTTCCTTTAGTGTTGGTACTTAAACTTGGTTTAAAGACACATTTAATGTAAATTGTGTATTGTATGGATATTGTACTGGTGCTTGTATTTGTGATTGGTTTGTAAGTTGGGACGGAGAGCCCCTCGGATGAAAAGACCGGAAACCGTACACGGAAGCAATGAAGAGGTGCCACCGCCACGGGGTGAGGAGCCCCCGGAATGGGGACCACTACATTAGCATTTACGGAGTAACCATTCATTATGTATGTGTTACTAGTTTATCCGAAATTTATATTCGGTTACTTATCCTCAACACAACAAAATTAAATGTGTCGACTTTATGATTTATGCATTCCTTAACAAAGTGCCAACATTGTTTATGATTCTTATATGAGTTTAATGAGGTGTGATTATTTTCTTTGTTAAATTCCATTATACTTTGGAGCCTCATTTATTAGGCTTGTTTACAATTTTAATAGTTCAATTATTAGTTTCATTTTGCACTCTTGTTTCCATTGGGCTTTTTAGCTCACGTTTTCCCTCCACAGGTACAAAATCTGATCGTGTAGTAGATGACACGGGGAAAGGGGAAAAGATGAGGTTCCATGCGATAGAGTAGATTCTTGATACCAACTAGACCTTGTGTAGTCTTCATGTAGAAGACTTTGGTTTGTTTCTTTTGAGTTTTATTAATAATATGTTGCGGTTATGTAATATTAGTGAAGAATATTTTGTGGAGAACTTATGGTTTTATGTATATATGACTTTTATTTATATTTAATGAGTTTGATAATGGTTTGTGATTTGGTCTACAATTTGTATCATATAAGTGCGTCATAATTTTCAGATTTATATTTAAGGAATTTTAGTTGGTCTTGTGGGTCTATTATCCAAATTTATATCCTCCATATAGGTGGATACCGTAGCGTCCCCGCTACCCCGGGGTGTGGGATTCGGGGCGTTACAGATCAAACCAAACAACTTGTTTATAAACAAAAATTAAAATGAACACTCTTTCTTCTCTCTAAAATAACGATGTTCGAGGCCCTCTGAGATTACACCTATTTTTTTTTAAATGAAAAACGTGATTAATATAAATTATATATAAAGGATTTTCGATCGAACGATGTAGCAAGTCTGATTAATTAAGTACGTCCAAAGGAGTAGCATGCCAATGGATCTTTGAAAAATGTATTAAATATTGATCTCTATAAACTAAAAATTTAGGGAGCTATTATTTACACCCCTCAATCTTGTCACAAACACCACCATCTATAATTTGATAAAACTCATTTTTCAACACCCCACCTTTTTGTCACAAACACCCTCTCACTTAACTATTACTTAACTTATTTATCCAATGCTTAAAATATTAACCTATCTATTTATTCACTTTTTAATAAACTAATCAAACATTAACCCAAATAATTAAACCTATGTCTCCCATTTCCCCCCATTCACAATCACATTTCATTGCTTCAAGTAAAAAGATAGAGAGAGAATAGACTCATTTCTTTATTATTTGAACTCTCAAAATCAAGAAATCACAATCAAATCGAAGCACAAACATTATTGGTGGGAAGTTTAAAGCTTGGATTATGATAAATAAGAATCAATGTGCATGAGATAGTGAATAAAGAAGAAGTTCAAAAAAAAGTTGGTGATGAAATTTTACTCCAAAATGAAGCCAAAGATGTATTATAGTTGTTATTATTGGTGAATTAATGTGTATATTAGCTTTCATATATCATTCTACAACATTCAAATTGAAACAAAGATGTAATCCCCAAAACAGAGTATAAAACGGGTTCTGTCCAAGCTTGACTTACTTTATATAACGAGAGTAATCTAATTACAACTCTCCTCAAATAAGGCGAGTGTGTATAGATACATTCACCCCATGTGAGACAAGTGTGTGTTATTAGGTGAGTTACTTACAACACATTCACCTAATGTGGGGTGAATGTGTGTGAATCCACTCACCTGTCATTAGGTGAGTCTAATTTAAAAATACTCCAGTACACTTTGCACTCCATTGCCTTATATTAGGTGAGTTACTTGCAACACATTCACCTAATGTGGGGTGAGTATATATGAATCCACTCACCTGTCATTAGGTGAGAGACGAGCGGGAGAAGGTGAGAAATCTTATTCTCTTTCAATGTTAATCAATGTTAAGTAATTTTATTTTTAATTAAGGTTTGTGTTAACTTTTAATTTGGTGGTAGGTGTTTGTGACTAAAAATTGGCATGAGGGGGGTGTTTGTGACAATAGTGGTGTTAGTGACATAAATGGGGGGTGTAAATAATGGCCCCCAAAATTTAAGTTTGTTCACACATGCCAATTGATTAACCAATAAGGGTTGTCATGTAGAAATGCTCCAAATCAATTTGAGTAATACAAATACAAATTGGAATTTTATAGCTAGACTTGATTATGGCACCAAATTTCATTGATTTTACCATCTCTAAAAAATTAACAAAATTTTGTATTATATCTAAAGCAAGTGGCGTACACAAGAATTCAAGTTAGAGAGCGATCTTTAGAAATTTTGAAACTTTTTAAAGTACGTAGTAAACAAACGACAAACTGAATATATTAAATTAATTAACTTAAATACCTTCCATTTCGAGAGGTAAACAACTAAATTTTTTCATGAAATTTCATCAACTCTATCAAATTTCTTCAAAAAAATTGTTTCTTTTTCCTTTTTCAAACCCAAATTTTCTTTTATGATATTTTTCTCTAGGCCACTTCAAAGGCCTAGAGCTATCATTTAAAAAAAATAAAGAAGAAGAAGTAGGTTTAGGAAACAGACAAGAAGAACCCTATCATTATCTTTAAAATTTTAATAGATCAAATAAAATAACATGTGTTTAAAAAAAAAATTTAAAATCAACCAATGTCATTAATATGAATTATATATAAATCATGATCATCGAGGCTCTTCGAGATTACCACCACCTTTTTTTTTTAATAACCTACGTGATTAGTACGAATTATATATGCATGTGATTGCCTTATCTCTAATCTTTGAAAAATGTATTAAATATTAATGATCTTCTACAAACTAAAAATTTAAGGTTTTTCACACATGCCAATGTATTCACCAAACAGAAATGCTTTTCAGTTGAAAATACGTTTTAACAAATGTAACCCAAATCAATTTGAGTCATACAAATATAAAGTGGAAGTGTACACATTCGGTTAAGGTACCAATTTTTAGTGATTTTCTTATTTTTAGTCATACATGCGCAGTTGAACAAATATTAAAACTCACAACTTTTTTGTTATTATCCAGAACAACTAGTTACAAATCCGTGAAATGCACGGGACGATATTCAAATTGTTATTAAAGAAAATTAATAACGAAAAAAAATTAAATAATATAATATCAATACAAAGCCATGTAAAATAGCACTAATTATACAATGAAACACGCAATTAATTAATCTAAATAATAAAAACATTGAATACCCAAAATAACCCGTATAAATTGATACATTTTTGCTAAAAAGAAAAAAATGATGTAGTTTCTGCTTAAAAGAATTATTTGAAAAAATAAAAAAAAATAAAAAATAAACATTACAGAATCCAATAAATAAAGCCACTTCTTGTTCCTTCTTTCATGATACTGTATATACAGAGCCCTTCTCTTAAGGACCGTCCTTAAATTAACTAACTTAAGGACCCTTTATTTCGAGGAGGTAAATGGATGATATTTTTCATGAAACTTGGAAGAGGTGATCTATATAATAAGTAGATCATCTCCACCAAGTTTCATAAAAAAAATTCAATTAGGAAGTGGGTTATATGAAAAATTGATATATATGCGCATTTCTAGACGTTGAAATTTTAGATTTTTAATTAACCCACTTCCCGTTTAATTTTTTTGATGAAATTTGGTGGAGATAATATACTCATTATAGAGATCATCCTCACCAAGTTTTATGAAAAAATTCAACTGTTTACCTCTCGAAATGGATGGTCTTTAAGAAAAGGGGACTATATATATATATTAAGTATAGATGTAAATATGAAAATGAAAGAGTTAAAAAGGAAATAAATAAAGGTTTGATAATAAAAAAATTTATTACGATAATTATTATAGTTTCTTTATTTTATTATTATAATAATAAATGATGTTATTAATGGAGCAGTAAGTATATAATAGATAATAAATAATGTCATTAATGGAGGTACTTCCTCCATTTTACTATTATAGTCTAGATAGTATACCACGCGCATACTTTGTATCTAACTTAGGATAAATAAAATAATGAGGGATAGTATAGCTACGTACTTACGGTCTTTTTTTTTATTGTTTGAAATCTTATTAGCTTTAGAGTTAGATGGGGTGCACAAAGAGAAAGACCACGTGACGCATATGCTGTGAAATCTAAACTCAATTTATAAGCTTCAAATTAATAATAACACAAGAAGAATAAAGAACTTGCATGGTTGAAACCTGTGAACCCAGAACAAAACTTGAAATGATCTAAACTATTTTGTTGTCATCATTTTTATTTTACCGTATACTGATTGACACTAAAGATTTCGATTTAATATATAAAGAAATATAAATATATTATGATATCCTTAAATGACAAGATGATTTTTAATTAGGGATGAAAAAAAAAATACTCTCTCCGTCCCAATTTAAAAATCTAACTTTTCTTTATGACCCAAATTAAGCACTGATTGTAATATTAAACAGTAGTGCAATAACATGCGTACATGTGATTGCCTTATCTCCAATCCTTGAAAATGGTACAATTCAATATTCATCTTCTACAAACTAAAAAATTATGTTAAAAATTTGTTCACACATGCCAATAACTCTCAATTGAACATATAAATAAATGTAATTAAATTAACTCTCACATTTTGCACGCCCCATAATTTTAATTAATAAAATAATATTGCCCATGACAGTCAATTATGCAGCTCCATCGCTTGGTTCCGTGTAAATCACCGCGCTTTCCAGCCTTAAGTTTTGGTATAAATAGAGGACACTCTTTCCATCTTCTTTTATCTCTCAACTCAAACTAAGAGTAATTTCAACATATTAAGGAAGAATATTTTCAAGTGCAGATCTAGCTGATAGAGAAGAGTGAGTTTAAGAATTTAACACTTGATTTCTTCTTTAATTACTATATATATATGTGTGTGTGTGTGTACGATTTCACAATTCTGATGATCATGTATATATATTACGAAAATTTTATTTTCTTATCTCAAACTCTGTGTGTGTGGACACACAATTACACAAACACATATATACATTATACATATATATATATAGCTAATGTACTCATTGTAGAGTTTTGTTATCGTGATATATACAGATGGCCGATGGAGTTTATGGCACCCCAATTGATGCCGAAACATTGAAGGGAATGCCAGAGTATAGGCGATCTTATGAATGCAGGGGGGAAGGACACTAATTGCTTGAAGTATGTAGAAAATCTTAGGGATGAATACGGCAACGGGGTCAAAGTGCTTCGCACCATTTACAATGCCACGGGAGGCGATTTAACATACAGTCAATCTAAAGATTTTCATGGACATATTTACAATAAACCATACCCACTTGTAATTAAAAATGGGCAATGGGGTGGGTATCTACACGTGCACACTACCGCATCAGCAACAGGATCATCTGCCGCAGTTGTGTACAGTGGCCTGAACAACGATGAAGTCAAATGCGATTGGATGTTGTCTTGGTCGGACCCCTGGTCTGGGTCAAACACAGTAAGGACAAACTAATTCTTAGGCTAGGGTTTCAGATCCATATATATGGAAATCACTTAATTAATTATGGATATTTTCTTAGTCATTACAAAATTCTTTCTCATGTTTATATGGATATATATATTAATTATTTTTGTGCAACTTTGAGTACTTGTAGGTGTATACTGAGATTCGCGAAGGTGGACACTACAAGGACACTTTGGGAGATATACAAAATAAAGTGGAGAATGGTAACGATACATCCAACAACAAATGGACCGGATGCACATCAACTACGACTATTGCGACCGGTACTACCACATCCTTTGTGGGAATAATGAGCCTTACCCCTCCAGTTTCTTAAAGGCGCAATTTTATTTTTCTGCTTCGTTTCAGTGGCTTTCTTTCCTTTTAGTTTGTTAAATAAAGGTAAGGCTACGTGCCAAGACCATTAATATTTGCTCCTTAATTAAGCATGCATGCATGTAATGTTTTAAGTTTCCTTGTATTAGCTTCATCTTTAGAGTGTGCTGGCTAGAAAGGGTTATATATGTGTGTCATAAATCCTCAGAAAACCGGTACGACGTTGTTGTATTATTTTGTCATTGTAATTCTCAGTTTACCTCCTTGTCAACAAATAAAGTAATATTTATGTTTTAGTACTGTTTCATCTTTCTGGTTTTTATTTTGTTTGATTTTACTTGTGCGCGTTGTTGAAATTAATTTTTTGGAATTGGTTATTAAAAAAAATTATTAAAGTTGCACTGTTGATGGGAAATATGTTTTATTATATCACTTTTTAAAATTTATACCAAACATGATAATTTTAAAAATACATTACAAAACTGGGTTATAATATTAAACCAAACAGCACCATAATATATATGTCCAAGTTAAGCTAATAAGCTTCCTTTTAATGGAAGAAATTAAGCCTTCATATTTTTATTCATAATTTTATTTCCACCCTCAATAATACTTGGTTTCACTCCCACCCCTCATTTGGTACTTGAGCACTGAGTAATTAGGACATATTTTTCCGTTCTTGAGAACCAAGTATAAGTTTATTACTCGGTGCTTAGAGGCTAAGTAAACATTGTCAGATTTATACTCGGCCCTCAGAAACCAAATAACAAGCAATCATTACTTGGTACTCAATGACAAAATGAAGGGAGGGAGTTAAACAAGCATTATTGGGGTTGGACATAGTATCATGCACTACAAGAAATTTTATTGTATAAGTCACTTTTAAGTTAAACAATATATATGTCACTTATTAATTTTTAAACTTAAATGAGTATAAATAATAAACTTTAAGTCACTTTTATAAATCTTATACTAATATGCCACAACTTTTTAAAAGTGACATACTAAATTAATAAAATTAAAAATAAGTTAACAACTATCAGGCTTTTACTTTCTAATTTCTCCATAGTATCTTAAAAAAAAAATAAAAAAAAATTTAAAAAAATAAAAAATAACAAGCCCTATTCCTCACCATCGTCCCTGTGTGAATCATCTCACCATTGCCACTATTCTTCACCATTGCCGGAGTCGATCCTTAGCTTTCCCGGCCAGCCAATCCTCATCTTCCTCGTCGCCCACTCTCCTTTCATTATACCATCATCCCTTTGGGAGATATACAAAAGATCTTAGAATCTTGGTCTAACTTTGGTGTGGATATAGTATGATGGGAAGGAGGAACTAGTTGCCTTGGCTTAGCATTGGAAAACTAAATAAAAAGGAAAATGGTCGAAAATGGCAATAAAAATAGTGCTTTCGGAAGTAATAAACGAAGCAACAGTAAATTAATTTATCAGTTTTATATGTTTATTTAATATATTTGTGCATAGACATGTATTTATAGATTGCATATGTAATTAAATAAGAGCCTCAACTCAATCAAAACAATAGCCTAACGCTAGAGGTGACCAATTTTGTGCTTCAATACGCAATATCAGTTTGGATAAATAGAAACAAGTTTGGCTATTTAGTTTCCGCAAACCATTTAATCTGTATAATAAGAGGCAATGGTTTTTTGAATCTTATAAATTTATAAGATCATGTTTATCGTTCTGGGGTAGTTGAAGAAAGGGCGAATGAACATGATGAAAGGCTAATTTATTAAGCAACATTACATGTAATCTTTGCTGTTCATTTTTTAATTTTTCTGTTTTCCATTTTTGGGTATTTCATAAACGAGATATGCATTTTTTCATTCTATTCATACAACTAGACTAAATTAATTTGTTTAAACTGTAGGTCTGTAGTTTTATCTTTGTACACATACTATATTTTCTGAGTATTATCTTATTGACCTCTTCAACAAATCTTTGCCATCTCTCAGATATCCCCTTTAGCTTCCAAAACCATTGGATCATCATTTATTCCACCAATAGATAAAATATACATATGCTTTTGTTTTGTTGTTTAAAATAATTAATAATTCTTTTATGGTAGGTTAATTTATTCTCCTTATCATCTTTATGCATAGTTTTATTTCAGTTGTAGATTTAACCTTGTGACCTTTATAGCCAACTTTTATGGGAGGTTAATTTATTAATTTAGTTTCCACTCGAAACTTGTCTATCTTCTTTGTGAATTTATAAAAGGACATTCTTATTGATCTCCGATCCGCACCAATATATATATATACATACATCCCTGAAAAAATCATAATTACTTGTAATCTCCTAATCCCCAATAGTACTAACTGTAATCTCCTACATTACTTGTAATCTACTAATAGCAGTAGATTTTTGGTTTTCCAACACCCAGGGTTTTTCTTGTACTATTAGCAGTAAGCCAAAAAAATGCAATAATACATACATACACACAAGCTTGCGCATGTGCGCGTGAGTGCATACTTATGTAGAGCTATGCACAAACGTACAAAGGATGAACTACCAATACATACTCACCTCATAAAAGATACACACACAAGTGCAAGAAGAAATGCGAAGTTATCAAGTCTAAGCATAGTCAACTTTCTCGTTACAAATATTGGTTTTGATTTCATTTTGATATTTTCTTCTTGTTGGGTCCTTGACAGTAAACCTGAATTCTTTTGCAAATATAGGCACTCTTTTTGGAACCTAACTGTGTTTCTTCCAGCAACCGCTGGACTCCAAATTTTTTCTGCAATTTTTCAAAGCAAAAATTTGATTTTCTTTTGTGTACTCACAGACAAGTTGCTTGCGACCACCATTTTTATGATATACTTTTCACTAAAACTAGAATTTGCATTTTTGAAAATGGGAAAACTTTATATATTTTTTGAAATTAATTTATTTTAGGGAAAAAAAATCAAATCTCCTCGTCTGCTCTATGAAAGATTTTTTGATGCATATTTTGTTGTGTAGATCTAGAAAATGAGCAGAACTCACAATGCAAACTCGATTTTGAAGAGAAACAACAATTAGCTGTGCACAACTCTAGGGTAAAGAATTGTGTTGCTAGTGCTGTTATATTAGGGTAAACAAAAATTTAATATTATTTACAGATCTGTTCATTTTTAAACTGAACTATCCTCTTTATTCTTTTACTAATGTTATACACTAAAATAATATTATATGCATTTTGGAATTAATTATCTGTGTCGTCGTCTTTTCTGTCTATTGGGCTTCTTGGAATTGTGATTGTCTGTTTCTAGTCATCTGTCGATTGTGGAATTCGTGGAACTAATGCTACTGTTGTCACGACCCGATTTTCGGACCGTAAATGATAAAGTTTTTAAAAAATAAAGGAATTTGAGATAAAAATTAAAATAACATGGAATTAAATTTGTAACGAATACTTTTACAAAAATAAAACTTTCACTCTCATTGTCAAAATTCGATTTACAACAATAAAAAAAATATTAATTCAAAGTAGTACTCCTGGCCAGAGGATCTAAGCGTCCCAAATCCATACAACAAAATAAGAAAATCATGTACAACAATTTAATATTAAAAAAATTAATAAAATCTTCATCACTTTGATCCACCGGTCTATCCCAGTCAACATCAAACCTGCAAAAGTCTATTGGGGGGTGAGCACGAAGCCCAGTAGGATCTTAGATAATACATGAGCTCTACCCAATTTATTCATAACAAGCAAATAATTATCAACATCATTGTATAACAAACAACATGCGTGTGATAATCATATTATATTCTAAAGACAAGAATGTGCACATAAATATAATTATAAGCATGTTCACACAACATAATTGGAATAAGAATAAAATTAAGTAGGTACTCAATAGGGTATTCTCCCCTACCTTAAATCGAAAACAAGACGTCGACCGCCCGCTCTTCCAATTATTTTTTTTTTCTCTTCTTCTCTTCTCCTATTTTTTTATTTTTCTTCTTTCACTCCTCTTTTTTTCTCTTTTATTTCTTCCCCTCTTTCTCTACAACTCTCGGCAGAGAGTTGTCTATTTTTTTTTTCTTCTTTTTTTCTCTCTCCCCCTTTTTTCCAAGCTACCCCCAAATAACCCTATATATATATATATATGTTTATAATATAAATGGAACATTATGTACTCATAATTATAGAAACATATATGACACAATAATTCAACATTTAAATTTGAATTATAAATAATTAATTAATATAATGGTATAGAAAGAAATTAATGAATGGTCAACCACTAATTAATGTGAATGTAATTCAAATTTCAATTTCCTTAACTTATATATATATATATAGAAATAATAGAACCTTCCATATTAGGTTACTCCCATGCATACACATAGGTATATATATCAAATAAAATAAATATATAAATGAATAAATGAAAATAGGAGAGAATTAAGGAGTATCCAACCACTCATTAATACTAGTAAAATTCATATTTCATTTTCCTAAACTTTCGTTATCATATTTATTTTCTCATTTTATAAATAAGTAAATAAATAAATATTCTTTAGAAATATGGGTTTTACAATCTATCCCCCTTAAATAAATTTCGTCCCGAAATTTTAAACATCATAATTCTAAAATTTAACTCAAACCGAAACTTCAATGAATGCAATAAAATGAGATATCATTTAATAGTAGCAAAGAGCAAGTTCTTAATTCGTAATTCAATATACGAACTCACGAGGCCACTTCAAATACAAAACATTTAATTCAAAAAAAATTATGTAAAATAATACTTTAAAACAAAATCTATAAGATCATAAAAATTCAAACTCTCACAATCCCCCATCCTTAAACAAATTTCGTCCTCGAAATTTCAATTGGATCAAGTACAAAACCATTTTTCCTTTTTTATAAGAAATGAAGTGATCAACAAAAATCACAAATATTCAGGAATCCCATAAAACCATCATTTATGTTTGTCCTCGTTCTTGGTGCTTTCAACCATGGTACGAGTGTAACCCGCGTGCCTTACAAAGACACTAAGATATTGGGATGTGCTATCCCTGCATACTCGTTCTTGGTGCTTTCAACCGTGGTACGAGTCAACCCGCGTGCCTCACAAGGACACTAACTTGGCTAAGATATGGGATGTGTTGTCCCTGCTCAAATCACATAGCCAATACGGTTTCCTGAATATTTACCATTATCATTTTTCTCTTCAATTATCTTCACTGATAATGCCAAAGCTGTTGAGATCAAAGCCATTTTTCAATTCCCATAAGTTTCAATCTTATCAAAATCTCCACATGTTTTATCAAATCAATTTATAATCTCAACAACATACAAGGACCAACACAATATTTGTTTTTCAAGAAAAATCATATCACATACCCCTCTTTTTTTTTCTTAAATACTCTACACTTAATTTCCGATGTGAAACAGTCTACCAACTAATTTAAAATATGGGGACATTTAAATTAAAGACACCTTTCTAGAAAAAAATTATTATCTGCTCATTGACCATATAAAGACAACAAGAAAAGACGTATTTATTTTCATCTCTATACACGTATGAATATACAATATACATACAAGTTGACCCTTATACTTGGATCAATTTTAATTTTATTTTGTTTTAAAAGTGACTGTCACCAATCCACAATAAACTAATAATCATCAATATTTTTTTTTTCTAACTGGCAGACTACAAGATTGTATCAACCCTGTTCCACGAAAAATCACCAACCTGATGAATTATATAATTTATTCAATATAAATCCTTACAAAACAGAACTTCACACCAGCAAAACAAAATCAATAGTGCATGTAGTGCTCAAATTGTTTTCCTCAATGAAAGCCACGTGAGCCTTGGTGAATTATTTTTTTCCCATAACCGTGCACTCACACATGACCTCACATGTGAAAATCAAACAATAAATCTAAAAATTGATCTTGAAACCAATACATCGTAATTCTAGAAAGTTTAAATTAATAATGAGAAGTTTTTACGGATCTAAACTAGTCATGAATTTCACAAATATAAAAATAAAGTTGACAATTAAATCCAAATAATAAATACCATTGGTTTAGAATCTATCTCCCTTACAAAAAAAGAAAAAGAAAAGAAGTCGCAACATTTTAAACCAACAACAAATCAAGTAACAATGACAAAATAGCAAATACCTAGAAGGCGGTCATATACACAACAATCTTGGCCACGAAAAAAATGGATTACCAAGCACAAAATCAGTTCAACTATGTGGAAGAGTTTTGATCCATAATCTTGCAATCTTTACATATGTTCTTTTAATTCATACACCTTAGTTCACCCTTATAATTAATTATATCGAGGCTTGCACACCAAGTAAATCCATTAAATATAACTTTATTGTGCATTAAACAATTACATTAATTTAACTTACCAAATTAACTACAAGCAAGAGTAGTCATATTTTGAAATTCACAACTCCTAATATTATATTGTACAAAATATACTTTATTAATATAGGCCACAAATCCAAAAAGGTTATAATACAATAAACTGATTAAACAAATAAGGTAAAAAATAATAATCTTTCTAATCTGGCCTCAAACAAATTTTACACTCAATCTTTTGCAAGAAGACAAAAATAAGGCAATGATTTGGGCAAATAATAAACAATTCAAAAAAATATCCATAATTCAAAAAGGTATAACACAGCGAAATAATCACCATAGACCCTACCCCCAAGTCGAAGGGTTATCGTATACCTAACCTCTGATACCAAGTTGTCACGACCCGATTTTCGGACCGTAAATGATAAAGTTTTTAAAAAATAAAGGAATTTGAGATAAAAATTAAAATAACATGGAATTAAATTTGTAACGAATACTTTTACAAAAATAAAACTTTCACTCTCATTGTCAAAATTCGATTTACAACAATAAAAAAAATATTAATTCAAAGTAGTACTCCTGGCCAGAGGATCTAAGCGTCCCAAATCCATACAACAAAATAAGAAAATCATGTACAACAATTTAATATTAAAAAAATTAATAAAATCTTCATCACTTTGATCCACCGGTCTATCCCGGTCAACATCAAACCTGCAAAAGTCTATTGGGGGGTGAGCACGAAGCCCAGTAGGATCTTAGATAATACATGAGCTCTACCCAATTTATTCATAACAAGCAAATAATTATCAACATCATTATATAACAAACAACATGCGTGTGATAATCATATTATATTCTAAAGACAAGAATGTGCACATAAATATAATTATAAGCATGTTCACACAACATAATTGGAATAAGAATAAAATTAAGTAGGTACTCAATAGGGTATTCTCCCCTACCTTAAATCGAAAACAAGACGTCGACCGCCCGCTCTTCCAATTATTTTTTTTTTCTCTTCTTCTCTTCTCCTATTTCTTATTTTTCTTCTTTCACTCCTCTTTTTTTCTCTTTTCTTTCTTCCCCTCTTTCTCTACAACTCTCGGCAGAGAGTTGTCTATTTTTTTTTCTTCTTTTTTTCTCTCTCCCCCTTTTTTCCAAGCTACCCCCAAATAACCCAATATATATATGTTTATAATATAAATGGAACATTCTGTACTCATAATTATAGAAACATATATGACACAATAATTCAACATTTAAATTTGAATTATAAATAATTAATTAATATAATGGTATAGAAAGAAATTAATGAATGGTCAACCACTAATTAATATGAATGTAATTCAAATTTCAATTTCCTTAACTTATATATATATAGAAATAATAGAACCTTCCATATTAGGTTACTCCCATGCATACACATAGGTATATATATCAAATAAAATAAATATATAAATGAATAAATGAAAATAGGAGAGAATTAAGGAGTATCCAACCACTCATTAATACTAGTAAAATTCATATTTCATTTTCCTAAACTTTCGTTATCATATTTATTTTCTCATTTTATAAATAAGTAAATAAATAAATATTCTTTAGAAATATGGGTTTTACAACTATACTCTTGTAGCAATCATAGATAAACTTATTTCTCCAATTTATTGTAGACTTGCTGTTGAAAGTTTGTATATTTACCTCCTTGGTATAGTTATATATTTGTATAAGTGCAATGTATAAATCTATTTATGCAATTTAAACAACTTTGGTTATTTGTGCCACTTTTGGAACTGTTGTACCTATATACATTATGTATAATTTTTTTTGTACAATTTAGAAAACTTGATCTAGTTATATGTGCTTCTTGAAACTGGTAAAACCATAAATTTATTTTTCCAAGTTAAAAAACTATAGCCAGTTATCTATGCAGTTCTTCAAACTGGTGTAGCTCTATAGGAGTATTGGACAGCTTTTCATTTAGTGTGTTATTTTCTTATTTTTTTTAAGGATTTCAACCACCCTAAAGTGGAAGCTTCTTTGCCAGATGGTCTTTTGTCAGTCTCTCTTTTAAGACACCAAGTTATTTATATCTACCTTAATTATGTTGTTTCATTATTAACTCCTAAAATGCAACTTTCTCTTTATCTTGTACATTTTCAGAATTTTATTAGTTACTACTTAGTTAATAAGAAGGTAAGTTGTTTTAGTTTAACTACTTATTTAATTTCATTGATTTGTTACATTTTTAATTAATTGCATTTTTTTCTTTCTTCAATAATGTACTAATTATATATTTCATTATTGGGTGAGTATGGTAATTAATCATAATTTTTATTGTAGGATGGATAGGTCATGGATAACTAAGAATAGGCTTTCACGAGAATATAGAGAAGGGATTAAACAATTTCTTATAGTTGCTGAGGATAGTTCAAGTGATCATTCTTCTATCCGATGCCCATGCAATCAATGTGAGAATATCTTTAGGTCAACTCTAAAGGATATAAAAGAACATTTATTTGATTTGGTTTTAATCCAAGCTACACTACATGGATATGGCACGGGAAGATGAGGATCACAAAGTGCTAGTACACCTGAACCTGTTGAAGAAGATTACGACATGGATACACTAAATGATGTTGCAAGCACTATAGGTTAATTATAATAAAAATATTATTATTTTTCTTATTGTTTGATGTCTAGCTACTAAATTGTCAACCTTGTTTAATGTCTATAAACTAGGTCCCAATACAAGGAGGAGGAGACGAAGGTGGATATTTTTTGATGAAGTTTATGAGTGAATTAATGTCCAATTTTTCTCAACATTTAGAAACAAAGGTAACTTTTTTACTATTGATTGTTTTGGTTATACTTCATTTATCATGTCTTCCAAACACTCATACTTTCTTTATATTTAATTCTTTATATGAGAAATTTATCTCACAAAAAAACATACCCAATGGATGCTATTGATGAAGTCCGGACCGAGTTCATAGAATTTCTTGTGGAGTATATGTGAGAACAATATCCAAGGAGATGAGAAAAGTAAGGTATATATCACTTCTACTAGTACAATTACTTTGGGTTTGAAATTATTCAATTTTCTTAATGAATAGTGAGATGATTACGACTTATTTAGTAGGTAACAAATGATGCAATCCAAAATTTAGCACTAAATCATTTCCATGGGAAATCAATTCCTTGGAAACTAATTCCATGGAAACAAATTCCTACATTTTTTTATTTCTAATTGATTATAGGGGCTTTTGTCAAAAATCTCTTTTCACATTTTTCATGCGAGCGAATTAAACGAACCCTTGATTGATTTCATTTCGTTTATATTTATGCAGAACATTAGTTTCAAATGGGATAAAGGTGGCCGGTGTTGACTTATAGAGATAAGAAAAAGGGTGTTGAGGCTATTGAAAATCTAAGAGGATGTGAAAGCTACATTGTTACAAAGTGATAATCACGGCTTTGGACTTTCTTCGTTCAATCACTTTTTGAACAAAGGGAAAACTACATTGTTACATTGGGGAGAGATATCATTTGAGGGTTTATTTTTGTTTCTTTTTCTATTGTGTTCATTTACTTGGCATTGTTTTCATGGATTATTGAGTTGTTTTGAACATTGTTTGATTGAGTTGTATTGATTTGGATCTTTGAATGGTAAAACTCTAGCTAAAAAATGCATTGTTTTGTTGAAAGGATTGATTGATGAAATTGTGTTATAGCTAGGTATATTATGAACATGTGCAAAAATTATATTTTTTATTATAGTTAAGTCACTTTTAAGTCAGTGTTATGTCACTAACTTATGACTTTTTTAAGTCACTTTTATGAACTTTTCATGACACTGCCTATTAAGTCACTCGGCAACAAACTTGAAAGTTACTTAAATGATCTTTAAGTCACCTTTTAATTAAGAGACTTAAAAGAACCCTATTTTTATTTCTTTGAGATTATTATTTTCTTATTTTAAATGTTTGTCAAATTATTCTCTTTGATAGTTATAATATTGAAGCACCTCGAGTAATTAATCTTAAAAAAATAGTGTTTAAGATTTTAAATTAACTTTTAATCAAGATCCAAACTGGCTACTTTCTTGTAATTTTAATATATTCTCTCAAGACAGGTTGTGTAATCCATAAGAATATGCAAGCTATGTTGACTTAAGTCTTGCCCTCTTTTTAATTTTTTTAACAGGAGGCTTGAAATTTTCACAGGTGATCCACAAACTTATTTTTTATAGGGGTGAACTTACAGTTTTAGGAGCTTTTTCAAAATTATATTTTAAGGGCCCGTACGATGCCCATATTAATTTCATATTTCAAGTTCTAGCTTCTCAAACTCTTTTTCAAACCACTTTAACTTGTGTACTTGTTTTAGCAAATCAAGTCTTCCTTCACTTTTTTATATCTTAATCTCTCTTATTTTCTGTCAGTTAGCGAAAAAAATAACTTATATATATATATATTATTTTATTTTATTATATATATATATATATATTTTACTTCCCATGCATGTTCGATCATGATTATATAAACAGTTTCATTTTCATCTTTACAGATGATGTTTTAACCTCTATCTCTCTCTCTCTCTATATATATATATAACTTCCACATTTTTCTTTTGCTGAGACAGACTTTAAGTCAAATGATTAATAAAATAGTGGTTAAGTCTAATTATGGATTAAAAATGAGCGTAACTCAAAAATGCCCTTTAAGAATGGTGGCAGTAGAGCTTGAAATAGAGTAGAATTTTAACTCAAATAGATAGTTCTAACCAAAACAACAAAGAGAGTACAATTTTAACTTAAAAAAATAAAAAATAATGTACAGTACGTTATTACTAACTAATCGATCACAGTTGTAAATATAAAGTTGCCGCTTTAGCTGATATAAGCCAGGATTTGAACGGTGGCGCATGTCCCATGTTTTTCCCATTCATGCACCCATAAATCTTGATTTTGGCTACATTGGACCAATTTATATCAAGATCTTGTCTAATTCGATCTACAAATGCATTCTGAAAACCTGGTTTTGGCTTACATTGCCGTATTAATCCTCCCTTTTTCTTCGAGCCATAGCCGGTGTGTTGTGAAGTCATTGATTATTTTTATTTTATTTTTTTTGGTCACACTTATTTAGATTAGTAGCAATATGCTGGCCATTTCGGAGCAAGAATAAACTTGTCAGCCTATGAGCCTTGTGGCTAGGGTGGATTGTGGCTGGGAGGGCGCGGAGGTGTATGTAGGTGGGGAGAGCGGTGTTTTTCGCTCCCGCCACTCTAGATTGTACTGCCCTTGAGGAAGGGTTCTAATAAGGAGAAATGCAATTACTATTAGAAACTTCATTCCCTTACAATGTCTTATGAGAAAATTGAACTTAATTAATTTCTTCTCACTTCTTTAAAATTTCTTAGCATAATTGTATGAATGACGAAACAAAGATCTTTAGAATATGCACGTATATATTTCCGAATATAGGTCAGTAATTACCATGTAGAAATTATGTTGAAACAAAACTAAATTTTAGTTTCAACACAATTTATGAATGATAATTAAGAACTGAATTTTATTACAACGTACAAACTTGTTTAGCTTCTATAATACCTTTAACTTGTATCTTAATTTTCGTTCACTCCTTTATCTTCTTCTTTTGCGCCAACTTCAGCTCTAGTTCTACCAACCTTTATTTTAAATGTATTTTAATTGTTTTAACTCGTAACAAAATTCACTTCTTACTTATCAAAAGTTGTATTGAAACAAAACTTGTTTCAACACAATTTCTACATGGTAAGAATTGCAAGAATTATTTCATAAATATATATAATTATATATATAGATCCTCAAGATATTTGTTCTGTCATTCACTTACAAATTAATAAAGAAGAAAAAACAACTTTGCGGGAGAATGAAGTGTTTGCTAGTAATTACGTTTCTTCTCGTAGCTACCTATCTCGAGGGGGGCAGTTTGCGCGGCACGAGTGAAAGATGCTACCGTTTCCGCTTACTCCTCCGCCGCCTTCCCCTTCACGATGCACTATTTTATTCTTGTTCGACAATGACTAACAACATATTACTATTTTAATCAAGATAAGTGTGACAAAATTAAAATTTTAGTAACGACTTTGACAATGTAAGCCGAAAGCAATTTTTTAGAATGCATGTATACGATTAGACAAGATCTTGATATACCCCCAACATGGCCTAAATCAAGATATGTTTATGGATGCATGAATGGGAAGAACTTACATGGTACATGCTCTATTCAAATCCCGACTTGTATCGATTGCAAACATCTTCAAAGTGAACTTGGTCTCTATTTTTTCACTGCGAAAGGTATTTATTCCTTCAAAAAGATATAAAGAGAATTTAAAACTAATTATCAATTAATTATTTGATAGTAGCTGTCGAATACTTTTTCATAACATAACTTCTATAATTAATAAAATTTTGAAATTAAAGTTAAAATATTTTTGAATTTAATAAAGAAGTTTGGAATAATGAAAAAGCTGATGTGGCAGACTTGGCATTGTCTAAGAGATCTTCTATATTTAGAGAGCCTCCTTCACAATATCGTCCTTTTTAATTACCACGCGTCTCATATTCACATTTAGTCTTCACAATTGTATTAGAGATAATTTTTTATACTCACGTCTTATGATTCTTACACGGCGTATCATTTCTTCTAAATTCATACTTATATCGGAGATGGTCTTACATATAAATGGAGCTTTTTGGGGCCGGGTGAGCAAAAACAAGCACCGTACTAACACAATCCATATGTTTTGTTGTTGTCCTCCATGTCCCCACTTACATAGGTACAGCCAAGACATCAAGGAGGGATAGTACACGGTGTATTTATGACGCCACTTTTTATAAAACGTGAATAACTTGAGGGTTTCTTTTTATTAATTTTTTTTCTAAAGTAATATGTTCTATAGATTTAACCACATGATTTTAAGATTTACATTAAATAACACTACTAGAAAAAAGTTCACTTACCACAATTAAAACGTGTGATAAATAGCTATTTAAAACACTTTTCAATACCCTAGCAACTGTTGCAATTGGCAATGTCATAAAAAATTCAAATAAATGTGGTAAAAAAGACAAAATAACACACCTAAAAAGCGAGATAAATGGCTATACACCACACTTATAAGTTGTTGTAAATGGGGAATTAATGGAAGATGAACAATGCACATACATACATATATATATAAGAAAAGCTAAGGAAAACCTAATTTTTTTATGTATTTTTAATTTGGGAAGGGGGATTTTGAAATGGACACGTGTACATACATATGCATATATTTATTAAATATTATCAAAACCATCCAACAATCCAAGAACTCCAACTATTGAAATTAGGCTTCTCCTTCTTCTCTTTGAATAAATAAAAAAGAGAGACACCAGATACCTTCACAGCCTTGAACTTCACTCCATGCCAGGAATATCTCCCACAACATGCCCCTTCCTTTCGAATCCTGCAATCAACACTTCATCCCGCACGTAAACGCAAAATAAAAATAACCGTCAAGAAATAACCTAATTTCTTACCCCCTTAAAATATATCTGTCCAGGAATCTTCAGTACCAAGTTGCAAGGTAATATGCATTAAACTAAATAAAGGTGAGACATCAAAATTATTGTTTTAACAATTGGGCTTAGACAAGATCTACTCTTTTTTCTAAGAAAAACTTACATTTTCCTCAATATAGTTTAAGCAACCATCATTGGGTACAAAGGCAGCAATCTTCTTCCCATTTTTAATCAGCTGAACACAAGCAAACTTTGTGATAGTAGAGTTGGGCTGCTTAGCCTCAATCCCACTACAAAAAGCAATCAACAATTTGTCAATAACCATGTCCAATCAGCTGTTCTCAACTGAAACATCATGTTCAAGAATGACAAATAGGTAACTTTTTAGACTTCCATCTTTTCAAGGACAATTCCTTTTGCATGGGAAGACCCTGCAAAAGGCTTTTTCCATTCATTTCCAAGATGAGATCTTTTGTAAAACTTGTCACCCATCTTTGCCTTCTACGGTGGGACTTCAGCTTACGATCAGCTCCCATTCCACGAGTCTTCCTGCACGACAAAACATTATTTAATCATCAAGCAATTTTTAATTGAGTGACACGAACCATTCGTACTTACAAAACAACTAACAAGTCCAAAATATATAGATAAGTGCACTTCAATAGCGTCCAGCATGAAATAACAAGTCCAGAAAAAACTAATTTCTTTATTACGACAAAATTGGTAGCTTCAAAAAAAATACTCAATTATTATGCCTTTATAGTTGCAGCTGAGATAGGCCCCCAATACTTAACCACATTTTCTCAACTAGAATACCTTTATAGCTAATACATTCATTACCCCAAGCTTTTCTTCTATTTTGAGTTTGCAAACTAGAATGCCCTTTTAATATTCTTATGTTTTATTGAATGTATGCCCAAGCTTTTCTTCTATTTTGAGTTTGCAAACTAGAATGCCCTTTTAATACTCTTATCTTTTATTAGTGAAGACCATTTCTGTAGCCTTTAAGGTATATATAATATGATTTTTCAAAGTAAATCAGCATATCTAGGGAGATATTAAATTTCTTTAGAATCATTGTGGGATGTGGATGAAATAAAAATCATACAAAGGCTACTCTGTTTTTCATTAGTAACAAAAACCAGATTCTCTAGGTATATGCTGCAAACTCAAAATAGGGGACAAAATGAGGCATTATATTCAGGAAACATATCTTAAAATCTCAATTGATATGGTGCAAACACAAATTATGGGTAAAAAAAACTGAAACTTTAGATATCTGACAACATCATTACAGCTCATCGATGTTTGAAACTTTACACCAAAGTTTGAAGAAGCAATATAGTCATAAAAAGTTGGGTATAATTTTTGTGAAGAATACTATATACATTAAAGATGCTCTATTGCTCTTAGTACCCAGAAAGGCAGCAACTTAATAGAAACATATATTCAGAAACTGAACTAAATGAATTTCTTGCATACATATAACAGAGATCAACCTGTTTGATTTTTCCTGTATTGTGATCTCCCCTTATTATAACAAGCTTTGGTAGAAGAACAAGCTTACCGCCCATGTTAGAAGAATGCTGACTTTGGCCCTTTCTTTCCCGGTGGTCACCAACTCATCTTCTGGCTGTTTATCAATTTTTTGGCTTGTTATCACGGGATTTTTACTACATAAACATGAAAGCTTCAATAACGGAAAAATTAGCTCCAAATGATATGCAAATGCCAGCAGACTGACCTGTGACTGCAACATCTTAATCTTCTCTCGAAGTTCAAGAACCTGCACAAGAGTAAATTTAGTTAACGGAAATGCACAACATAGTTAGAACCAATCATGTTTAAAGATAACTACGTATATTTACATAAGAAATATAGATACCAAATCACTTGCAAACTTCACATATTAAAATTACATAAAATTTCATGAATATTCAAGCACCATACTCACACAGAACTTAATAAAAAAGTGAATGAATACATGTGATTGTGATTACCACAATGCTTTGCCATCAAAAGTGATGTGAGAAGGTAAGAACTTTAAAAGAGCAGAGACTTAGAGTTATAAGGATATGAAAGATAAGGGCCAATAAATTTGGACCCTAGAAAAAACAATAAATTCAAGAATTAGTTGAAACAATACATCAAACAGGTGGTATACAACCTGTAAGTTTTAAGGTCATTTAGAGCAATTTTAAGAAGAATATTGCTTGATAGCAAAATTTGGCTATTCTTAGAGTTGTCAATTCTCAGTAGTACATAATTTGTAGGTTATCAATAGCTAGAACAAAACTAGATCAAATCCAAGTTCCACAATATTTGTTCAATTAAGAATTGAATTCTCAACCCAAAACCACAATTCAAGGTGAATCAGTCCCAAGCGGAACAATTATATATCCAAAACCCTAAATAACCAATTGAGGAACACTAAAACTCTACCAATTACTTAATTGAAACAATCAACAAATGCCGTACTTTTATACGAAATCTAACCTAAATTTTCACGAATTTAACTGAGAAAAACTGAACTCAAACCTTTAATGAGCTTGATGAAAAGCTTCTTCGCCGGCTGAGGAATTGTCACCTTCTTCCGTGACAAAATCGACGGGGCGCCGGCGTCAGAGGCTCGTCCTGCAAAGGCGACTAGGGGAAGGGATTAAGAGGGCGTGTGGTTTCACTCAAGTTCTAGGAAATAATGAACAAGGGCCTGTTTGGTCCATGTTTATTTTTTATTTTTTCTCCAAATTTTAAAAACTGAACTCAAAATTAATTTTATTTTTATACTTATTAAAATTTATTTCACTTTATTTTTTCTCTCTAAAAGAACTTTTAAAACACTATAATTTTAAATTTAAAAATCAAAATTAAATAAAATATTATATATTGAAAACATACTCGTCGAGATTTATAAAATAAGATTCATTGTGATTATTTTTTGAATTTTTTTATGAGATTTTTAGGTGATTGAGAAAAACTAAAAAAAGAAAACCAAATCCAATTTTTAACATACTTCTAAATTCTACCAAACACCATATCTTAAAAACTCAACTTAAAAACTCAACTCAAAACATCAACCAAACATACCCCAAGAGTTTCGTGACTTTTGTTTTAATAAATTTCTAATTTCTTTGACATTTACATCTGTTCCCTAGAAACATGTGGTTATTGAACTTTCTTCAAAGTCCGTCATATCAAGTGTAAGTTACGTACTTTTGCAACGGTTATCCACTGACTGCTGTAAAATGAATTGTAGAACTGTGGTATACAACCTTTTTTCTAATAGTGTAATATATTATGACTCTATATATGTTTGTGTTACTATTAGTATTATAAACACAAAGTTAGGTTATAAAGAGAAATTTTCTCACTGTGGCTAAAACAAATGATGCCTATTTGGAAGGGTAAATAGATGAATTTTTTATTTTTTTGAAATTTTGTAGAAGTGATCTATATAGCGAGTAGATCACCTCCGTCAAATCTCATAAAAAGAAATCAACCTAGAAGTTGGTGTATTGAAAAAAATGATATATATGCGCATTTTCAACCGTTAAAATTTTTGATGACCAACTCACCTACTTCTTGGTTGAATTTTTTTAATGAAATTTGGCGGCTCTACAAAGTTCCAAAAAACAATCTATTAATTTACCCCTCTAAATGTGAATCCATTCTTTTGCTAAAGTGAGGGAATTCCTCTTTATATCTTAACTCTCTAGAGTAACACATTCAAAGCAATACAACTTTAGCAGCATAATGCATTCTCAAAGTAGTACTATATTCTGGCAAAGAGGATATTACTTTGGTAATATAGCTACCTTGAATTTAAACACATTATTATAAATTTATATAAATCCAAAAATTCCAAATGTTATTTGCATATTTGTAGTTATGTTTAATGTTTAAACCAAAAAATTATCAAACTTAATCTTAATTAAAGCTAAATACAATTTGATGTTAACTTCGTCGAGTTTATGGTCCAATTTTATTTCATACTAGAATCCTAATAATAGCTAAATATTTATTAGGCTGAACCACAAATATTCAAAACCAATATTGAACTTTTTAATTTTTAATTTTTTCCGTAATAATCCTACGTACTTTTAGTAGAATTAACATACTATCTACCTATTCCAAAGATAGACTTGGCAATACGAAAAGTATTTATCGCGAATTTTTTATATTAGGTATCTCTGACATCTTTCAATAAGTATAATGTACGTGTTATATACCTACCAAGCTTTTGTTTTATTCAGAATTTTTATTTTAAAAATCATACTAATTATCTAATTCGTAGTATCAATTTCTTAATATGTATTTATTAATAACTTAATAACTTTTGTCAAACGCTAAAACTACGTGTAGCAGCACACACGAGCACTAAGAGAGGAGATTTACCCATAAAATTTCATGATATGATATTATATTGATAGTTGTGTTTTTACATTACAATGAGAGGCCTTTTATAAGCATTACCTGAAGGAGAAATAAGGTAAGAACTATTTAATAACGTAAAATAGAGAAATAACGAAGGTAGAGAGAATTAAGAAAGTGTAAAGAATAAGGTATCAATTATGTATGTTAACCTTATGTACTATAAATTGATTTGTGCACTTACGAATAATGAAAATAGACACAACATTGATTAATTGCTTACAGTTGCAAAAATGAGAAGTTAAATTAATTAGCTGCCCATTTGTTACAAGTTAGTTGTGATAGGGTTGGAAATATAAATTAGTTAATTCAAAGTTCGAATGATGCCATAAGAATATCGCGTTGTAATAACCTAAGTGCAGGTCGCGTCGGTCAAGTTATAATATAATCTCCATAAGTCCATGTATTGGTTGTCCACATGTATAGTTTTTTTTTTTGGTCACAATCCACATGTATAGTTGGAAAGAAATGAAATGGATCATAGATTAATGATTTTTCCTTTCAAAAGGAGTTTGGTTGTGAATTAAAATTTAAATCGAAAGTTGTTGTAAAATGTTAAGAAAGCAATAAGGTGATCGGAAGTAATTTGAAATGCAATATTAAGTGGTAACAATCTCATACGAGGTCCTCAAATTATATATTCATTTGGAGTTAAGAATTGTTAGTGACAAATTAATTTCAGTTAGTGTGGTTCTCGTTTTTGCTTACTCGAATTTACTGCCATCCTTTTAGACAAGAAAATGTTCTTAATAGGTAAAAAAAAGATGATATATAGGAAACAAATGTAAATACTCTTAACATGGCCTAAAAACACTTGCTATAATTAAAATTGAAATTAAATCTAAATTTCCAAACAGTCTTTTTATCAACACCTGCTTTGCATCCGCGATCACTCTAATCATCGTACTATAAATTTCGATCAAAGCAAATGCCAAACTTCTAAGAGATATAGCGTATACCATTTAGATTTCCGGAATGCTATATCGTTTGTTGCTTGGGAGTGATTCTTGATCAATAAATTAATAAATTTTAAAATCTTCATATATATATATTTGAAAGAATTAGTAGTAACAAAGAATTATAAAAACAAAAAATACGGCGTGTTTATATATATATATAAATAAGTGGGTGTTTATATATACCATTCGAATCCGAAATTTTGTAAATATAAAATTCCTCCTTTAGTTGATGCGCTTGTTTAAAATATTGTAGCCTTACAGTAAATTGATGGAGCATGTGCCATAAATCTTGAATGGTGCTCAAATTGAGATTTATGGCACACACTCCGCCCTTTCAATGTATGGGTTACAATATTTCGAACAAGCACTTCGATTGAATTGGAAACTTGATAGTTACAAAATTTTCGATTCTGAAGGTATATAATTAAACTTTTCTCTATACGTACCTTACTTTTTGTTTTTTTGTTTTCTTTTTTACTCTTAGTTCTTTCAAAACAAAAATTGAAATTAATTCATTTGTTAAGCAGCAATCACTCCGAGCAACAAACCATATATATAGCGTTACACCGTAGTAACCATGGTACTACACTATATGAGCTAGAATTTAGAATTTGCTTTGATCTAAATTTACAGTTCTATAGTTGTAAGGAGCGTCTATGCGAAGTTAGGGATATCTAATATGTAGAAAAAAAGAGTGTTTAGAAATTTATATTTATTTTCAATTTTAATTATTACAAACGTTTTAGTATAGTTATAGCTGCAATGTTTTAAGAATCTTTAGATTTTATTTTCTGTTCTGTTTTTTTATATAACGCATTAAGAACATTTTATAGGCAAAAATAATGGAGAGGAGCCAAGTCCAAAAACGAGCACATACCACACAAATTGAAAAGATTTTTATAACCAACAATTCTTAAGTAAAAAAGGTATATTTGTAATGCAATATAAATATGTTTGTATCACTAACAAAAAGTTCAATGTGTCCAGGATGCTAGTAAAGAGAATGCAAATAATAAAATAGAGTAACTAAAACTATACATAACGCACGCCCACAAAAAGTAGCATATATAAGAGCAAGTAAAGCATGCATGCACAACTAGTTAATAATTTATTTGTCAGCTAGCATGAATTGTTTATCGAGGTACCTTCGGGTGCTGCATCCACTTAGAGATGTGAAAATGAACTTTCACAAACACACCTCAACGTCGTGACTACTGAAGCTTCGGAATAACACGACCACTTGTTGCTACATATAAATATCCATAAGGCATGGTCGAGTTATGACATACATAAGTGTTCATGATGTTTGAATCGACACAAGCAGTACAGATAGTTAGAAACACATTGATAAGTGTGTTTGCGATGCGTGTTAAGATCACAGCCAAGGGCAAATAACACAACGCCAACCCCGATTCTAGCTATTTACCTACCAAGACATATAAAACTTGCACCAAACTCGCTCTTCTAACTAGTAGTGCTTAAAAAAACACAAATACAACAAGAAAAATATGAAGTTTTGCTTTTCCTTTTGAAAACAGCAACATTTCAAACGAATAACGGTTTAATTAGATCATTCAAATGGTGTAAAAAAGTAATGACATAAGGTGTAGCTATTGATATCCCATGTAAATACTCTAGCACTCCAAATGAGTCATAAACACATCCCCAAACATTAGTAGAAACAATCATAGAAAAGTGTACATGAGTATATGTTAATTTGGTTTATGGAGTGTCAATATTTTATATGACTACGTGGGGAACGTACCTTTCTATGAAATTTCATAATTCTATACAAAATTATGGTAATACTGTCGACAACTATCGATGATGACAACCTAGTATGTACCATGTGAAGGGAATTAGGGCAGTAATCATGCATCGCATACACTAATTTACGCACTAATCTTAAACCCTAGGATTTATGCTGTTCAATAAAATCGACAGAAGACATACCTTATGTGTGATTTGATGTTACTAAAACGAACCGGATGGATCGAATCCTTCTGTTGTTGTCGTCCTTAGCGTAGAAATTACGACGCCTCTACGGTATGCACACACGAACGGGATGAGATCCTTGCTTGGTGTACTAGCGCCTTCTAGGGTTCTCTCTCTGGCCTCTCTGAGTTTCATTGACGGCCAAGATGAATAAAGGTTCCCTTTTATAAGAGAACCCTAGTGAGAACCCTAAGCAACAAACGAACTGGGCCCAAGTCCAACTTGGCCCGTTTTAATTCGTTTTGATCCAACTCGTTTTGGTGTGCGACCCTGTAGGTTTTACACTCTTTGGCAGTATAAATAAAAGCCCATTTTATTATACGAATAGTAAGCGGTCTCTAGTAAAACATTACTATTATCCAAAGGGTATAAAGGTCAAAAACGACACAACCTTAAATTGATATTCCAAATATTAACTCCTTTTGTCAATCGATATCTAGATTGAACACAAGACTAGGCAAGTGTCATTCTTGTATAGTTCAATCTTTATTTCTTGATCTCTAAGTATAATTAATCTAAAACAAATGACATCTCATTTGTGCATGGCCATACAAATATTAATTACACTTATCAAGGGGCCCAACGATATCTCTCTCAATATACGAGAGTGACAAATCCCATCTTGATCAACCACATACCTCTACATAGTTCATAGTATGCTCGGTCATCATCTTTATAATTACTCGATCAAGAGCAACGTTTGATAATGCCTGACATGCTAATCCCTATGTTGGTAACCATGGCGATCTCAGGTCTAGGGATAATACGATATCACAAATGGGGAACATCACTGATGACATTATGTAACACTCCTCGCAGTGTCCCCAAAGCGGGTCAGTCCAATACCTTGTTCCCTAACAAGTATCAGTATGTTCAGCTTGATATTTCCATATCCATGACTTGTGGAACATAATCATCAGCTGACCCATACTCTAATCATTATATCAATGTAATCCTAGGTTATTGACATATGATTAGGGACATCTAAATAATATTATTATAACATTACTAGCATCCCACAATCAAGTCACGTACTTGATGAACTAGTATTAATATATATTATTTACAAGAGAATATAAAGTATAATAAATAAACTTTATAAATAACAATAAGCATAAAATATCCAAGTACAAATCATAATCTATGAATAGTCCTAGGACATATCTCTTTCACCATGTACCTGCAATACTGCTACTATCTCGACAAGTAACACACGGGTAAAGAAAGGGAGTACAATTGCGGAACAGAACAGACAGATCATGTTTTCAGTAACTACAATGAAGTGGCTTGAAGAGGTTGATAAACATCTAGTATTGAAATCGAAGCGAGTTAATTAGCATACCATGTTTTCAATTTTCTTGAGTCGCAATATAAAGGTGCACACGTTCTATAAAATAAATAGATAATTAGATAATTCACACAATGCATACGGTAGTTAAATGATTCAGGCGCAATGTGTGCATGTTGGATAATTCACACAATGCATACGGTAGTTAGATAATTCATGCGCATCGTGTACATGTTGAATTCTACAAAATAAATAAATAATTAGATAATTCACACGCATTGTGTGCATGGTGAATTATAGGCTGAAGAAGAGAAAGGGAGTGGGTAGCAAGTCGTTAGATAAATTACTCTAGCCCAAAGAGTGATATCACAACTGGATATGGGATATTCGTGCAAAATGTACAACTCATTTTTATATTGGTGTAAATTTAACGTATCTTAATGGATGTGGGATTTATAGTCTCAACATCGGAAAACGAATCTTCCTAAAGCAACAAGGGCGGATCCAATATTTTCTGGAGTGCTAATGTCACAAAAAAGAACAAATTTGATATAAATTTTTAGAAGCGAAAAATGGGGGAAAAAAAACTCTCTCATGGAACTATAATCCACATTCTAGTAATACATTAAATTGAAATAATTGTTTGTGGGTTGTATAAACCTCTACTCTCACGGCACACGTTAACAATCCATTATAAAAAGAATAAAGATTTAATATGTATTAAATATTACACACTCAATTTATAAACTATAACGTATTGTGTTATAATTGAAAATGGTTAAGTGTGCCTTTGGTGCCCATATTAAAGATTCCACAAAGAAAAATTTTGATGGTAAGAAATGTGCATATATCACTTTTTTAGGTAACCTACTTGTTGGCTGATTTTTTTTTTTAAATGAAATTTTGTGGAGATCATCTTGAGCAAGGTTCCTCCAAAAATATATCCATTTACCCAATCAAAAACAATAATCCGTATATCTGGTATGTATGTTTTGGTATGTATGTATAAAAAATCTAGCTAATTAATCTAAAAACAAACTAGAATTGGAATTTCATTAAAAAACTTTCAAACCTAATGAAATATATATGTGGTCACAAGAATGATTTTAATTACCATAATGGCATAACACCTATAAAACATTGAATCAAAGATAAACACTTGAGGCTAAATCCTAGTCACCATTTAAGAAGATAAATAAAAGTCTTTGTGATTTATTAATAGATTAACATTGGATATTTCGGACATAATGCTACCAGTTAAACTCTGTAATTTTAAAATAATACCAACTCTTTAACCACTCACGATACAAAAGAAAGACACTTTAATTAAGTTAATATATAAATTTCATATCAGATCTCACACTTGGCCATTTAGTGAAGAAACTCATAATGGATAGATATATATATATAAACACGCAGTAATTTTAACAAATACCAACATAAAAGAGTTCATAGCAAACACTTTCCTTAATACATACATATAGCGCGCACTTCGCATCCTTATTTATTAGCATATAACATAGACGCATACTTTATTTACACAATATTTTTGACACATAGAACCATACCACAAATTATTAGGAACAAACTTTAACACGAGTGCTGGTAGTCTTTTTCTGAATTAACTAAAAACACTCGGTGCCATAATGCAGACGGTAAAGCAAACTCTTGTTTCACTTTAACAACCACAGGGATACCTTGGAATGATGCCTTTCAAAGAGTGGAAACCATCACTAATCGGAGTCACGGAGTTTATAATATAATCATCTGTGGTCCCTGGGGCATAGTTGATGAGAGCATAATTATTGCCTTTAAATATATAAGCTTCATTTGTTTTTTTAGACGAAAATGCTGCATCTAAGCCATCTTGGAAAACAGTACCTTTCCAAGAAAGGAAACCATCAGTAATCTTTTTCGGATTCTGAACCAAATAATCACCCGTTGTACCTGGTGCAAAATTAATAAGTGCATATTGATCTCCCTTAAATATATAGGCTTCATTAGATACGGAGGAAGCAAAGGCTGCATCAATACCATGTTCAAAAATGGTATCTTTTAAAGAGTAGAAGCCATCAGTGATCTTCTTGGGTCCTCCAATAATGTCTCCGCTCACAAAGTTAAGGAGTATGTATATATTACTCCTAAATATATACACCTCATTTTTCACAGAAGAGGTTAATGCAGCATTGATTCCAGTAGCAAATATTGTATTGCTTAGAGAAGGAAAGAAATCACCAATGCTCATGGGTCCTTTAATAATGAAGTCTTCAGTTGTGCCAGGCGCATAGTTGATTTGCAAGCATTGATCAGTAGTGAAGATGAACGCCTCCCCCTGGTTATTGAAGTTGAAGGCACACTCAACGTAATGCCCCACATTACAGCTTGGGTCAACATAGGGTTCTTCAGTTGGTGATGGGTCATCAACGTTGTCTCTCTTTCGAACATTTGTAGTGTTGTTGGTGGTGAAGACAAGGTTGATCATAACTTCATCGCGTGTGGGACACCTAACATTCCTTAGGCGATTCATAAATTCTTGTGTGGTTTGCCCAGACGAATTTGGATTAGGATTGAAATGACCATTACGGTAAATTCGATTTCCTTGTGGGCTATAAGTTGGGAATTGTGATTCTGATTCAGGTGCTAGAACTACGTATGGACGTGCTGATCGAATATATTGACTATCAATGCCACCAGTGAACGCAATTTCTTGTTGATTAGGATAATCATTATGCTCACCCAAGGTCAGCACTGCATCTATTCCCCCTGGCGCAAAGATTTCATACCGATAAAGAATCATATCGGTTGTCACCCTTGGTCTCCAATTAGTCAACCTTGTTGTGCTGACAAACACCGACCCATCAACAGGTGAAGTATCTCCCGGGGCTCCTCCACCATTTACGTGGCGCTCTAAGTTGTAGTAATCTTGCAAAGTAGTTGAACCACGATCACGTGGAGCAAATCCTGTTCTGAAAATCTCTGTATAGGAACGATCATCCCATCGATACACAGCCTCCACAATATCTTGGTCTTCAATGGGGTCCCGATACTGAATACTTGGCCCTTGACGATTGTAAAGTGTCAAAGCAGTTATATGATCTTGGAGTGTACGAATACCCTCCTCAGAGGCCGGCTGGGAAATTGCAGCTGCAACTCCGCGATATTCTGATGTAGGTGGAATTGCCATATCTACAAGTCACATTAGAATCAATTGTTAAAATAACTTCGAAACACATTGCCATAGCAGTACCTTTCTTTTAAAATGCCATATTCTTTTTTTTACATAATTAGTGTAGCAATTCTTACAATATAAAGTAAGTTGTATTCTTCACCATTAATTATGTCAAATAGATTAACAATTTGAGATGAATGGCATAAATAAATTTTTTGAATAGAGATATATGTAAATAAAGATATATTTATTATTTGATTTCTTAAAATTAAACGTATACGAGGGTAATCTACTATATACACTAATCTCCATATGAGTAGTCATATGGGGTTTTTAACATGAAACAAAGAAACTTGAAATCTAAAACATTTTTCACAATCAAACGTGCCTTATATCAAGTTTTCTATTGTTAAAAAAAATTATGTTAGAAGCTACCAGTCATAAGATATTATTTCCCTTTTTTAACAAATTACCATGCTATTATTGGGCCAATATTAAGTGTTTGACATAGTTATAATCTTATTAAATACAGAGGGTTTAAGTCATGTACGTGTTCTAAAGCAAGAAACTTTTAGTTTTATATAAACACTAGCTTATTTCCCGTGTGATGCACGGACATTGTATGAATTATTTTTTCATAAATATATATATCGTGTTTGTTTTTGTGTATGCATGTCTATACTTATATAATTATAATCAAATTTTTTGAAATATAAAATTTATCAAATCAAATAAGAAACATGAGTTTACATAAATGACAAATAATAGTATACATTGAATAAACAAATTTTATTACATCATCTAGTAGATTGAAATACAATAGTTAGTGTTTGTGTCCCTTTCAATTGTTTTCTTAATTGCACCAAAGTGAAAAAAGGCTCATGAGAGGAGTGGAAAATACAAATTCCTCTAAAACAGAAAATAGCACATAGAAATTTTGTAAATTTCGTTGAAAAAAGAAGAAGAGGAAGATGCTAGTTAGTTGAAAAATAAACAATTTCTATTAATAGAACTATTCTAAAGGAATATATTTACATACTCTTTCATGCAGCCATAGAGAGATGGATAGGTAAAGAGAGCTTATGTGAATCTATGTTAGGAAAATGACATAGTTCAAATTTAAATAGACATCACTAATGGATTAAGATTGAAATTGAAAGGTTGTCGTAGTTAGAAACTTAATTGTCTTTAATTAGTATTTATTTATTGTAAATCATTAATAGATTACATTTAGGAATTATGACAACATGCATTTTCATCTTTACAATGAGTTGATTGGCTATGGAAGAGATTGCAAATAATGTGAAGAATTAAAAATGAGCAATGGATTAAATTGATGTAATTATTATAATGGGAAGTAACTCATGAATATTATATTAGAGTAGTCATATATTGATAAACATTTTATAGTATATTAATTGTGCTATTAAATGTTTCCACTTCCTCCATATTATATATATGTAATAGATATTAAATATAGATATAAATATGGAAAATGAAAGAGTTTAAAAAATAAGTAAATAAAAGTTTCATAATAAAAATTATTTATTACTATAATTATTACTCTTTCTCGATTTTACTATAATAATAATATTATAATAAATAATATAGATTATTAAGGAAATTGATATATAAATTAATAAGAGAGAGGATATTACTTCTCTGTAGTATTATAATAGTCTTTTCAAATCGATATTAAAGACTGATTTTAAATGCACTTATTAAATTATATTTATTATCTTAATTTGGGAGAAATCCATCATGTATGAAAAAACAAAAATCACCCTTGGTGGCAAGTATAAGCCAATTTTATGTTGGAGTTATTTCATTTTAAATTAAAAAGTTATAATTTAATTTTTATATTTTCTACGAAATACCGGGAATGAGGAAAAAGGTCTCGTTTGACAATATTTTTCGCAAAAAAAATACAGGCAATAATTTTTTATTTTTTTTAAATTATGGCATTTTATTTATTTTTTTTTTCAAAATAAAAGGTTGTTTATCAATTGTGTTTTAAAATAAGTGTTTTGACCCAAATTGTGTTTTATGTAAACTAATTAACTTTGCATAAAATTGTATTTTGTGAAAACTTAATCTTGCAAACCAAAAAATTTAATGCAAATTTGTTTTGCATGATACGTTCATATTTTTACCTAGTATATTTTTATTAGTCACTTAGGTAACTCTGAAGTAACGTCAAATAAACTCCAATGCGTAGTAATGTACTAGAAAAGGAGTTGCATAATCCAAAATATTTATCATGTGTGTCTTATTAATAAAGTAGTATAAATTTTTAGTTTGTTAAAATAACTCTAAATCTAAGTCAATTGATTAAAACATTTAGACATAGTAATCTGCTAAAAAAATGATGTGCAAATTTAATTTTGCATGATACCATAGTATTTTACAATTCAAAAAATTATTACAAAAGTTAAGGTTGCACGTACTCCTTCTAGAGTTTGGTCAAAAATAAGTCCTTAATTTACAGAAGAATTATTCCCTTGTTCTTTTGCAAAAAACATTTTCAAAAAAATCTTAACATAAATATAATATAATCAATCGTAAAAATAAACTTTGCTGGTGTTCATTTTAATTCTCAATGGTGAATGGTGCTAGATAAAAGTTTATTCAATATTAAGAGACAAAAATGGCGTTTGTCTCTTAATGTTTGATTAAATGAATTAAAATTTTGAGTTAGAGGCAAGTTCTATGCTGAATTTTTAATTTAAGTTGAGTATAATTTTACTCGAATGGAGTGGACTTAATCTTTTTAACAAAATAATAAGGGTAGAATATAAAATTAATCATCTTTTACTTATACGTGCAATAATGTATATATAGAAATGTCAAACATGTGTCACTTGGTAAATATTACATATTGCTTTTTAAGTATAAGGTTAATGATGTAACTATTACAATACAAATAATTAAAATAATAAAGAGCATACCTGATATTAGATCTGTCGTGACCGAAAGGGATATGATTGAGAAATTAATATAAGCTAGAGAGAGTAATGTTTTAGGGTTAATGAGGAAATGCAAGGTGATACTTATTTATAGTGAGGGTCTGGAAGAATTGGACGGATGTGATGAAATGTTTAGATAAAGAACGGTTGATCTTATTGGCTCTCAAATATTCTTTGCTTCGTAATTAATTTTTTTTCACTATAACTTTTTTTTTTCAAGATATTTTCTAATACTACAAGGTATTTTTGCCAGCTTTCGCGCACTTTGATTAATCAATGTTTGTAGAATAGGGGTTCCATTATTAGTAGATCATTTTCACCACATTTTATTAAAAGTTTCAATAAATAAGTGCATTAATTAAACATTAAAAAGTTCAACGGTCAGAAATGTACATATATTACTTTTTAAGTTAACCCACTTCCCGTTCAAATTTTTTTTGTGAAATTTGGTAGAAATTATCTTGAGCAAAGTCCTTCAAAAATCTATCCATTTACCTCTTCAAAAACAGCAATCTGTATATATGGTATGTATGGTTGGATATGTATGAGAAATGTTACCAATTTGAAATGCAAGGTTACACTTATTTTTTGTGAGGATTGGAAGAACCGGACAGATGCGATGAAACGTGTATAAAACGAGAGAGATCAACGGTTGATATATCATATTGGCTCCCAAATATTCTTTGCTTCGTTGCACGTAGTTTTCTTTCACTATAAGAAAGAGATATTTTACTTTTTTCTAGATAATTTCTAATACTACAAGGTATTCGAGCCAACTATTGCGCACTTTAATTAATCACTGTTCACAAAACAATGGATTCATGATTAATAGATCATCTCCACAAAATTTCATTAAAAATTTCAAATAAAGAAGTTCATTAATTAAATATTTAAAATTTCAGCGGTTAGAAATGGGCATATATCGCTTTTTAAGTTTACCCACTTTAATTTCAGGGCGAATTTTTTTAAAATTTTGGTCGAGATCATCTTGAGCAAGGTTATTCAAACAATCTATATATCCATTACCTCTTCGAAAACCACAATCTGTATATATCCATGGCATGTATGGTTTGGTATGTATGAGAAATGATGCCAATTCAAAATTAGAGTTTGTACTTATATATTTAAGACCAAAAGGATATAAATTTTACTTATAAGAAAATTACTTGAAGGGTTTAATAAGGTGTAGTATATTTACACATAAAATAATAATATTGTTATTACTAAATTTTAAAAAACCTCAAGATTTTACTTAAATTTTCAAAATCTTAGCCGGGGGGAAGAGGGGGAGGGGGGGCGGGGGGGGGGGGGGGGTGGTGTTCCCAAAATAAGATAAACCCATTTTTGATGTATACATATTTTATTCTTGTTTACATTTAGTGCCCCATCTAATTATATTACTTTTAATTTTAGTGCCCGATCTAATTATATTAATTTTAATTTTCTCAATTTCTTATGCTCGATTCTTTTAGTGTCCCTCTCAAAAAATATTTTAGTCAAACTGTTCACTTATTTATATAATATTATTTGTGCATATGTCATGTACATTATCTAGGAAATGCAAGGTCACGCTTATTTATAGTGAGGATTTGGAAGAATTGGACGCATTTCGACTAGTTATTGTTCACGAAACAAAGGATCCATAATTAGTATATCATCTCCACCAAAATTTCATTAAAAAATTAAATCAAGAAATCCGTTAATTAAACATTTAAAATTTCAACGATAAGAAATGAACATATATATATCACTTTTTTAGTTAACCCACTTTTTCAGTTGACTTTATTTATTTATTTATTTATATTGTGAAATTTGGTGGAAATCATCTTGAGCAAGGTTCATCAAAAAATCTATCCAGTTACCTCTTCAAAAACCCCAGTCCGTTTATATGGTATCAATGGTTTGGCATGTATGAGAAATGTTACCAATTCGAAATTAGAGTTTGTATGTACATGTTTAAGATCAAAAGATTCTAAATTTTGCTTCTAAGAAAGTACTTGAAGTGCTCAATAAGTTGTAGGACATTTACACATAAAATAATAATACTGTTATCACCCAATTTTTTAAAAATCTAAGGGCTTTACTTAAATTTTCAAAATAGTACCCCGGGAGGGGGTAACCCGAAGACAATCCCAGTTTTTTATGTATACATATTTTATTCTTTTTTACTTTATTGCTCCATCTCGTTTTATTAATTTTAATTTTTCTCAATTTTTATGTGCTTGTTATTTTTAATGTCCCTCTTAAAAAATATTTTACTCATAAAACACTGCACTTATTTATATGATATTATTTGTGCATATGTCATATACATTATCTTGGAAATGCAATGTCACACTGATAAACGCATAATATTGTCATGCACAAGCTCTTTCCCAGAGTCGCATGACGCGTTTGTTGCTTTAATTCTGCCTAATTATCCACTTATCTCGAGATTAGTGTCTTGGCGAGTTTTGTATCTAACATCGTCCCGCTAGGTGTGCTTTTGTTGTGTTTCTATGTGTTTATAGGCATAGGATGCAATGGCCTTCGAATGATTGATCAAGCGCTAGTGAAAAGCTCGCAAAATGCTGATCTGAGGAATTTCCCAGAAGCATAATCGATCATGGGTTAACCATGATCGATCATGGTACAAACTGGCATTCAGGCAGAAGACCCCATGATCGATCATGGGTTGGTCATGATCGATCATGGCCCTGGCAACTTGGCCATTTCACACCCAAAATGGGCTATTTTAGTGGTTCAAGCTATTTTAGATATTTAGTTAGATATTTTTCTACCTTTTAATATATATTATTTCTTTTACATTAGGAGATATTTTATTATCTATTTTAAAAACACACTTAGAGTTCTAGAGAGAGGGGAGAGCTCACTTGTTGATTGTTCTTCATTTCTCCATTGTAAGTGCTTAATTTGTAAGAATGATTTCTTCTTCTATGATATTTGTTCTTGCATCTATTATGGAGTAGTCTATTTCTAAGGTTACGGAGGTTGATTGTGATATGATTTTTGGTGATTAATGGCTCAATCCATATCTAAAGTTTGATAAATATTTGTGAATCTTCTTCTTCTTCATCATATCTTCCATTATTTCAAGCTTTCTAGGTATTTTCATATTAAGTTAAGACTTTATATGCCTTGTATATTTAGTTCTTGGTTGTTAATGAGCATACAACATATTTCTATGGTTCTAGAAAGCTTGTAGTCCCTTTCCCCCATCCATGGAGTTTTTCCCTCTTCATAGAAATTATGAATAGTTCTTAAAACTCCATAGATGGATTTTAAATTTGTTTAGCTTATCTTTGATTCATTTATTGATATATTGAGTGCTTCTTACACTTTATGTGATACTTAGACTCTTTATGTTCTACCATATGTGATAAACGATGAGTTGACTAATTTATCCCATAAACTTTATTCCGTTTCATTGTTAGGATTCACTTTATAATTTTCATTCTTTAAATCATGAGATTACTACACCTGCTTTATGTTAAATCGTTTAATGATGAGTTTGTCATATCTATCTCGGATTAGCTTCATCGGGAATGGGTTGCCTTGCTTCACACCCGTAGCTAAGAGGTAGGAATGATAACCCCGTCTTTGGTGGAATGTCGTTTGTCTCTTTCTCGATATAGCTTCAACTCGGGAATGAGTCGCCTAGCGTCGCACCCTTTGCTATTGAGAGATACACCAACATTCCCCATATTTTGAGAAATCTTGTGTTATAATCTTTGTATGAGCTAGTGATCACCGTCTCTTTAATCATAACTAACCTCCAACTACCTTAGTTCTTTCTTATTAATTTTCACAACCATTTTACATTTACGTTGTTCGATAACCATTTCATCTTACAAGAATCAGAAAATACTTTAATCCGTAATCCATTCCATTCCTTTTCACTTATCCCTGAGGTTCGACACTCGGACTTCCGAGACTATATTACTACTTGACGAGCCTGCACTTGGGCTTTAACACAACACACTATTTCGGTTGCGTCACACACCTATTTATAGTGAGGGTTTGGAAGAAATGGACGGATGTGTATATAAAGAGAGATTGACGCCACGAGAATAGTGCGTTGTGGTAGCCCAAGTGCAAGCACATCAAGTTGTAATACAGTCTCGAATGTCCGAGTATCGATCCACAGGGATAGTCGAAAATGAATGGAATGGATTACAAATTTTATGGTTTTTCTGGTTTTGTAAGTTAGATTGGTTGTGAAACAATGCAAATGTAAATCGGTTGTGAAAATTAGTAAGAAAGCACTAAGGTATTTGAAAGTTGTTTGCGATACAATAGATGGTATTTAATAACTCATACAAAGATATTCATACACTTTTCTAGAAGATGGGGAAATTGATGATTTTTCTTAATAGCAAAGGGGTGCGAAGCAAAGCAACTCATTCCCCGACTTAAGCTATATCGAGAAGAAAAATGATCAAGTTCCACCAAGTACGAAATTATCGAGTTTATTTCTTAGCAACAGGTGTGAAGTGAAACAACCCATTCCTGATGTAGCTAATCTGAAATAGAAATGATAATTTCATAGTAAAAGGATGTAACATGAAGCATGTGTATGAAATCTCATGATTTAAAAGGATGAAAATTAAGTAGGAAACTTTACTATGACACGAGCCGAAGTTTATGGAATAAATTCGTTAACTTATCGATTATCTTTTGAGAAAGACCATAAAGAGTCTAAGTATCACATATAGTGTAAGAAGCACTCAATATATCAACAAATGAATTAAAGATGAGCTGAACAAATTTATAAACCATCCATGTAATTTTTGAGAACTTTTCATAATCTCTACAAAAAGGAACAAAGATCCATAGATGGGAGAAACGAGCTACAAACTTTTTAGAACCATATAAATATGTTGTATTTTCATTAATTAACAAGAACTAAATATACAAGGCATATAAAGTCTAATCTTTAGATGAAAATACCTAAAAAGCTCATAAGATGAAATTATTGAAGAGGAAAAAGATTCACAAATATTTAACAAACTTTAAATATGGATTGAGTTAATAATCACCGAAAATCATATCGCGGTTCACCTTCGTAACCTTAGTAAAAGACTACTCCATAATAAATGCAAGAACAAATATTATAGAAGAAGAAATCATTCTTACAAAACAAAAATTTACAAGAGAAATGAAGAAAGGTTACACCTTAAGCTCTCCCTTCTCTCTAGAACTTTTCTATGTAAAAAAATAAGATGATTATCTAGCTCTAATCCTTATACTAAAACTAGCCAAAAAAGTACAAAAAATAATAAAATAGACAAGGAAAAATATATTTTAAACAATAATCTCCAAAAAAAGGCTGAAAGTAGTTGGTAGTGGTTGTACTCGTCAAGCCATGATCAATCATGGTTATGCCCATGATCGATGATGGAAGTGCACTGCCCTCAGGAATTTGGTCCCATGATCGATCATGGAAGTGCACTGCCCTCAGGAATTTGGTCCCGTAATCGATTATGGGTCTGGGATCTCTTGACTCAGCACTTTTGCATGCCTCCAAGCTTGTTCTTGATCAATCTATGCAATGCCATTGTATCCCAATCCTACAAACACATGGAATACTACAAAATATACACCAACTTGGGCCACGTTAGATACAAAACTCGTTAAGGCACTAATCTCGAGATAAGTGAATAATTTGGCAAAGTTAGAACAATAAACGTGTCAAGTGGTTCCGGAAAAGAGCTTATGCATGACAATATTATGCGTTTATCATAGATCAACGGTTGATATATCATATTGGCTCCCAAATATTCTTTGTTTCGTAATTAATTTTTTTTCACTGCAAGAAAGAGAATTTTTTGTCCACATACTTTTTAATAATACATAGTGTTCAGGCTAACTTTCGTGCATCCCAAATAATTGTTGTTCGTGGAACAGGGGATCCATGATTAGTAGATCATCTCCACCAAAATCCATTTAAAAAATTCAATCAGGACATGCATTAATTAAAAATGTAAATTGTTAAGGTAAGAAATGCACATATATCCATTTTTTAGTTTACCCACTTCCCAATTGTTTTTTTTTTTTTTTGTAATGAAATTCAGTTGACATCATCTTGACCAAGGTTAATAAAAAATTCTATCAATTTACCTCTTCAAAAATCTCAATCAGTATATATGGTATGTGTTGTCTGGTATGTACATATGAGAAATGTTACCAATTCCAAATCAGAGTTTGTAATTTTTTGTTTAAGTCCAAAAGACTATAAATTTAACTTTTAATAAAATACTTGAAAGGCACAATAAGGTGTAGTTTTTTATTTTTTTATTATTTTTTTAAAATTAAGGGAGGTCTAAGTCTCTCCCTTAATCCTACAAATAAAGAACCCCCCCCCCCCCACCCCATGAGTCGAACCCTTGACCTTAAGACAAGAGTAGAGGTTGCTTACCACTGAGACAACCCCTCTCCTCACAATAAGGTGTAGTTCATTTACACATAAAATAATAATACTGTTACTACCCAAAATTTAAAAATTCTAAGGGTTTTACTTAGATTTTCAAAATAATACCCCCGGAGGAGCACGGGGGGTAGGAAATAAGATAAACCCATTTTTTATGTATAAATATTTTATTCTTATTTACTTTTTCTAACACATCTAATTTTATTTTTTCTCAGTTTTTATATGCTGGTTTCTTTTTATGTCCCTCTTAAAAAATATTTTAGTCAAATCCTTTACTTGTTTATATGATATTATTTGTACATATATCATATACAATATCTACGAAATGCAAGGTCACACTTATTTATAGTGAGGGTTTGGAAGAAATGGACAGATGTAAAGAAACATGTATATAAAGAGAGATATCAATGGCTGATATATCATACTGGCTCCCAAATATTCTTTGCTTTGTAATTAGTTTTCTTTCACTATAAGAAAAGGGATACTTTTTTTCCAGACACTTTCTAATATTACAATGTGTTTAGACTAGCTTTCGCGCATCTTAACTAGTTATTGTTCGTGAAACAGTTGATCCATGATTAGTTGATCAACTCCTCTAAATTTCATTAAAAAATTCAATCAAAATTAAAAGTGCATTAATTAAACATTTAAAATTTCAATGGTAAGAAATTCTCACATATCACCATTTTAGTTAACCAACTTCCCATTTTTTTTATTATAATTTTTTTTTATGAAATGTGGTGGTTGCACAAGGTTCATCAATAAATCTATCCATTAACCTCTTCAATAACCCCAATCTGTATATTTGGTATGTACGTATGATAAACGTTACCACTTCGAAATTAGAGTTTGTATTTATATGTTTAAAACCAAAAGATCATAAATTTCTCTTACAAGAAGAAACTTGAAGGCCCCAATAAGTTGTAATTTATTTACACATAAAATAATAATATTGTTTTTACCCAATTTTTTAAAAATCTAAGGGTTTTTTTATGTATAGATATTTTATTCTTGCTTACTTTTAGTGTCCCATCTAATTTTATTAATTTTAATTTTTCTCTAGTTTTTTTAATTTTTTTTAAGAAAGGTTTAAGTCTCTCTGTTAACCCTATAAATAAAGAAAAATCTCCCATCCCACCCCAATGAGTCAAACTCTTAAACTCAAGGCAAGACTATATGATGGTTTCCTTTAGTGTCCCTCTTAAAAAATATTTTTGTCCAACCCTTCATTTATTTATATGATAATGTTTTTGCATATTGTATATTATCTAGGAAGTGCAACATATTTATAATGATGGTTTGGCAGAATTGAATGGATGTGATGAAACGTGTATATAAAGAGAGGGATCAACGGCTGATATATCATATTGGCTCCCATGCAAATATTATTTGCTTCGCAATTAGTTGTCTTTCACTATAAGAAAGAGATTTTTTTCCAATACTTCCTAATACTACAAGGAGTTGAGGGAAGTTTTCGCACATCTTGACTGATCATTGTTCATGAAATAGCAGATCCATGATTAGTAGTAGATCATCATCTCCCAATTTCAATAAAAAATTCAATAAAGAACAGCATTAAGTAAACGTTTAAAATTTTGATGGTAAGAAATGTACATATATCACTTTTTTAGGTAACCTACTTGTTGGCTGATTTTTTTTTAAATGAAATTTTGTGGAGATCATCTTGAGCAAGGTTCCTCCAAAAATATATCCATTTACCTAATCAAAAACAATAATCCGTATATCTGGTATGTATGTTTTGGTATGTATGTATAAAAAATCTAGCTAATTAATCTAAAAACAAACTAGAATTGGAATTTCATTAAAAAACTTTCAAACCTAATGAAATATATATGTGGTCACAAGAATGATTTTAATTACCATAATGGCATAACACCTAGAAAACATTGAATCAAAGATAAACATTTGAGGCTAAATCCTAGTCACCATTTAAGAAGATAAATAAAAGTCTTTGTGATTTTGATAAACGCATAATATTGTCATGTCTAAGCTCCTTCCCGGAGTCGCTTGACGAGTTTGTTGCTTTAATTCTGCCTAATTATTCACTTATCTCGAGATTAGTGCATTAGCGAGTTTTGTATCTGACATGGCCCAAATTGGTGTGTATTTTGTAGTATTCCATGTATTTGTAGGATTGGGATACAATGGCATTGCATGAAGTGATCAAGAGCAGGCTTGGAGGCTTACTTAGTGCTGAGTGAAGAAATTCTAGAACCATGATCGATCATGGGCATAACCATGATTGATCATGGAACCAAAATTTTCTGGCAAAGCACTTCCATGATCGATCATGGGCATAACCATGATCGATCATGGCCCTGGCAACTTGTCCATTTCACACCCAAAATGGGCTATTTTAGTGGTTCAAGCTATTTTAGATATTTAGTTAGATATTTTGCAACCTTTTAATATATATTATTTCTCTTAGCTTAGGAAAAGACAATATCTCGTTTTTTTTACACACTTGCAAGTTCTAGAGAGAAAGGAGAGCTAAAGTTGATTGTTCTTCATTTCTCCTTTGTAAGTGCTTAATTTGTAAGAATGATTTCTTCTTCTATAATATTTGTTCTTTCATTTATTATGGATTAGTCTATTACTAAGGTTACGAAGGTGAATCGCGATATAATTTTCGGTGATTAATGGCTCAATCCATGTTTAAAGCTTGACAAATATTTGTGAATCCTCTTCTTCATCACATCTTCCATTATTTCAAGCTTTCTAGGTATTTTCATATTAAGTTAAGACTTTATATGCCTTGTATATTTAATTCTTGGTTGTTAATGAACATACAACATATTTATATGGTTCTAGAAAGCTTGTAGTCTCTTTCCCCCATTCATGGAGTTTTTGTCCTTTTTGTAGAAATTATAAATAGTTCATAAAACTCCATAGATGGATTATAAATTTGTTTAGCTTATCTTTGATTCATTTCTTGATATATTGAGTGCTTCTTACACTTTATGTGATACTTAGACTCTTTATTTTCTACCATAAGTGCTAAATGATGAGATGCCAAATTTATCCCATAAACTTCTTTCCGTTTCATTGTTAGGATTCACTTTATAATTTTCATCCTTTTAATCATGAGATTTCATACACTTGCTTCATGTTAAATCTTTTTATGATGAGTTTGTCATATCTATCTCGGATTAGCTTCATCGGGAATGGGTTGCCTTGCTTCACACCCGTAGCTAAGAGGTAGGAATGATAAACTCGTCTTTGGTGGAATGTTGATTGGCTCTTTCTTGATATAGCTTCAATCCGGGAATGAGTCGCCTAGCGTCGCACCCTTTGTTATTGAGAGATGCACTAACATTTCCCATATGTCGAGAAACCTTGTGTTGAAATCTTTGTATAAGCTAGTGATCACCGTTTCTTAAATCGTAACTAACCTCCACCTACCTTAGTGCTTTCTTATTAATTTTCACAACTGTTTTACATTTACATTGTTCTACAACAAATCAACTCACAAAATCTGAAAACCGTAAAATCCGTAATCCATTCCATTCCTTTTCACTTATCCCTGTGGTTCGACACTCGGACTTCCGAGACTATACTATAACTTGACGTGCCTGCACTTGGGCTACATCGAAGCGCGTTATTTCGAATGCGTCAAATTTATTAATAGATTAACATTGGATATTTCGGACATAATGCAACTAGTTAAACTCTGTAATTTTAAAATAATACCAACTCTTTAACCACTCACGATACAAAAGAAAGACACTTTAATTAAGTTAATATATAAATTTCATATCAGATCTCACACTTGGCCATTTAGTGAATAAACTCATAATGGATAGATATATATATAAACACGCAGTAATTTTAACAAATACCAACATACAAGAGTTCATAGCAAACACTTTCCTTAATACATACATATAGCGCGCACTTCGCATCCTTATTTATTAGCATATAACATAGACGCATACTTTATTTACACAATATTTTTGACACATAGAACCATACCACAAATTATTAGGAACAAACTTTAACACGAGTGCTGGTAGTCTTTTTCTGAATTAACTAAAAACACTCGGTGCCATAATGCAGACGGTAAAGCAAACTCTTGTTTCACTTTAACAACCACAGGGATACCTTGGAATGATGCCATTCAAAGAGTGGAAACCATCACTAATCGGAGTCACGGAGTTTATAATATAATCATCTGTGGTCCCTGGGGCATAGTCGATGAGAGCATAATTATTGCCTTTAAATATATAAGCTTCATTTGTTTTTTTAGACGAAAATGCTGCATCTAAGCCATCTTGGAAAACAGTACCTTTCCAAGAAAGGAAACCATCAGTAATCTTTTTCGGATTCTGAACCAAATAATCACCCGTTGTACCTGGTGCAAAATTAATAAGTGCATATTGATCTCCCTTAAATATATAGGCTTCATTAGATACGGAGGAAGCAAAGGCTGCATCAATACCATGTTCAAAAATGGTATCTTTTAAAGAGTAGAAGCCATCAGTGATCTTCTTGGGTCCTCCAATAATGTCTCCGCTCACAAAGTTAAAGAGTATGTATATATTACTCCTAAATATATACACCTCATTTTTCACAGAAGAGGTAAATGCAGCATCGATTCCAGTAGCAAATATTGTATTGCTTAGAGAAGGAAAGAAATCACCAATGCTCATGGGTCCTTTAATAATGAAGTCTTCAGTTGTGCCAGGCGCATAGTTGATTTGCAAGCATTGATCAGTAGTGAAGATGAATGCCTCCCCCTGGTTATTGAAGTTGAAGGCACACTCAACGTAATGCCCCACATTACAGCTTGGGTCAACATAGGGTTCTTCAGTTGGTGATGGGTCATCAACGTTGTCTCTCTTTCGAACATTTGTAGTGTTGTTGGTGGTGAAGACAAGGTTGATCATAACTTCATCGCGTGTGGGACACCTAACATTCCTTAGGCGATTCATAAATTCTTGTGTGGTTTGCCCAGACGAATTTGGATTAGGATTGAAATGACCATTACGATAAATTCGATTTCCTTGTGGGCTATAAGTTGGGAATTGTGATTCTGATTCAGGTGCTAGAACTACGTATGGACGTGCTGATCGAATATATTGACTATCAATGCCACCAGTGAACGCAATTTCTTGTTGATTAGGATAATCATTATGCTCACCCAAGGTCAGCACTGCATCTATTCCCCCTGGCGCAAAGATTTCATACCGATAAAGAATCATATCGGTTGTCACCCTTGGTCTCCAATTAGTCAACCTTGTTGTGCTGACAAACACCGACCCATCAACAGGTGAAGTATCTCCCGGGCTCCTCCACCATTTACGTGGCGCTCTAAGTTGTAGTAATCTTGCAAAGTAGTTGAACCACGATCACGTGGAGCAAATCCTGTTCTGAAAATCTCTGTATAGGAACGATCATCCCATCGATACACAGCCTCCACAATATCTTGGTCTTCAATGGGGTCCCGATACTGAATACTTGGCCCTTGACGATTGTAAAGTGTCAAAGCAGTTATATGATCTTGGAGTGTACGAATACCCTCCTCAGAGGCTAGCTGGGTAATTGCAGCTGCAACTCCGCGATATTCTGATGTAGGTGGAATTGCCATATCTACAAGTCACATTAGAATCAATTGTTAAAATAACTTCGAAACACATTGCCATAGCAGTACCTTTCTTTTAAAATGCCATATTCTTTTTTTTACATAATTAGTGTAGCAATTCTTACAATATAAAGTAAGTTGTATTCTTCACCATTAATTATGTCAAATAGATTAACAATTTGAGATGAATGGCATAAATAAATTTTTTGAATAGAGATATATGTAAATAAAGATATATTTATTATTTGATTTCTTAAAATTAAACGTATACGAGGGTAATCTACTATATACACTAATCTCCATATGAGTAGTCATATGGGGTTTTTAACATGAAACAAAGAAACTTGAAATCTAAAACATTTTTCACAATCAAACGTGCCTTGTATCAAGTTTTCTATTGTTAAAAAAAATTATGTTAGAAGCTACTAGTCATAAGATTTTATTTCCCTTTTTTAATAAATTACCATGCTATTATTGGGCCAATATTAAGTGTTTGACATAGTTATAATCTTATTAAATACAGAGGGTTTAAGTCATGTACGTGTTCTAAAGCAAGAAACTTTTAGTTTTATATAAACACTAGCTTATTTCCCGTGTGATGCACGGACATTGTATGAATTATTTTTTCATAAATATATATATCGTGTTTGTTTTTGTGTATACATGTCTATACTTATATAATTATAATCAAATTTTTTGAAATATAAAATTTATCAAATCAAATAAGAAACATGAGTTTACATAAATGACAAATAATAGTATACATTGAATAAACAAATTTTATTACATCATCTAGTAGATTGAAATACAATAGTTAGTGTTTGTGTCCCTTTCAATTGTTTTCTTAATTGCACCAAAGTGAAAAAAGGCTCATGAGAGGAGTGGAAAATAGAAATTCTTCTAAACACAGAAAATAGCACATAGAAATATTGTAAATTTCGTTGAAAAAAAAAGAAGAGGAAGATGGTAGTTAGTTGAAAAATAAACAATTTCTATTAATAGAACTATTCTAAAGGAATATATTTACATACAGCCATAGAGAGATGGATAGGTAAAGAGAGCTTATGTGAATCTATGTTAGGAAAATGACATAGTTCAAATTTAAATAGACATCACTAATGGATTAAGATTGAAATCGAAAGGTTGTCGGAGTTAGAAACTGAATTGTCTTTAATTAGTTTTTATTTATTGTAAATCATTAATAGATTACATTTAGGAATTATGACAACATGCATTTTCATCTTTACAATGAGTTGATTGGCTATGGAAGAGATTGCAAATAATGTGAAGAATTAAAAATGAGCAATGGATTAAATTGATGTAATTATTATAATGGGAAGTAACTCATGAATATTATATTAGAGTAGTCATATATTGATAAACATTTTATAGTATATTAATTGTGCTATTAAATGTTTCCACTTCCTCCATATTATATATATGTAATAGATATTAAATATAGATATAAATATGGAAAATGAAAGAGTTTAAAAAATAAGTAAATAAAAGTTTCATAATAAAAATTATTTATTACTATAATTATTATTCTTTCTCTATTTTACTATAATAATAATATTATAATAAATAATATAGATTATTAAGGAAATTGATATATAAATTAATAAGAGAGAGGATATTACTTCTCTGTAGTATTATAATAGTCTTTTCAAATCGATATTAAAGACTGATTTTAAATGCACTTATTAAATTATATTTATTATCTTAATTTGGGAGAAATCCATCATGTATGGAAAAACAAAAATCACCCTTGGTGGCAAGTATAAGCCAATTTTATGTTGGAGTTATTTCATTTTAAATTAAAAAGTTATAATTTAATTTTTATATTTTCTACGAAATACCGGTAATGAGGAAAAAGGTCTCGTTTGACAATATTTTTCGCAAAAAAAATACAGGCAATAATTTTTATTTCTTTTTAAATTAGGGCATTTTTTTTAATTTTTTTTTCAAAATAAAAGGTTGTTTATCAATTGTGTTTTATGTAAACTAATTAACTTTGCACAAAATTGTGTTTTGTGAAAACTTAATCTTGCAAACCAAAAAATTTAATGCAAATTTGTTTTGCATGATACGATCATATTTTTACCTAGTATATTTTTATTAGTCACTTAGGTAACTCTGAAGTAACATCAAATAAACTCCAATGCGTAGTAATGTACTAGAAAAGGAGTTGCATAATCCAAAATATTTATCATGTGTGTCTTATTAATAAAGTAGTATAAATTTTTAGTTTGTTAAAATAACTCTAAATCTAAGTCAATTGATTAAAACATTTAGACATAGTAATCTGCTAAAAAAATGATGTGCAAATTTAATTTTGCATGATACCATAGTATTTGACAATTCAAAAATTTATTACAAAGTTAAGGTTGCATGTACTCCTTCTAGAGTTTGGTCAAAAATAAGTCCTTAATTTACAGAAGTATTATTCCCTTGTTCTTTTGCAAAAAACATTTTCAAAAAAATCTTAACATAAATATAATATAATCAATCGTAAAAATAAACTTTGCCGGTGTTCATTTTAATTCTCAATGGTGAATGGTGCTAGATAAAGGTTTATTCAATATTAAGAGACAAATATGCCGTTTGTCTCTTAATGTTTGATTAAATGAATTAAAATTTTGAGTTAGAGGCAAGTTCTATGCTGAATTTTTAATTTAAGTTGAGTATAATTTTACTCGAATGGAGTGGACTTAATCTTTTTAACAAAATAATAAGGGTAGAATATAAAATTAATCATCTTTTACATATACGTGCAATAATGTATATATAGAAATGTCAAACATGTGTCACTTGGTAAATATTACATATTGTTTTTAAGTATAAGGTTCATGATGTAACTATCACAATACAAATAATTAAAATAATAAAGAGCATACCTGATATTAGATCTGTCGTGACCGAAAGGGATATGATTGAGAAATTAATATAAGAGAGAGTTATGTTTTAGGGTTAATGAGGAAATGCAAGGTGATACTTATTTATAGTGAGGGTTTGGAAGAATTGGACGGATGTGATGAAATGTTTAGATAAAGAACGGTTGATCTTATTGGCTCTCAAATATTCTTTGCTTCGTAATTAAATTTTTTTCACTATAACTTTTTTTTTTCAAGATATTTTCTAATACTACAAGGTATTTTTGTCAGCTTTCGCGCACTTTGATTAATCAATGTTTGTAGAATAGGGGTTCCATTATTTGTAGATCATTTTCACCACATTTTATTAAAAACTTCAATAAATAAGTGCATTAATTAAACATTAAAAAGTTCAACGGTCAGAAATGTACTTATACTGACGAATGTGATGAACGTGTACATAACGAGAGAGATCAACGGCTGATATATTATATTGGCTCCCAAATATTCTTTGCTTCATTGTTAGTTTTCTTTCACTATAAGAAAGAGATATTTTACTTTTTTTAGATATTTTCTAATATTACGAGGTATTCTAGCCAACTTTTGTGCACTTCAATTAATTACTGTTCACACAATAGTGGCTCCATGATTAATAGATCATTTTCACCAAATTTCTTAAAAAAATTCAAATAAATAAGTGCATTAATTAAATATTTAAAATTTCAACGGTTAGAAATGGGCATATATCACTTTTTAAGTCTACCCACTTTCAGGGCGATTTTTTTAAATAATTTGGTAGGGATCATCTTGAGCAAGGTTATTCAAAAAAACTACCATTTCGTCTTCAAAAACTGCAATCCATATATATGGTATGTATGGTTTGGTATGTATGAGAAATGTTACCAATTCAAAATTAAAGTTTGTACTTATATGTTTAAGACCAAAAGAATATAAATTTTACTTGTAAGAAAAATACTTGAAGGGTCTAATAAGGTGTAGTATATTTACACATAAAATAATAATAATGCTGTTATTACCCAAATTTTTAAAAATCTAAGGGCTTTACTTAAATTTTTATGTATACATATTTTATTCTTTTTTACTTTATTGCTCCATCTAATTTTATTATTTTGAATTTTTCTCAATTTTAATATGCTGGTTTCTTTTAATGTCCCTCTAAACAAATATTTTACTCATGAAACCCTTCATTTATTTATATAATATTATTTCTACATATGTCATTTACATTATCTAGGAAATGCAATGTACACTAATTTATATATAGTGAGGGTTTGGAAGAAATGGACGGATGTGATGAAATGTGTATATAAAGAGAGATCAACAGCTGATATATCATATTGGCTCCCAAATATTCTTTGCTTCGTAATTAATTTTCTTTCACTACAAGAAAGAGATTATTTGTTCCATATACTTTTTAATACTATAGGGTGCTCGGGCATGCTTTTTAATACTATAGAGTGTTCAAGCCAACTTTCGTGCATCTTAACTAATTATTATTAGTGGAACAAGGGATCCATAATTAATAGATCATCTCCACCAAATTCTATTAAAAAATTCAATCAAGAAGTGCATTAATTAAACATTTAAAATGTTAACAGTAAGAAATGCACATATATCCATTAACCCACTTTCCAATTGATTTTTTTTTATAATGAATTTTAGTTGATATCATCTTGCCTAAGGTTAATCAAAAAATCTATCCATTTAACTTTTCAAAAATTTCAATCTGTATCTATGGTATGTATGGTTTGATATTTACATATGCGAAATGTTTCCAATTCCAATTTAGATCGAGTTTGTATTTTTATGTTTAAGACCAAAAGATTATAAATTTTACTCCTAAGAAAATACTTGAAAGGCCCAATAAGGTGTAGTTCATTTACGCATAAAATAATAATACTGTTATTACCCAAAATTTAAAAATTCTATGGGTTTTACTTAAATTTTCAAAATATTAGCCCAGGAGGCTAGGGGCGAAAGAGCGAGGATTTTTATATGCAAGTTTCTTTTTGTGTCCCTCTTAAAAAATATTTTAGTCAGACCCTTCATTTATTTATATGATATTATTTGTGCATGTGTCATATGCATTATCTAGGAAATGCAAGGTCACACTTATTTATAGTGAGGATTTGGAAGAATTGGACGGATGTGATGAAATGTGTATATTAAGAGAGATTAACGGCTAATATATCATATTGGCTCCAAAACATTTTTTTGCTTCGTAATTAGTTTTCTTTTACTATTAGAAAGATATTTTTTTTCAGATATTTTCTAATACTACAAGATGTTCGGGCAAGATTTTGTACATCTTAACTAATTATTGTTCGCAAAACAGGGAATCCCTGATTAGTAGATCATCTTCACCAAATTTTATTAAAAAATTAAATCAAGAAGTGCATTAATTAAACATTTAGGTGGTGTTTGGTTCATGTTTTAAAATCCATGTTTTTAGTTTTCTAACCAAAAGTCAGCATTACTTCACATTTCCCAAAATTTATTTTACTTTACTTTCTCTCTCATAAAAATTTTTAAATACCATAACTTTAAATCCAAAAATCATAATTAGATAAAAAATATATATTTGAAACGTACTCATCAAGATCTATAAAATAAAATCCATTGTGACTATTTTTTGAGTTATTTGAAAAAAAACTCTAACAAAACCAAATTTACTTTTCAACATATTTTCACGTTTTCCAAAAACTTAACTCAAAAACTCAACTTAAAATATCAACCAAACAGGCCCTTAAAATTTCAACAATAAGAAAATGCTCATATATCACCTTTTTTTAGTCAACTCACATCCCGGTTATTATTTTTTATATAAAATTTGATGGATATCATTGATAAACTCATAATTTTGTCATTCATATTCTTTTTCGAAGTCGTTTGACACGTTTATCTCACTAAACTTTCTAGTTTTCCACATTAACTTGCAATTAGTCCCATCGCATTTTTTATATTTAACATTGCTTGGGAATGTACATTTTGTGGTTATTTGGTGCCATTAGATCTTGTGAAAGGCATTGGAAACAAAAATGATCAAACAAGCAAAAGTGGACTGTTGAAGCAGAAAGTCAATAAAGTCAAAGGCACTAGATCGATCTAGGTTGGGCAATCAGCTCCCAAGATCGATCATGGGCTTCCCATATCTAGCCCTTGTTTTCTACTTTATGTCACTTCTTCCTTTTTTTTCTTTTTTTTTTTTGTTGCTTTTGAGAGATAGATTTGGCAATTTATTCTTAATCTCAAATGAGATTTTTTTTTTGTATAAATACACAACATTACCCGGCCAATTGTTAAAGGGTGATTTTGTTTCCATCCACTAAATCTTTCAGTTAATCCACCCTTAAATTATGAAATTTTTAAATGAAATTTCACAAAATTACCCTTTTTAAAATTGATTAGTATATCCACCAATTTTAATTAAATTATAATTGTATAACTTTAGATTCCTTTTTTATTAACATTCCTAATCTAAATATAATTCATTTTAATTAACTTCATCTTTACGTTTGAAAAGGTTTCAACAATTTAGGTTTACATCTGCGCTTGTGTAGATCGAATAGAACATCTCAAAACGTATTTTTTCAAAGAAAAATAAAAACCCTAATATCATTACATAGTTTAAGCATACAACATTGGAAAATCTTTTTCCAATGAGAAAATCAAATAATACTTTGCAACACGAAGAAGAGCCTGCAGGAGAATGGATTAATGCAGCATTAGAAGTTGAGAAAGAATTAGGTATTAGTGTTGAAAACAGTTTATATCCATCGCAATCAGCAGAGACTGCACGTTCAATGGTGTGTTCATTTTTTTATTTTTTATTTTTTTTATTTTTTTTATTTTTTTATTTTTTTTAGCTTATGAATTTGTGCTTTAGATTTTATTCTAAAATATAATAGAAGAACTTAATTTTGGATATAGTATTATAGAGTTCCGCAAAACCTGAGTTAATATCTAATATCGAATCCAAAATTAATTTGTTTCAAAATAATAATTGTATTATTATTTTTATATTCTTTTAAACTTACAAACATATATTATAATTTTTTTTAGGATCCTAAGGAATCCAACCAGAAGGAATTGATTATTCCGGAAGCTTTATCGGTGTTACAATCGGTTCAAAGTGATGTCGATGATGTGCCGGTGCAAGAAGTGGAAAACAATCAACCTATGGGATAGGATTGTACTCAATTTTTTGTTACAGAAGAGGTAATTATTTTTCAAATCAAATGTTAAATTATAACTTGTATTCTTAACAGGACTGCATGAGATTTATTATATCGTAATTAATGCAGATTTTTTACTCACGAGAGGATCTAACGTAATGGTGTAAAGCTATTGGTAGGACTTGTGGGGTGGTCGTTAGCATAAAAAAAATCAGAGTTTCTAAGGTTTGGTCGTAGAGGGAGAATCATTTATTGGTGCGAAAGAAGTGGGTCTTATAAAGAAAAACCCAAAAAATGTTCAAGCAACCGTAAGAAGCAACAAAAAATTACAGGAACAAAAAAATGTAGATGTCCATTCCTGCTGAAAGGGGAAAAACTTGAAGATTCTGAAAATTGGAAGTTAAAAGTTATATGTGGTAGGCATAATCACCCCATAGATGATCAAACGACCTTTGAAGGGCATTCATATGTCGGTAGACTCTCAAAAAGTGAAGAGCAACTTGTTACGGACATGTGCGTGTGTGGAGTTAAACCTAGAGAGATACTTCGTGTACTAAAACAACAAAATCCCAACAATGCTTCTACTATTACAACAATTTACAATTTCAAAGCGAAGCATCGAATGCTCGAAATGCAAGGAAGAACACAAATGCAACAGCTAATGCATATTTTAGATCAAAAGAAGTATGTAGAATATAATAGAAGAGATGAGAACACAGATGAGATCATGGATATTTTTTTCGGTCATCCATATTATATGACATTTGTTAAGTGCTTCCCCATGTGCTGATAATGGATTGTACCTATAAGACAAACCGACACGGTTTATCTCTACTAGAGATTATTGGTGTTACGTCGACTGCAAAAACATTTATTGTTGCACATTCATACCTTCGCAAGGAAATATAAAGTAATTATATATGGGCTTTAGAATGCTTAAGAGATATTCTTCCACCAAGTAATCCTACGGTTATTGTGACTGATTTTGACATGGCATTGATGAATGCCATTAAAATCATATTCCCTGATGTTTCTCATATGTTATGTACCTTTCATATCTCAAACAATGTGGAACAACACGAGAAGGGAAACTTTACAACTAAAAAATCATGGGACTTATTCATTCAAGATTTTCATAATATGATAAAGTCTTATATTGAAGTGGAGTACAATGAGAATGTTAACAAATTTTGGAAGAAATATGAAAAGTACAAAGATCTTTTAAGTTATATTGATCGCATTTGGTTGAAGTATAAAGAGAGGTTCGTTGCTGCGTGGACAAATAAGATTTTGCATTTTGGTAATGTTATAACAAATCGGGTCGAATCACAACATGCAAGTTTGAAAAGGTATTTGGGTTCATCACGAGGAGACCTTGTAAACAATCTGAATAAGATTTTTGTAAATCTTTAAGCTCTAACTTGCATGTTCATCAAATATCCGATTTTAACAATTTGAGAGGGTTTGTGTCTTCATATGCTTTAGAGCTAATTAATGATGAAAGAAAGAGGAATGAACATATAGGTGTTGATATTTCACGATGCGGTTGTGTACTTAGAACTGCGTACGGTCTTCCTTGTGCTCATGAGATTTTACAATTCAAATGTGAAGGTCGTTTAATTCCCTTATTTGCCATTCACCAAAGATGGATGAAACTAAATGACATACCTGGAGAGATTCCACGTTATGCAATTGATTCGGAGCAAGAGATATCCTTTTTCAGAATGAAGTTTGATGAGGCAACCAATGAGTAAAAAATTAAGCTACTAAAAGTTATACGGGAGGTAATTATACTTGTGCTACTCTTTTAATATTATAATTACTTGTATTACCCATATTTCTATATTGGCATTATAAATATATATTATATTTTATCTCCTAGGCAACAAATCCTGCATCAACAAATATGGCACCACCAGCAATGAACAAGTTTCCTAAAGGAAGGCCAACAAAGAAGAAGAGGAAAATTTCACGTACGAAAGATGATAGTACAAAGCGAGATCCATCTGGTTTTGAGTACGCAAAAACTTTAGAAGAACAAACAGAGGCTGTGTTTGCTGGGCTACAAAATTTAAGTGAAGGTAAAAAAAATAAACATATGAGAAAGATTACGGCAACGAATAAGAAAGAGAAAACAATGCTCTTGGACTTAAATGAGAATCAGTACTCCTCTTCAGTTTTTGAGCTGTTCCATCCAACTATTAAGGAGCACGTCCTCGAAGGTTTCGAAGATGTTCCCGTAGATGGGCATTGTGGGTACAGGTGTTGTGCAGAATTGCTAAATCTTAACGTTCATAATGGGTGGAAGGTGGTCAGAAGAACCATATTAATTGAGCTAAGTGATAATCAAGAGTTATACAAGGGAATTCTGGGTGGTGAGGAAGGCTATAAGAAGGTTTCGGAGGCTTTAAATTATTTTGATGTGCAAAATGTCCATGTTAAGTATTGGATGCAACTTCCAGACACGGGTTGCTTATTTGCATCATCATTTAATTGCATTTTTTGCGTATTCTCTCCTTGCCAAAACTTAACGTACTTGCCATTGAGGACAGGCCCAACTAACACCGTACAAATTGTCCCAATTGTGTTGTATGATGACGTTCATTTCATGAAAGTCATTCTCAAAGTTGGATCTCCTCTTCCACCCGTGGTCCCTGGTTGGCGTAAGCAGCGATACCCAGATGCAGAACATTGGGTTGAAGTTGTGAAACTGAGAATTTTTGAGTGGCGTAAGCTTGTTGGTGATCCCCCTGCAGCGGATCCGTCTTCTTTTGAAATTATCAATGTACTTTAACTATGAATGCTTTAATATTGTCCCAAACTAAGAATTATTTCATATCAATGTATTTTAGCTATCAATGCAATTTTAAATTGTGATTTTGTCTCAAACTATGAATTATTTCATATCTTTTACAAATACTTTGGTTTGAATACAAAAGTTTAAATTTATATTATCATAAAATAACATTAAGGACATCTAAAAATAAAAAAAATTGGATATTCAAAATTAAACTTGATGACAAAATTTTACTTGCACTGCTGACCGGTCTTAGAATACTCTATACCGGTCCGGAACTTTTTTTTTTCAAAATTTTATATGCGGACCAGTCTCAATATTATCCATACTGGTCCGGCGCTAGATTTTTTTTCCAAATTTTATATACGGACCGGTCTTCATTTACGATATACCGGTCCGGCGTTTATTTTTTAAAAAGGGGAAAATCACCCAATCGACATAAAACCCCTCTTTCTTTATCTCTCTTCTCACTCGTCACAACCCCATTATCTCTCTCATCAGTCGTCTCTCCCCTAAAACCCAAAACCCACTTGTATTCCTCCTCCTTCCTATCTCCCACCAAGTCGTCTCCCATCTTTATCTCCAAATCACCATTGAAGACTGGTAATACTCCTCAAGCTGTCTTTCTAATTTCAGGTAAGGCTCTCAAAACCATTCTTTTTCATCAAATTGGTCCAACTTACTTCAAATTAGGTTATAAATTAGGATCTTTCTAGTTGTTCCATCGTTGTGTTTCCATTCTATCTAGGTAGGGTTTGAAATTGGGGATTTCTGCGTGATTGATAATTTGCATTGAAATATTGTTTAAGTGTGTATCATATTTCCATATTTTGGTTGTTATTCTGATTGAATTGTTAGTCTCCCTTCATCTCATCATGAATATCGCTATTGTGGCCATTGCGTGTGTTGTCATTTTCTTTTTACTGCCCTTGTTGTGTTGGTTCATGGCCAAAACAAAACGGCCTAACCGAGAACTTAAACACACCAGGTTTAGAGGACCCATATTGTGCGGGAATTATATTTTCAAGGTTCAATTCAATCAATCTCTAACTCTAGCGCTCAAAGGATTATTAGTTGGGTGAGGGGTCAAGAAGTGTCTATCTCTGCCTATACTATATGCGAGTTTTTCTCTTTTCCCCACATTGAGAATCCTCAATTCCCATTTCACCCATATGTCGAAATCAGTACCGATAATATTTTGTCTGTTTTGATGGGTGCTGCACATAAATGGGACCATCTTCGAAAAATCAGTATCGGTTTCCTTCTTCCTGACTATAGAGTTCTCTATGCCATCTACCATCATTGTATACGTCAGGATACACATTATTCGGAGTTTAATGTCTTTGACTCTTTGCAATTGTATGCCATTGGTACCGGTTTGTCTATTGATTTAGGCAACCTAATTTTTGAGGGTATTGTCGCTTGTTTGGTCTTTCATCATGATGGGACGGGTTCATATAACGCACTTGTCATGGGTTCCTTGATCACGCATATTCTTATCCATTTTGACAAGGTTCCCCATTATAAGAAAGAAATCGCGGTTAAGCCTTCAAAGGGAACGTACAATATTGAAAGTTGGCACCGTTCTCTCTCCCAAGCTCCTATATACGTGCGGGCTGAAAATGATGCCGATGATCGCTACCTTCAAATGAAGGCTCGAGAACTCACCGGAAGCAAAGGAAAAATCATCCAAGGCTTTTCTCGTCGTATCGCGCCACCACCGGCTCCCTCGGAAGATGTATAGGGCCTGTTTGCATTGATGAAGAAGGTTGAGAAGATCGGCAAACATCTAAACATTCCTCACTTTGATTCAGATGATGATCTTGAGGCTCCCGTTCCCCCATCAACTGCACCCATTGTCGAAGAATGTGAAGAAGAAGAAGAAGTGGAGGACAGTGAAAGTGAAGGCAATGAAGATGTGTCCTCCAGCGATAGCCAGCAATTTTAGATGTTCTTTAACTGTTAAACTTCTTAAACTTGTTGGATATTTAGTTCTTTGTTTTTTTTTATAAACCTTGATGGTTGATGAAATTTTTGGTTTATATATATATTAGTCATCAAATTTAGGTTGTGGATATTGGCTATGCTTGTTAAAGCATTACATCACCTTTTGCTTATATAATGACCAGGAAAAATATATATTGACTATGCTTTTCACTTTTATTTGGCAGGCCCCCTGAATTTCCCCTGAATACAAGTTAACATTGGATAACTTATCAGTTGAGTCTCTATGTTATACTTAATAACTGTAATGATGCAAACCCAAACTCTCACTGTTATCTTTCCAAATTAGTATCACAGAGAATACAATAATGCAGTGCACTAGTGCAGAATAATTTTTTTTATTTACTTTTGGCGCACTCATATGGACCTGCATAAAGGAAAAGGATGTTGATTCTTCACAATAATTAATAGAATGGAGCAACCACTGAAACAAAAAGAAAACGTTGGCATATCTCATGAGCAAAACCTAGCTTTTTTACGACTAGCCCTACAAAATGTTAAATCCCTCGAACTCAATTTTGACAAACATTCCATCACTCATTCCATCACTGACATCTCTCTCTCTCTCACACACACACGAAAACAAAGTGAAATATTGATCAAGTATAAACAGTGTGTATTATATATATATATATATATAAAGGGACGACCAACCTTTTCAGCTTGCGTTGCAAATAGACCTTGTCCAGTAATTTACAAATTTTTTTATTCATTAATCTTTTGAACCCTCAACATTATAATTAATAATTTACAATTTTTCTATGCATTAATATTTTGGAACCCCCGACATTATAATTAATAATATAATTATTTAGTCTAAAAGTTAGACATGATATAAGAAATTTTGTATAATTTAAATTTTTAATCTTTCGTATTGTGAGTTAGACTTAAATAGTATAAAAACCAAATTATTTAAAGATTTTCGAAATTGTGGGTGTGGGTTTCTAAGGTTGGAATACATATTTGGTGATTTAAAGAATATGAAATTAAAGTTCTAGGGTTTGTGATAGGATGCAAAAGACGAAGAAGAAGAAGAAGAAGAAGAAGAAGAAGAAGAAGAAGAAGAAGAAGAAGAAGAAGAGGAGGAAACAATGGGAGAATCGTTAAAACTGTAAGGGGGAAGGGGTTAAATTTTGTTTTTGTTATTTTACTGCAAAGTTAATTAAAATTTATCCATTTTTAAAGTGGTTATACTTATTAATTTAGTGGATATTTCCATATTAAATTAGTATTTAAAATAATATTTATAAAATTATATTCATAATATTTTTTTGTCAGTTCATCCACGTTCGCGGATTAACTTAATGTGCAATGCGGATTAACTTAATGTGCAATGCGGATTAACTTAACAATGTGGATTAACTGAAAAATTTGGTGGATGGAAATAAAATCAGCCTTGTTAAACGGTAAATTACTCTTAGATTAACAAGCTTAAATAAAATATTTCAAAACAATGATAAAGTTGTCACAGAGGGCAAAGCAAAAGCAGTCTTCTCCTGTATTTTTATAGGTTAGTGATATGTTATTTTGTTTTATAGTTAGTTAATTGTGATATCCATTTTGTTTTAGGGATTTTGAACTTTCTAGTTTCAATGGAAGAAACTGCAAACAACATAGCGCAGGAATACGCAAGATTGGTGTTAAAAGACAAAGGAGAAGATATGTTAGAGATATTTAACCCATAGGGGGAAGAGAATCAAAATGATCTTCCATGGTGTATAGTCGGAAAATTCCTTACATATCATGCCATTAATTTCACTGCAATGAAACATATGCTTGCATCCATTTAGCAACTGGTGAAAGGAGTGCGGGTTAAGGATCTGGGACCGAACCTCTTTTTATTTCAATTTTTCCATGAGATGGATTTAGATCGAGTTCTAAGGAATGAATCGTGAACTTTTGACCAATATCTCTTGATTTTTCAAAGACCGGAAGCAGGTATGAATCCTCATCAATTAAAGTTGAACTCAGTGGAGCTGTGGGTGAGATTCATGATTTTCCGTTTGGGTTTATGGTGGAGAGGATTAGGAAGGATATCGGTAATTTCATCGGCAAATGTATAGAGGCGGATGCTAACAACTTTACAGGGCTTTAGAGGTATTATATGAGAGTAAGGGTAGCCATCGATATTCAGAAACCTCTGAAGAGAAAGATGAAAATTAGGAAGGTAGGTGAAGACGGCACGTGGGTTACCTTCAAATACGAAGGCTTACCTAGTTTTTGTTTCTTCTGCAGTATTATTTGGAATTCCGATAAGTATTGCGATAAATTCTTTGACTTCCCCGATAAGAATGTTGAAAAACTCTTTAGGCCATGGCTAGGAGCACTAAATCGTCAGGCAGTTACTCTGGCAAGAAACAAATGGCTCCGATCAGGGCCGCCGAAAGGAAGCTCCGGTAGCAGCAGGCAGGGTATAGTGCAATGGTGGTAGATTTGGTAACACCAAGATATTCGGAATCAATCACTCATAGTGCTGGATCAACTATACATAATGAAGGTTGAATTGATGATAGTCGTGATATTGTGGCGAATACGGTGGATAATGGAAAAGGAAAATAAAATATGATAGGTGGGAAAATTTAGGAATGGCAACGGGGCGGGTTCGGGGCGGGTTTGGCAAAACCCGAACCCGACCCGCACATAAATAACCCCGCCCCGAACCCGAGACGGGTTTTTTTTATTTTTCCCAAACCCGCTCCGTATTAATTCTCCAAAACCCGAACCCGCCCCGCCCCGCCCCGAATAAACCCGAACCCACACATATATATAAATATATATATCTTATAAATTAAAATTATATCTACACAACATATATCTACACACACATATGTATATATATAAGTATATAATTAACAAATCCACACATATATGGAACACAATTTAAAAACATATATATCTTATAAATTAAAATTATATTTAAATATATATATATATATACGGGGCGGGTCGGGGCGGGTTTTTTATTGGCAAAACCCGAACCCGCCCCGAACCCGGTCCGGGTTTTTTTCCAAAATACCAAACCCGCTCCGCCTTCAAAAAAACCCGCCCCGAACCCGCTCCACTCGGGTCGGATCGGGTCGGGAACCCGGCGGGTTGGGTTTTTTTGCCATCCCTAGGAAAATTCATATTGGGTTTGATTTGTTAGTAATTGTTGACCCGAAGAGGAGATGGACAAAAGGTAGGCATCTTCCTAATTTAGGCTAAGAAAATAATATGGGGGCAGGTGATTTTAGTACAAACGGACAGAGTCCAAAATACTATGTGGAGGTGGGTTCTGGATACCAGACCCGCCGGGCATTACGCATACGCTATGTTGGAATTACCGTGGCCTAGGTAATGCTACGACAATTCAAGAATTAATGGATCTTGTATCCAAACATTGGCCCATATTTATTTTTTTAATGGAAGTAAAAGTAAATAGAAGGCGGGTGGAGAAAGTACAAAGAAAATTGAGGTTCGAAGGCCTCTATTTTGCTCCTGGTCGTAACAACGGGGGTGGGTTAGATTTACAATGGAGAGAGAGAGCAACAATACGGCTGATGGGTACGTATTTTGCAGAATTATATCGATGTCATCATTTTCGATTCACATTCCAGTGATTAGAGTCTAACCAGGTCCTATGGGTTTCAGGAGCGGTCGAAATGTAGAGAATCATGGAATTTATTGTGGAATCTATCACAAAGATCAGATCTTCCTTAGGCATGTATTCGAGATTTCAATGACATTGCTGCACAATCTGAGAAAAAAGGTAATCTTCAACACCTTATTGGTCTTATTTTTAGGTTTAATGAAGCTCTCGTAAATTGTGGGCTTTTCGATCTAGGTATAAGAGGGCACCTGTTTACATAGGAAAGGGGGAGGGGATCTACCAATTTCCTAGAGGAGAGATTAAATTGAGTCGTGTTGAGGAAAAATTGGTTGTCTCTGTTTGATAACACTGAAGTAGTTAATATTCCCATAACATCCTCTGACCATAAGGCAATACTTCTAAATTTTTCGAATGCTACGTCGACAAAAAAATGGTGTTTCGGTTTGAAAATTGTTGGAAACAGGAGCCAGAATGTTGTGATATTGTTAAAAAGGGGTAGGGTGGGGATTTAAATATCTACATCCAAGCTCGAATTAATTGTTGCGTGAAGGAGTTGATGAGGTGGGGTGCTGAGCAACGTCTAAAATTTAGAAGATCCATTGATAAAAGTATAAACTGAATTAAAGTTTTCTCTCTACAAAGTGATGTTAATTCCCCGTAGTTAGTTATTGAATAGAAGAATATTCTAAGCAAGTTGTTAAACCAACATGCCGAATATTGGCACCGGCGATAAAAAATATATTAGCTCAAATCAGGAGATGCAAAGTCATTCCTATGTGTGAACACCTTATTTTGCGACCCCCGCAAGAATCCTTAACTCTAAAAAACTGAGCATACATGTATGCACGAACATTCATAGATGCATACATATTGTTTACATGTGACACAGGTCAAAGAAGGAAGCCAAAAGGACACCCGGATGAGAAGTTATGAGAATTACTGAAAACTGCCATAACCAAAATCTGTCAAAACTCCTGGAAACTTGATAAAGGAGAGTTACCCATTTCTGATCATCTTCAAACTTTACGGGGTGTTATACATTTCCACAAGGAGAAACATACTCCAAAATCATCTATATCCGACGGCCGGATCTCCGAGAATTTTGAAAATCAAGAGTTTACTTCGTGTAATCAAAAGATGACCTTCTCGAAGTCAAAATAAGCTCAAATTTGGTCAATAGACATGGTATACACTGGGGAACAACATACTAAAAAATCAGATCAATCCGATAAGCCGTTTGACGTGATTTCAAGAAACCGCATACGGACACACAACCCTAAGGGTGTGTCCACACTACACACACATGTTTGTGTTGTGGGGACACAAGCCTTTGGGACTTGTGTCTACGGACAAATCCCTCCCAGTCGATTTTTTATTTTTTTGAATTTTGATACTTTCCGGCCTCCAAAAATTATGAAATTTTGTGGAGAGCTAGGAAATGTTACTGGGAATAACATATTAAAAAATTAACTCAATCCGACAGTCGGGTCTTCAGGAATTTTAAAAATCGGGAATTAAGCTCTGCAAATCAAATAGGGACCTTCCCGATGTCCAAAAATTAGGGGTGTTGTCAGAAATCCGAAAACCGAACGAACGAACCGATCCGATCCGTTATAATCCGAAATTATCCGAACCGAAAAAAAACCGAAACCGAAATCAAAAACCGAAACCGAAACCGATTAATTCGGTTCGGTTCGATTCGGGGATTTCGGGGACCCGATTTGGACCGAAAAACCGAACTTTGTAAAAACAACTCTTTAACTCAAAAGGTAAAAACCCACATCTCTGTTCTCTCTGCAGACAAAAACATAATCGCTCTCAGTCTCTTACTCTCCATTTCTCCGCCGCACCTCCAGCCTTCTCTTCCGCACAACCCAGCATCTCTCTTTCTAATCTCTATCTCTTTCTCTCACAGTAGTCGCTAGCTACAATCCAGAGCCGCGTTCCGCCGTTCCTTTCTCTCTCTCTCTCTCTCTGAACTTTTCTTCATGGCAAAGGAGTTAACGAGGTATATTTTCCTTTTCTCTGAACTCGTGTTTGGATTATTGTATATTTTTGCATTCTCTTGATGTTAATTTGTGTTTGAACGAGGTTAATTTGTGTTTGGCCTTTCTGAACTAGATATCCAGCTGTTTAACGAGGTACTTTTTCCCCTTTCGATTCTCTTTTTATTTTGCGGGGACTCCTTGTCCTTCACGTGTGTTTTACGTTGTTGCAGATTTAATGAAAATTTCATATTTCTGATAAAAGGAAAAAGAAGGGAGTGTTACTTGATTTGTTAAACTTTCTGATTTACCTTGCTAGATAATTACCATTTTGATTGATTCACTTTAGTAGCATGTTTTATGATTGTTGAATATGTGACACACTTTCCTTTTATTTCAATAAATTATAAGTAACCTCTGCTATCATTTGGAAATGGTAATATGTGACATCCTTGATTGGAGAAAAATGTCTCGACAACCTCTAACCTCTCTGTGAAATTTTCTTTATAATTTCTTAAAAATTTCATATGGGAAAGCTTCGTATGTCTTCGGATTGTTCCCCGAGAATTGATGGAAAATAGATGCAACTGACAGAGGTGTCTATATCTGGGTGGTGCTCACTATTATTTCTCAAAGTAATTAGGAGTTTGCAATAAGCCCAAAGTAGTATGTTTCTCTCTCACTTTCTCACAAACAGGTGTATATAGTCATTAATTGTGTGTATGTTCTTCATTAGCCAGAGATTCCCTTCACATCTTGAAACATTCTTAGCTTGTATTAGCAGTATGCAAAAGAATAATTTATTTTGCATTGAAACTGAAAATATCTGCGTTTATTCTTCGTTGTTTTTATTTTTTTGGATATATTTTCGCCGGGATTTAAAAGCTAAAAATCAACACAGTTTGCTGAAAGATAAATCAACAATCATTTATTCTCAAATTACACTTGGCCTAGAAGCAATACTAAGAACTTGCTGTCTCCAGTTCCAACCAACACAGTAGAGTGCCCTCAAGGTATGGTTAAGATGCACAATTATAAGCCTAAAAGTTGCTTTAAAAACAACACAATCCTTCAAAAGGCACATTTAAGTTGCACACTCTACAGTTGACATAATCCATTGGAAATACATTGATAGTCTAAAAAGTGGAAGTATAAAGAACAGCTTCTCGCAGGACTCCTAAAACCAGTACACCATTAGGAACTCAAAATGCAGTTTTAATGTTTTAGTGCTGTTTTTTTTTTAAAAAAATGCAGTTTCTAAATAAAGTTTTAACGATATAAAAAAAACCGAAACCGACCGAATCGGACCGGAACCGAATAATTTGGGGAGGGTTTGGGTTACATAGGTTTCAAAACCGAAACCGAACCGAACCGAAACCGAAATATGAAGTTTGGGGAGGGTTTGGGGTACCCCAATCTTTACCCCGACCGAAACCGAAAACACCCCTACCAAAAATTCTAAAATTTGGATAGTAGGTAGGTCTTAACATGGGTAATAACATGTTACAAATCAGATCAGTTCGATATTTATTTTGGCCGAAATTGCAAAAATCGTCACACTTTGAATCAGGGGTTTGTCCGCAGACACACCCTTTGTCCGCGTACACACCCTTTGTCTACGGACAAACACTTCCAGACCCATCTCATTAATTATTCTAAAGCTATAAATAAATCTACACTGGCCTCATTTGAAGCATCAGTCGGCTCTTGGACTTCAGGAATAGCGCTCTAAAATATTATTATACTATTTTCGAGACTCTCAGGTATTTTTTTATCTCAGTCCGACTTTATTTTTTATCTGTCTTTATTTTATCAGTTATAATTGATCAATCGCATGTAAAAATTGTTGTTTATCTCAAAATTAGTCCAGATTTCACATTTAAACCTTGTTTTCAAAATCAAAAGTGTAGAACGAGCTGAAACCATTTTTAAATATATTTTTATCAGTTAATTTTACAAAATCTCAGTTTTATCAGTCTCGGTTTACGAAGGAATCAATACATGTGATTTCAAATCAAATTCGCCTCCGAAATCTCGAAGATTGCCGGATATTCGATTCTAAATCAAATTTGCCTCCGAAAAGCCTTAAATCTTTCCAAAAACGCTTGTTTTGCTATCTATCGTTATGAAGATAATTTTTCCAAATCATACACACTGATTTCCAAAATTGATGGATAAATTACGAAGCACATGGTTTTCATCCCCACCCCAAAATCCCGTTTTCCTAAATTTATGGGTTGATTTGCGATTACATAAATTAATATGCAAATGTTCAATTATAATGCTGCACATATCCTACTTAGAGACCGAAATGGCGAATTGGGTGCCTAACACCTTCCTGATTCGTAACTTAATCCCCAAACGTTCGAATCAACTGGTTTCGCATTAATTGTGTTTGAGAGGTCGTTTAATTTATAAATGTTCATCTTTTACACAAACTTTTGTTTGTTTAGTAAAGCAAACTTTTGTTTGTTTAGTAAAACAAACTGGAGAGTCTGATTCCTTTGCAAATGGTCACATTTTCTCACTACTAAAACGAACCGTTTTCCAAAATTAAAACGGAAAAATCGGAGGAATCGCCGCTGAGGGGGGGTCGGTGTCGAAAGCGTGGGTTCTCATAGTGGCGACTCTGCTGGGGATTTTTTTTAAGAGGATTAGACTCTAAACAAGAGTATAATATACGTGGATAGTAGTTCTTGTTTGTATGTTTTTCTTTTCGGCCTTAGTTTTAGGATAACATAGATGCGATTTAGGTGGATACCCTAATTCCCTTTTTGTTTGTAATTATTTGTTTAAGGAAAATATTTTCATAAATAAAAATTAAAAGCACTCAAACAAACCCTAAAACGCTCATCATAATGTACTTCCATAATTGTTATTTTGCACGCACGCACTATCATTATGCATTATTGCGAGTGAGAAATTATCCCATTCAACTCGAAAATACTACTTAGTGAGTAGGGAGTTGGCTCGTCTGGGTCAACATAAACCGAAAGCTCTTATTTTCACTCTCCTTGGCCAAGTACCAATCGAGGTATATCGAGTGACGAGAACACTCATGTACCCGTCTGGATACCTTACTGGGTGCTAGAGTACCTGCCGAACCAAATCAACTGAACCCTATTCTCGCTCACAACCAAGGCCGAGGCCAACCAATTCCACCACCTCAGCAGAATATTCCACCTCAACAAAATGTCCTACCCATTCCTCCACCTCACCAAGGCCCACTAGCACCATATCCTTTCAATATATGGCTTCATCCTAAACATAATCACCCCCGACAACACCACAACCCACTCTTCGAAGGGCACGGACCAGATCCATATATGGGGAAGTATGCTGAGTCTGTAGTTGAACAAGCTAAGGAAAATGAGGCTATCACTCAATTGATGGAATAAATGAAAGCTTTGAACTAAAAAGTAGTGGATAAGGCTGACAATATAGCCGACCTCCAAAATTTTTCTCTCTTCCTCGAGGCCAGATTACCAATAGGTTTCAAGCTTCCCAATGTGGAAAAATTCTCGGAAAACACTCCCCTTCATTTGCATCTTAAGGCATATGTCCGTACTATACAGTTGTATGGGTTGACCAAGGCTCACTTGCCTCAGGGTTTCCATCAGACTTTAATAAGGCCCGCACATAGTTGGTTTTTGGGGTTGGAAAAACACATGGTGACCGATTGAAAGAGTATCGTAAAGTAATTCATGGAGCACTACAAGTTAAATGAGGAGCTGAAGGTTACTCGTAAACACCTTAAAATATCTAAACAACGGGAAACTGAGAGTGTCAGTGATTTTATCACACATTGGAGAGAGTTGGCATCACAAATGATTGATCAGGTCTCCGAAAAAGAACAATTGGGGTTGATAGTTGTGAGAATCTGGATCCACGACCCGTCCTTCTCAATTTCTTCGTTATAAAGGAAAAATGTGTTTTGTAGAGTCGCCAGTTTATTTTACAAGAAAACAAACAAAAGATCGTACGAAGGATAATTCAAAATGAACTATCTTTCATACATTTGAAACCAAAGTTTAAAATGAACTTTGTTAAAGTTCAGGAATTACGTTACGAATTGGGAAGGTGTTAGGCACCCAATTCGCCCTTTTGGTCTCTTAATGGATCATGTATTTAATTCCTATTTTAGATATCTTGCAAGTAGTTTGAATAGTTTTCAAAATAGTCCTTTCTAGATAAATTCAATTTAAAATTGTATTTTAAAATCAGACTCGAACTTTGTGAGCGCCTACGTATTCATTCGTAGAATGAAATCAGAGTCTCGTAGTTCCATTTGTTTGGAAACTATTTTTGTATTTTTGTTTGTTTTGAAAACGCGTCAAAACTGATTTTAGATTTCTTGTAAAACTTAGAATGGACTTATTTTGAAAGCAGTAAACTTCTTTGCAAGTTATCTAATTTTCTGTATTAAAACTAATAATTAAATGCGGTATTGAAATTTAGAAATGTTAGAAAAACGTACCTGATGCGCTTGAAGAATAAATAAGAACCTTGTCTTGATTGCCTTGATTGCTTCCTTCTCTCTCTAGAACTTTCTCTCTCTAATGCTTTCTCTCACTAACTTTCTCTCTTTAAAACCTTCTCTCACCAACTTTCTCTCTCTAACTCTCTCTTTCTAGAAATTCTCTAAAAGAAAAGACTCTCTAATAATTTGGACAGAGTTTTCCCTTACTAAAAACACTAGTAAGTGTTGATGATCTCAAATAGGAGCCCAAGGGTCCTATTTATAGGGAAATTTCTGCCAAAAATACTCCAAAAGAGGCCAGCCGCAAGGGGTGCGGCTAGGTGCCAACCGCATGGCTGGCAGGTAGCCGTATGGTTGGTACGTGCGGTTGGCTCACAAAAATGCACAGAAACACTCGGAAAAAACTCGAAGAGGCAACAAAGGTTATATCAGACTCCCAACGCGTCCGAAAATTGGAGTCTTTCCTATCGGTCTTTTATATGCATGATGACTCAGGACTAAATGCAATATGCCCATTTTAAGAAAAGCAGTATTCACACGAGAGTCGTGGATTGGGGTGTTCACAGGCCTTCTCATCCCGGGATTCTTACTCGCAAGAATTCAGGAACGATAAGAAGACAACGATTCACGACTCTCGGGTGAATCCCAATGCGCTGATACTTGAATCAAAATATACCCTTTTGGCACATGAATTTCGTTGCGTCTCAGGCGATGCAATCCACGACCACCCCTTTCCTTTCGGCCAGGCGACACGATACATCGACCTTTTCTTCCGCCTACCCTCAATGGCGCCCTACTCTCAGCGGCACATTACTCTCAGTGTACAAGATGTTCGGTCATCCGTGTAGGGAGTTTAGGCATTTCGCCAAACCGAAATTATCGTTGTGAAAAAGTATTCTCAAAGTTTTCCCATTTCTCAGAGAGAGGTGAAAAAATTTTCTTGGTTTTGTGATGTATCCCTTCGTGGGGATTAGTGCTCTAAGAAGAAATTCCTATCTTTGGAAATGAGAAGATTCCTATCGTGGGGAATGTGTGGATAAAGTTTTTTCGTTCGTGGGGAATGCACGGTAAAAGTTATTTCCCTTCGTGGGGAAAGGGGATCTGAGAAAATTCCCATCGTGGGAAATGCGAAGAATTCTTAACTCTGAGGAATTCAGAAAAAATTTCCTTCGTGGAGAACACGTGGAGTCGTTATTTTCCTTCGTGGGGAAAGGGGTTTCGGAGAAATTCCCATCGTGGGGAATGCGAAGAATTCCTAACTCTGAGGAATTCAAAAAATTTCCTTCGTGGGGAACACGTAGAGTCGTTATTTCCCTTCGTGGGGAAAGTGCTTTCAGAGAAATTTCCATCGTGGGGAATGCGAAGAATTCCTATCTCTGAGAAATTCAAAAAATTCCCTTCGTGGGGAACACGTGGAGTCGTTATTTTCGTTCGTGGGGAAAGTGGTTTCGGAGAAATTCCCATCGAGGGGAATGCAAAGAATTCCTAACTCTGAGAAATTAAGAAAAATTATCTTCATGGGGAACACGTGGAGTCGTTATTCCCTTCGTGGGGAAAGGGGTTTCGGAGAAATTCCCATCGTGGGGAATGCGAAGAATTCTTAACTCTGAGGAATTTGAAAAAATTCCCTTTGTGGGGAACACGTGGAGTCGTTATTTTCCTTCGTGAGAAAAAGGGTTTCAGAGAAATTTCCATCGTGGGGAATGCGAAGAATTCCTATCTTTGAGGAATTCTGAAATTTCCCTTCGTGGGGAACACGTGTAGTCGTTATTTCCCTTCGTGGGAAAAGGGGTTTCGGAGAAATTCCCATCATGGAGAATGCGAAGAATTCCTATGTCTGAGGAATTCGGAAAATTCCCTTCGTGGGGAACACGTGGAGTCGTTATTTCTCATCGTGGGAAAAGTGGTTTCGGAAAAATTCCCATCGTGAGGAATGCGAAGAATTCCTACCTTGAGGAATTCGAAAATTCTACTAATATTGTCTCGTTGCCATGGTTCCATTACTTAGACACTGCTTTGTTGATTTTCAAAAATGATATATTAGAGAGAACTGCTTGTAAGTTGAAGTGTCTTTTCTTTTCCATTACTTTTCACCCTCAGTTTTGACCTCTGGCATTATTGGGGAATCAGACTTTTTGAATCAACTTTTCCTAAAAACTTTCGGATCGCTGTGCATGGATTTTTTGGGATTTGGCATCTCTCTACCCTCAGTTTTCCTCTCTTTGGTCACGGGGATAGAATTTCGCTTGAAATTCTCAATCATCCTTAAGCTACCCACTGATCTTTCCACAGGGAAAATGCTGGTCCTGTATCGTTTTCTATTTTTCGATACCCTTATGGCTCCCTCTTTTGTTTATCCAGCCTTTTATTTTTGGGCTTTCGGATTTTTCTTGCTTTTTTCTTTCTTTGCTTTTTCCAAAACAGGAGCCTTACTCACCTAAGATGTAGCCCTTCGCCTTTTGGCACAGCTGTCACTCTTAGTGTGGCTCTCCCTGTCGATTTTTCCTTTATTTTTCTCACTTTTTCCTCTCTTGGACCAACGGGATTTTCCTCTTTTCTACTCTTTCAATTTTTTCTGGTACTCGATTCTTCTTTTACACCTTCCCTGTTTATCAATCAGATTCGAGCCTTTCGGAAAATAAATCCATCCTTTTGAATTTTAGTTCCTCCACAGACTTTAGAGTGTCAGACTTTTGGGTTTTGATCTGCCATCTCGTGCGTGTGTGTGGATCTTGGTCCTTTCGTATCTCAGGAGAAGTTGATTCACAGTTTGTCATTCCACCCTTTTTTTTTGCGGCTCAGGTCTTCGTAGTTCATGAATACAATTTCTATTGATAATATTTCTTCAATCGATCAAGGTTAACTGGCGAGTTTAATTCTTGGCCATCAATGTCAGTAAGGAGGATAGCACCCCCGGATAGAATTTGAGTAACAATGTAAGGACCGCTCCATTTTCGCGAGAATTTTCCTCGTGGGTCTCGAGCTGGTTCGCGGATTTCTTTGAGTACCAAGTCCCCAATGATGATGCCTCTAGTCCGAATTCTCTTGTTAAAGGCCTTTGCGACACGCTTTTGGTACCCTTGATGTTGGTATGAAGCCTTTAACCAGTTTTCATCGATCATTGCCAATTCTTCGTACCGAGCTTTTATCCAATCACTTTTAGTGACTTGATTTTCCAAGATAACCCGTAAAGAGGATATTTCCATTTCCACTGGTAAAATTGCTTCCACTCCATATGTGAGGGAGAAAGGTGTTGATCCTGTAGAAACTCTCTCAGTAGTTCGATACGCCCAGAGTGCATTGGGAGCTTTTCGGACCAATATCTACCGGATTTTACCATCTTACTAATGATGTTCTTTAAATTCTTGTTAGCAGCCTCAACGGCCCCATTAGTTTGTGGGCGATAGGGAGAGGATTTGTGGCGTTTGATTCTGTATTCTTCCATAATCTCGCTGGCTTCACCCTCAAAGTGTGTCCCATTATCGGATATTATCTCATGTGGTACCCCGTATCGACATATGATGTTGTGTCAGATGAATCGAGCTACCTTCCTGGCATTTAAATCTTTGTAAGACTTGGCTTCAACCCATTTTGTGAAGTAATCGATAGCCACCATAATGTATTCGTGCCCATTGCTTCCTTTTTGCGAGATCTTTCCAATTATGTCGATACCCCAGATGGAAAACGGCCAAGGAGATGTCATGGGATACAATTCTTTTGGTGGGAGCTTCTATGCCTTCGCATATATTTGGCATTGATGACACCCTTTAACATATTCAAAACAATCTTTTTGCATTGTCAACCAATAATACCCTTGACGAACTATTTTGCGTGCCAATGTATGACCGCTCATGTGTGGTCCGCACTCTCCACTATGGATCTGTTCCATCATTGGTCGGGACTGTTTCTCATCGAGACACTGCAGATGTACACCATCGTCATTTCTTCGGTATAATTTTTTCGCACAAATGATAAAGCGAGATGCTAATCGGCGAAGTGTGACTCGAGTGGCTTTGTCTGTATTCGGTGGGTATTCATTGTGCTTGAGTAGTTTCCAGATATCGTAATACCAAACATTCTTGTCAACCTCATTTCCACTTTCAACATCGAGTGATAGGCAAAATACTGGATTAGTCCGCTTCTGAATTTGAATCTGAATCTCTTATTTCTCCCCTGAAATTTCAATCATCGAGGCTAGAGTAGCCAATGCATCAGCAAAGTTATTCTGCGTTCTTGGGATATAGAAGAATTCAATACAATCAAATTTCACAGAAGTTTCTTCGAGTTGGGCTAAAAAAGGTACAAGTTTTTCCTCTTTGATCTTCCATTTTTTCAGAATCTGATGAATAATGAGGGCGGAGTCCCCAAATACTTGGATCTTGCGAACCCCTTTCTGCAAAGCGATTTCTAACCCAACGATACAAGCCTCGTATTCTGCGATATTATTAGTACAAGGGGCGGAAAGACATAGGAGCGTGGGTCTGATCTGGTGAAATCAATAGGATCCCAATTCCATTTCCATTTCGATTGCAAGAACCATCAAAGTACATTTTCCATTCATCATCTTCCGTAATCTCCCATGGCGGGGATTTTTACCCTCGTCGGGAAATTCAAAGCCCTTATACTGTTTGTTCGGTGTCGATGATAGGGTTCCCAGCTAGGTGATCCGCTATGACTTGCCATTTGATGGCCTTTTGGGTGACGTACGAGATATCGAATTCTGAGAGCAAAAAGACCCATTTGGCCATTCTATTAGTCAATACCGGCTTCTCGAACACCTTTCGCAAGGGATCCAGTCGTGAAATTAAGATTATAAAGAAAACCAACATGTAATGTCGCAGCTTTTGGGTGGCCCAAACCAGTGAAGCACATGATTTCTCTAACGGTGTGTAATTTCGTTCTCCCGGAGAAAGCTTTTTGCTGAGATAATATATTGCTTGTTCAGTTCTCGTTTTCAGCAAATATTGTGCTAACATTGCCCCTATCGACGAATTGTTGACTGACATGTACAATATCAATGGAATGCCCACTTGAGGAGGTGCTAGGACTGGCGGGTTGGACAAATACCGTTTAATCTTATCGAATGCTTCTTGACATCGTTCGTTCCATTGCCCGTCTGAATTCTTTTGAAGTAGCTTGAAAATTGGCTCACATGTTTGAGTCAATTGCGAAATGAATCTACTTATGAACTGCAATCTTCCCAAGAAACCCCGAATTTCCTTCTCAGTTTTAGGAACTGGCATTTCTTGAATGGCATTTATTTTTGTCGGATCGATTTTGATTCCCTTTTTACTGACTATATATCCCAGCATTTTTCCTTTAGTGACCCCGAATACGCATTTCTGAGGATTCAACCACATTTGGAACCGGATAAGCCTTTCAAAGAATGTACGAAGAGTTGGGACGTGGCTTTCTCGATCTAAGGATTTGATGATCATGTCGTCAACGTATACTTATACTTCCTTATGGATCATATCATGAAACAAAGTAGTTGCCGCTCGTTGATATGTAGCCTCGGCATTCTTTAACCCAAACGGCATGACAGTGTAACAATAAGTTCCCCGAGGCGTGATGAAGGCTGTCTTTTCTTGATGATCCGGGTGCATTTTGATCTGATTATAACCGGTAAACCCATCGACGAATGACTTTAAGGCATGATTTGCGGTGTTGTCAACAATGAGATCGGTATTTGACAGCGGGAAATCATCTTTTGGACAGGCGGCATTCAGATTGCGATAATCAACACAAACCCTTACTTTGCCATTGGCTTTTGGTACCGGCACTATGTTGGCCAACCAAGTAGGGTATTCAACGACCCGTATGAACCCGACGTCCAATTGTTTCATCACTTCTTCCTTTACCTTGAGCGACCACTCAGGTATCAGTTTTCTTAACTTTTGCTTGACAGGTTTACATTTAGGTTTCGTGTGTATTTCGTGCATCACAATGTTGACATCTAAGCCCGGCATATCAGCGTATGTCCAAGCAAAAACATTAACGAATTCTTTCAACAAATTTTCCAATTTTGTCTTTTCATCATGACTTAACTCGACCCCAATTTTTATTTCTTTTTTATCGTCCGTTGTTCCCAAATTTATTGTGACCGTGTCCCCTTCAATGGGTTGTATTCTTTGTTCATCATTTAAATTCTCATTCATGACTTCAACATCATAAGAATCAAAGTAAGGGGAAACATTGACAATTTTATTGATAGAAATATCATTTTGTACAAATAACATACATTCTAATTTTTGTACATTTCTATCAATATTCTTTTCTCTCTTCTTCTTTTTCTTATTCTCTTCAATGGGGCGGATAAGTTGTATAGGGTCCCCGAGGTAATCCTCTTCAATTGCCATTACCTCGAACATATTTTCGAGCATGTCTTCCTCTTCGAACGGCTCAACAGGCAGTTGGGTGATCTTCAACTGAAATGAGAAAGTGTGAGTGAAACCCTCGCCTATATGCAAATATTCCTCGAAGAAGATTTCGAGCCCCGGTTGTCTTTTTCCTTCTTCATTTACCCATGGCTCTTGAAACCCATAATAAGGAAAGTTTTCACCCTCTTTCACGAACCATCCATTCAACGATCTGTCTACAAATATGGTGCGTTTTACTCTGTTATCTTCTCCCATGCATCCTAACCCAGCAAGAGGACTTGGTTGTTGGTACTGTTCGATCATTTGTGCAATGCCGGCCTGATATTTTCCCAAACCAATCCCCGGTAAAAATTTCATTTTCCTTATCATCTTTTCCACTTGCGTATTCATGGTCGACATATCGTCAGGAGGCAGATACTTCACATTCTAAGTGGTAAAAGTTTGCACCTTTGGTTCATACAAAAATCCCCCAAATTGGACGTCTTGGCTTCCAATTCCCAATACAGGCGAGTTTTTGGGCACTATTGCTTTTTCAGGATCTCCCTTAATGACAATGATATCCCCGTTGAAAGGTATCTTTATCTTTTGATGAAGGGAAGAAGGAAGTGCACCAACCTCATGCAACCAAACTCGTCCCAATAACAAATTGAAGCTCGACGAAATATCGATGACTTGAAATTCGGTGGTAAATGTAGCCGGTCCCATTCTCATATCAATCATGACGGAACCCAATACCTCTCGTTTGGTATTATCATATGCTCGAACCGTAACCGGCGATTCTTCTAGCATGGTCAAATCGATACCCAAACGAATAGCAATCTTTAATGGGCACACATTAATTGTAGAACCGTTATCCATGAGAACATACGGTATAGACATTCCACAGGCCACAACGGTGATATACATGGCTTGGTTATGATCCCGGCCGAGTGGTGATAAATCTTCATCAGAGAACCCGAGAACCTGTTTGTGCACCCCCATTGAAGCAATCATTGCCGTTAATTCTTTTGGGGTGGCTTCTAGAGGAACAAATGATTTATCTAAAATTTTCATCAATGCCATACGATGCGGCTTGGACGCCACCAAGAGTCCCCAGATCGAAATTTGGGCTTGTGTTTTCTTTAATGGTTCCATATCACGCCCTTCTTCCGGGTCCTTTATCGATTCCTTGGGAGGACTAGTAACAGTAGGTTTCTTGGTACTCTGAGGTTGGTAGACTCTCCCAGAGCGAGTCAACTATTGGACCCATGTTGCTACGGGATCACTTGTTTCTTCAGGTGTTTCGACTGAAGTTAGAGGGGCCTTCTTTTCGACTTGCGAGACTTTGTTCCAGTCGAAGACGATCATGTTTGTTTGTGATGGGTACTTGCTTCGATGGGTACCCCTCTTTATTGCTTTTCCGCTGCTATACCCGAGCCCTTGCCGCCTCGGGTTGTCTTTGAATTGTGGAAAGTGAGCGATTCCCTAGTTTTGCTTTCCGAGCCCGAGACCTAGTATAAACTGCATTCGTTCCATCCAGCCCATAACTTTTGGACTAACCATCTCTTGGGATCGCAGGGTAGAGGTTTCATCGACACATAATCCCAATAAGGTTTCATCTTCGATTTTCTTAGCAATTTTCTGGGTTTTGCCAGGATTGTGTTTGATAACTGTGGGCAAAGGCTTTAAATAGCCAAATTTCAACACTTCAACATTCTTCGCATCCATGACGGGTTTGATAAAAAATACAGGATCTGGGAAATCCAAATCTTCCTTGATGGCATTGATTCGGCTATTGGGAAGGGGATTTCTTGCGACATTTGGGGCTGATGGATCAGGAATTCTTTTACTATCAATTAGGTTTTGAATAGTATGTCGCAAGGCATGCAACTGTCGGAGGTGTGCCCGAACCCCTGATGGTACTCGCAATGCTGATTCATATTCTAATAAGGCGGTATTTGTTGTGGTAACGGCCTCGGGTTCATGGGATATATTATCCCAGCTTCTTTCAATTGTTCGAAAACCTTTCCTAGAGGCCCTAGCAGTTGTGAAAAGTGTATATCTCGTGACCGATTTTGATCGAATGCTCTAGGGTTGTTGTTGTTGTTACGATACCCTAGGGCAGAATAATTCCCGATATTCTTTGCAGAGTTTTGATCATAGGGGTTGTTGGGATATCCTTTACCATAGTACCCATAAGAGGTGACTTGAATGATGGCTGAAGTAGAAGTCTTTTTGTACTATGATGCAGATTTCTTGGTTTCAGCCTGCTTGGCTAACTCTTCCTCAATTTCATTGCCAACGTGGAGTAGGGCCTTGAACCTACCAAAGAATTGGTGCCCCATTTGAGCTCGGATTTCTGGTTTCAAATTCCTCACAATCATTCCTAGTTGTTCTTCCTCATCGAGGCGCTCCACCATTTGGGCCGCTAATTCCCTCCACCTTATAACGAATTCGCTAAAGCTTTTATTTTCCTTTTGCTTGGCCATTTCCAGATGTTTCCTCGTGACCTTGAGCTCTTCGTTAGTCTTGTATTGCGACAAAAACTCTTGGACGATGGCGGACCACAATCTGACACGATGCTTTTCAAGGTTCAAAAACTAACTTTGGGCCGATCCTGCCAGAGTGAAATGAAATGAATTGGCCAATTCAGCCTCACCGATATCGTAAATCCTCATTGACATGACATAGGATTTCAGATGGAGTTCAGGCGGCGTAGTCCCTGTGTACTTCGGGATGGAAGGCATTTTAAAGCCCACTGGGTAACGAGCTTCAGGGTACAAGTTGTAGCTTTGCATCTGGGTTAAGTCATTCGAATTCTCGGCCATCTTTTGAGTAAGTACTTTTACTTGTTCCTTAAGCTCAGACAAATCTTTATCTCCCTAATAGGTTTTCATTGGCGAGGGGTCTTCCCCTTGAATACTCATTGGCCTTCTTCTCGGTTCGTAATATGGGTCCCGATAAGGTTCATGGATTGGTTGCATCTGGGGAGGAGCTTGATTAGTTGGGTCCTATTGTAACCAATTACCGACCGGATAATGCATGGCCTTTGGTTGGTTTAGTTGTTCAAACGGTGGTGGTATTTCGGTGTGAACTGAGAGTGGAGGTGGTGGTGGTGGTGGAATAACCGGAGTTTCCCTTGGCGGCTCTGTTATGTGCCCCTTGGCCAACTCGTCCAGCTTGGCACAAGTATTTTGATTGTTGGTTAAGAGCATGGCCATACTTTGACTCAGATTCATCAGTATCCAGCACATATTTTCGGGATTGAGTAACTGAACATTCCCATTTCCACTTGAGCTGGCTAAATTCGGGTCAGCATTCAGAGACGGAGTGTGATGTAGCGGTTGACCCCCCATAGTATTATTCTGAGGCATCCCCTGGTTCGAGTAAAAAGGACCGGGCGGCAGATCCGCTGCATTATTAAATTGGTTATTTACATTCCAGTTTGGCGTGTTCTGATCCATGTTTTTGGAAGAATCGGGTCTGACAAGTCGTCCAGTATTATCTCTTCCAGCCCATGCGGAGGCCAGGATGAAATGAATATCTGATGCCGAAAAGAGGACAAATTCGATCACGCACATTTCCCCAAAAATAACAATATATCATTTAAAAATTGCCGGACCTTATCCAGGAATACATCGATTAGGACGACACTAAACACACAAAATTTTTTCCTCAGGTGAGATCGAAAACAGACCAACAGTGACAACTTGAGAGCCCCGCATAGAGGTAAGGTAGGAATAGAATTCCATGAGTTCCCTGACCGTCCATAATTTTGAAAATCCGTTTTGAAAAGAGCTTTTTAGGAAAATCATTTGAAAACGACGGGAAGTTCTCTCCTCATGAGTTGCTTTATTCATGGAATCAGTGCTAGGGAAATTACGAAGATTCAGTCTTCGTGAATTTTTACGGCGAAGGTCAGACAGCCTCCTGTCGTACCTGTCGGAACCGCAATGGTATGAATGACAAGGCCTTAGCAGGTTTAGATTCTCACGATTGTCGGTCATTAAAACCATGCAGAAAATCTTGTGTTCTAAGCTAACTCTCTATATGCAAGCGTGGTTTAAGAGGGTAAGGTTTAAGGATCCCTCCTATTTGGCAGGTCTTACGATATACCTCAAGAGCGCAGGTACGTGTAAGGACCTTTTGATATACGTCCCGGGTACGTGAGTGTTCTCGTCACTCTATATACCTCGGTAAGTACTTGGCCAAGGAGAGTGGTCGTAGGCGCTTTTGGCTAGTGCAGACTCGCAAGTCTGCGGCTTAGTCACTACTCTGGTCTCGAGGTTAATAAGGTAAATTCACACTCGCAAAAATGCATGATAAGACGAGAATGCGTGCAAAATAATAATTTAGCGGTTCATTATTAATCAACGCTTTAGGGTTTGTTATGGTACTTTACACAATTTTAGTTACGAAAAAGATTTTTCTCACATAATTAGCAAATAAAGGCATTCGGGTATCCACCTATATCGCTTCTATATTATCCTAGGACTAAGGCTTACAATCCTATATCTAATAAATAATATGAATTAAATATATGATCCATTATATTAGAGCTTAGTTCTCGAGTCCCAGCAGAGTACGGTGATTCGCGATCAGAGAAGTCGACTGCTGAGTCGTGATTAGTAACCGTCTTCTAGAGTTTCTTAGTTATAATTCGTAGGAAAAATGTGTTTTGTAGAGTCGTCAGTTTGTTTTACAAGAAAACAAACAAAAGATCGTACAAAGGATAATTCAAAACGAACTATCTTTCATACATTTGAAACCAGAGTTTAAAATGAACTTTGTTAGGGTTCGAGAACTACGTTACGAATTGGGAAGGTGTTAGGCACCCAATTCGCCCTTTCGGTCTCTTAATGGATCATGTATTTAATTCCTATTTTAGATATCTTGCAAGTAGTTTGAATAGTTTTCAGAATAGTCCTTTCCGAATAAATTCAATTTAAAATTGTATTTTGAAATCAGACTCAAGCTTTGCGAGCGCCTACGTATTCATTCGTAGAATGAAATTAGAGTCTCGTAGTTCCATTTGTTTGGAAACTATTTTTGTATTTTTGTTTGTTTTGAAAACGCTTCAAAACGGATTTTAGATTTCTTGTAAAACTTAGAATGGACTTATTTTGAAAGCAGTAAACCTCTTTGCAAGTTATCTAATTTTCTGTATTAAAACAAATATTTAAATGCGGTATTGAAATTTAGAAAGGTTAGAAAAATGTACCTGATGCGCTTGAAGAAGAAATAAGAACCTTGTCTTGATTGCCTTGATTGCTTCCTTCTCTCTCTAGAAACACTTGAAAAAAACTCGAAGAGGCAACAAAGGTTATATCAGACTCCCAACGCGTCCAAAAATTGGAGTATTTCCTATCGGTCTTTTATATGCATGATGACTTAGGACTAAATGCAATATGCCCATTTTAAGAAAAGCAGTATTCACACGAGAGTCATGGATTGGGGTGTTCACAATAGTCAAGAATTTTATGCCCGAAATTAGAAATGGCATGGGGCGACAATACTTTAAGAAGTACAAAACTTTGATGCATGTGGCCAACGAAATTAAGGAAGAACTAGCAAAGACCGCTGAGGTTAAGAAAGCCTCGTCTTAGTATAAGAAAACTGCTTTTGCCATTAATCAAGTGTGGTCTCAGCAGAATTCGAGGTCTTATCAGAGAAGTAATTTCCAGTATCCACAAGAACAGGAACCTGCCCAAGGCCAAGGATCCGGGAGAAAAAACAAGGACCAACATTTCGCACGTCTGCCAGCCTCACTAAGCAAAACCGAGCCGCACTACAAGAAAGTGGAATAATACTACCACTGGCCCCCTGGGCTCCCCCTGACCCACTTCTTAATGGTTGGAGGGCCAACGAATGCTACGAATACCACCAAGGCCCAGGACACAGCACTGACCGATGCATGGCCTTAAGACACAGCACTGACCAATGCATGGCCTTAAGGCACAGCATCCAGGATTTAATCAAGTCGAGAAGAATCCCTGACCCAGAGCCACCAAATGTTGTGAAGAATCCTCTCCCTAACCATGGAGGAGTAATCAATGCCGTATTAGTTGAAAAAGAAGAATGTGATCCTAGCTCCTTGATCAAGCAAATGAAGGAGAACGGAGGAAAGGCTGTAGTAGTTTACTGTGCTGAAGGCCATGTAGGCCGGGGTTGGGTAAGGGGAGAGGAAGAGAACTTGGAAACCATGTTCCAATATATGATAAAAGAAGCTCCGTAAGTTTCGAAGGAACAAGTATATGATTCTCATGTTAGCAAGTGGATGCGAGAAATGAAAATACTGCCCGGACAAGGGTTGGGCAAGAATAATTAGGGTATATTTGGAGATTGGGCAAGACCCGCCCAGTAAGAAATGGTCCATTTGGAGAAAAATCACTCGAGCATACATTGATACAATCAGTTTTGACTGGTCAAAGGTAGCTGTAGAATCTAATATGGCCAAAAAGGAAAATTTAGTTAAATGGGTACAACAGCTCACTCGATCAGGGAAGGTTTATCAAACCCAAGAAAAATGGAAGGACGAAGGCAAGAAGGAAGCGGCTTAGCCGAAAATAACCAAGTTGTTAAACAACCGAAGAAAACGCAAGCTCAAATCTCCATTTGGGGGTTTAGTATCTTTCAAACCCCATCGAGCAGCCTTCCTTAAGCTCATGGACGAGGCCATAGTCCTTATAGAATTAACCCTAGAATAGTTAACGTCCATGATTGGAACTCTGAATCTACAGAACAGTATGTCCTTTTTAGATGAAGACATGTCGCCTTTAGAGAGAAATCATGACCAGGCTCTCCATATATCTGTTTAAACTAAGGGAAGAATAGTTCCGAAAGTGCTTATTGATAACGGGAGAACCATAAATATCTGCCCACTCAAAACGTTTAAGGCTTTGGGGCTCGATGAAGATAGCCTAGAAGAATCGCCAGTGACAGTAAGGACCTATAACAATACCAAAAGCTTGGTTTTGGGATATGTGAAAGTATGCTTGTTGATTGGACCAATTGAGTTCCCTGTGGAATTCCAGGTTATTGACATACCGTCAAGCTTTAACCTTCTACTTGGGCGCGCCTCGATATATGATGTGGGAGCATTACCATCCTCTTTGTACCAAAAAATCAAGATCCCGGTAGGAGATGAAATTATTGTGATACATGGTGATTGTGATTAAACCATAATGCCTAAAGACACGCCAGTCTTAGGCATAGGAAGCCAAGATGTACAGTTGGGAGGTTTCTAATGTGAGCCAAGGGTACAGGCCTTGACCATACAGAAGATCACATACCTGCCACCTGAAACTATGCCGTTTTTAAATAAGCGGGTAGTAGCAATGATGCACACCATGGATTATATGCCGGGCCGAGGATTGGGAGATAGACAGGTCATGATAGCTGAGCCGATCGAACCCTATATACAAGGAAGAAAATTTGTTGGATTGGGTTTCACATGTGACGTATAGGATGAAGTCATAGATGAATCGGGTTGTGGAATGATCAATACTTCTTTTAATGGTTTTTTTGTGAAAGAAGGAGAGGATTTTCCATTTTGTAATTTCCAAGAGTCGTGGGTCAATTCGAAAGGTAACAGAGTGCTGGGGTTTGAAATCTTTTATAATGAAGATCTATACTACAAAGAAATCCAGATGCACAACACCGAGGGTCGGAGTTATGGTGCGAAGCTTCAGGATGAGAATAATGAAAGGGAGGTGGAAGATATAACAAGTATGATGCAGAATATGTTCTTTGAAGAGACACAAATCATGACAATTATTGAGGAAAAACAACTACTAGACCCGGTCACATTGATCCGCATAGTGCAAGGTAAGGGAAATTTGAGCGAGAAAGGGAGTGGACTTGTAAGGGATAAAATTATGGGTAGAATGAGCAACTATTAGCTCTTAGGAGAATTTTTTAATGTTTTCGATAGCATTTTTGTTAATAAGATAGCGTCTATTTCATAGCATCCAAATGTGTCTTATATTACCTTGGCAAAAATTGAATTCATGAATGATATTCCCGAAAAACGCGAACAACGAATCCAAATCGAAGAGGGTAAAACTGTTACAGTTAACCTAGGAACCGATGAGGGTAGGTAGGAAGTAAAGATTGGGGCTGAACTGAGCAAAGCCGAAGGTGAAGACTTGCTTGAGTTATTAAAAGAATATGTCGATGTATTTGCCTGGTCCTATGCAGACATGCCAGGATTAATCATAGATACAATAATGCATGAAATCCACACTAAGCCAGAATGTCAATCGGTCAAACAGAAACTCAAAAGGTTGATACCAGAATGGTCACTCAAAGTTAAGAAAGAAGTCGAGAAATAGGAGTCATTCGAGTAGTGGATTATTCGACATGGTTGGCTAATGTGGGGCAAGTGTTGAAGCCAAACGGGAAGGTAAGGGTGTGTGTAGATTATCAGGATCTCAACAAGGCCTGCCCAAAAGATGATTTTCCATTGCCTAATATTGATTTTATTGTAGATAACACCGCCAACCACGCCCTGAAGTCATTTGTTGATGGGTTTGCTGGTTATAATCAGATAAAAATGCACCCCGGCCACTAGGATAAGACTGCCTTCATAACGCCATGGGGAACTTACTATTGTACAGTTATGCCATTCGGATTGAAAAATTTCGGGGTAACATACCAAAGTGCTGCAACCATATTGTTCTATGACATAATCCATAAGGAGGTAAAAGTTTATGTGGATGACATGATCATTAAGTCTAAAGGAAGAGATCCCGTCCTCAAGGTCTTCATTGTAAGACTTAGGCAATTCCAGATGAAGTTAAATCCACAGAAGTGTGTATTCGGGGTAACCAAAGGCAAGTTGTTGGGGTATATGGTTAGCAAGAAAGGGATCTAGGTAGACCTTGCCAAGGTAAAGGCAATCTAAGAAATGCCCGTGCCACACACCAAAAAAGAAATCAGAGGTTTCTTAGGTAAGCTAGAGTATATCAGCCGATTCATATCCCATCTCACGCAGAAATGTGAACCCATATTCAAGTTGTTGCAGAAGTCATCGGATGGACAATGGAATGAACAATGCCAGATAGTATTCGATAGAATCAAAGAGTATTTGTCGAATCCACTAATCCTGACCCCTCCACAGCCAGGGCCATGTTAGCCCAGCACATAGCTCAGAGTCGGAAAAAGCAGGCAATCTATTATATTAGCAAGAAGTTGTCACCATATGAAAGGAATAATTCACCGTTGGAGTGATCATGCGCAGCACTAATCTGGGCCACACAGAAACTGCGCCATTATATGCTCGTATTCTCAATTACTCTCATAGCCGGATTGGACCCGCTAAAGTACTTATTCGAAAAACTGGTGTTAACTAACCGCATGGCCAAGTGGGTATTCTTACTGTCAGAGTTTGATATTACTTATGTTACTTAAAAGGCGATTAAAGGGCAGATTATCACAAACTTCTTAACCAGTAACCCTATTATAAAAGGGGAAAAAGAGGAATAACCTAGCTTTCTGAATGAAATGGTTATGTTCGCAGAAGCAGAGGATGAATGGAAGTTATATTTTGATGGGGCCACAAACAAGAACGGGTATAGGATAGGAATCCTGTTAATCTCACCCGATCAGGTTCACTCACCATTGTCCTTTCAACTTCAGTTCAATTGCACCAATAATACCGCTTAATACGAAGCTTGCATCATGGGGTTAGAAATCGCACTTGAGAGAGGGTAACAAAGATACAGGTATTTAGAGATTCGGCCCTAATCATTCATCAGATATTCCAAAAATGGAAGATCAAAAAAGATAAGCTCATCCCTTACTTAGACCGATTACAAGAGGTGGCAAACAAGTTCGAAAGGATTAGGTTCCATCATGTCCCTCGTTGTCAGAATAATTTTGCTGATGCACTAGCAACTCTGGCATCAATGGTAGAAATTTTGAAAAATATGGAAACAGTACATATAGCCATTAAGCAAAGGGAAATTCCTGCCTACTGTCTCGTCCTTGAGTGCGAAAGAGAGGAAGTGGTAGGCCCATTAACATGGTATTATAACATCGGGAGGGTTTTAAAAGAAGGAAAATACCCTGAGGGTCCTGACAAGAAAACCTGAATAGCACTCCGAAGATTGGTTGTTCAATTCATTATTTGCTCAGAAAAATTATATAGAAGAGGTCACGATGGGATACATCTCAGATCCCTAAAAGAGGAAAAATCCCAGCTAGTTATGGATGAAATACACAGGGGAGAATGCGGACCCCACATGAGTGGACACACCCTGGCCCGCAAGATAGTCCTACACTCCCTCCAAAAGACTGTAACGACCATGTTAGAAAATGCCACCTGTGTCAGGTTAATGCAAAATCTCAAAAACTCCCTTCAAAAGAATTGTACACTATGACAGCCCCCTGGCCCTTCTCAGTTTGGGAAATATATGTCATCGGGAAAATATCACCTGCAACAAGCAATGGGCACGAATACATACTGGTACCAATCGATTACTTCACAAAACGGGTAAAAGCGAAAGCGTACGCAAAGCTTGATGCCAAGAAAGTGGCAAGGTTTATCCAAAGAAACATCCTCTGCAGATATGGAGTACTGCATGAAATAGTGTTAGATAATGGAACTCACTTTGAAGGAGAAGCCAATGATATAATGGAAGAATATGGGATACAAAGACACAAATCGTCCCTCTATAGACCCTGTACCAATGGCGCGGTTGAAGCAGCAAATAAGAACCTAAAGAATGTGATCAGTAAAATGGTGAAAAGTGGGCAAAACTGGGCTGATAAACAACCATACGCTTTATGGGGATACCGCATTACCGAAAGGGTGTCTACAAACGCAACACCTTCTCATTAACATATAGGATGGAAGCGGTACTGCCGGTTGAAATGGAAATTCCGTCACTAAGGGTGATACTAAAGAGCTCAGTGTCTGAATTAGACTTGGTCCAAAGCCGTTATGAGAAATTGGCACTATTCGATGAGAAAAGACTAAAAGCCTATCATCAACAGGGGTATCATAAAAGAATCGACAAAACATTAAATTAGAAGGTGAAAGCAAGAGGGATAAAAGTAAATGATTTGGTGCTAAAAGAAATCAGAGAACCAGCCAGAGATCCGAGGGGTAAATTTGCACAGAAATGGATCGGGCCATCTATCGTCAGGGAAATTCTGTCCGGGGGAGCAGTTATACTCACAGATATAGACGGACAATAGTTCAACTCTCCGGTTAATCTTGTTCGTTTGAAGAAATATTACTAATAAGGACATATGTCGGCACATTCAAGAACTACGTAGACCTGAGCCCACAACCAAGATTTTGAGATATAAGAACAAGGGGAACGTAGGCAACCTGAGAAGTGACTTTAGGCCCAGTCTAATTTTTATAAAATAAAATAAACTCTACATTCATACTCTTCTTTCAAAATGACAAAACAAGTTTACAAAAACAAAATGAATTTCAAAATGCACCCTAAAACATCTTTTCACCCTGAAACATTCAGAAATTACGAAGCATCCCTAAGCTAGTAGGGATGGCATGTGGTCATACTCAGCAGAACGCTCAATCCTGGCCCGATCCATAATCTCATACCCGATCACTATAGCATCAGCAAGGGGAGCCTCCTCCATAAACTCGAACCAACACATCTGACGGGAGACACCAAGAACCCGCTCCTAAACTCTATCCCATATTCGCTCCACATGTACCGCAGGCATAGGATGAGAAATCCCAAACTCAGCAGCTCTAAAAGACCTAGTGAAACTCTCCTTCCACATAACCAGAAGCCTAAGAGAGAGTTGGGCATCAATAAGAACAGAGTCGGCCCTGAAATCTAGAGGAACAAGTAAGTCCATCCAGAGAATATTGAATTGTCACAACAACCTTGAAGGGATGTAGAAAGAAGTGAGATGTAAACCTCGTATCCGCATATAATGCTGACCCCCTGTAGACAAAACCACCGATCGTAACTGCCACCACGACACGTGCCACCTAATGAATCGGGTAACCTCAGCAAATACTTCGGTCCAATCATGAGAACTCCGAGAACCACTAAGTAACAAAGTAAGACCAAAAAATGTGCAGGATTTAGCAGAATAGCAGGGCCCATATACCTATCTGATACAAATTGAAAACGCTCTAAAAGACACATGTACAGCAATATTGGGCTACCATGAAAAAAATCAGATCCACCAGAAGATATGGCATCTAACCCATTTAAAGTCTCAGCCAAGACATGGAATAATCGAACATCTACTAAAAGCTTGGTGAATCGGTAAAACAATATACGGGTCAACAATGAAGTCCCCAGTAACAAATAGCAAAGTGGAAAAACAAGATACCATGGCGCCATTGGTATGAGCATGAGAAAAACCAGGGTCATCCTGAGAATCAAGCAAAAACCTAACCAGGAGACGAAGATCCACGCCATTAGGGCTAAACATCGAACGACAAATACGGGAGTCCACATAAAGAATCTCTGCAACAATTAGACAGGGACTGAGGGTAGGAGCCAAAGAGGCACGCTCGGCATCGGCAGGCTAACCTAAGAACCAAGCAAACTCCTCATAAGTAGGACAGAGCTTGTCAATGCCAAAACGAAAAACCTAATCAATAGAATCCCAAAAAGGCACGGCCCTGAGAATAAAACTGTACTGAATATCCACAGACCGCCAGTGAAAAGATGACCATAATCCCCCCCAGTTCAAAGCAGTATCGTCACGCATGAACAGCCTAAGAGACTGGAGGAATTGGACAGCAGGATCGAAACGGAAAGCAGACATAGAATGAGTAAAAATAAGAAGAATAAGAAAAGGAAAGAATGAGAGAAGTGGAAGAAATGAATGAAAGGATGAGATATATATAAGGGTCACACCCTTCGTCCGCAGACAAACACCTCAAGATGTTTGTTCGCAAGACACGAACCACCCTTTCGTCCGCAGACAATCACCTTAGGATATTTGTCTGCAAGACACGAACCACCCTTTTGTCCACAGACGAACACCTTATGATGTTTGCCTGCAAGGCACAAACCGCCTTTTGTCTGCAAAGACAAAAAGGTCTGTTTGTGCCTATAAGACTTCTCAAAATAAATAATACTTTCTCAAAATATTTGACATATTCTCGGAAAAGAGTCTACATTGCATACATTTCACGTATAGGGCATTTTTTAGCAGAGTAACTTGCCTTCTGATAACACATATTTTTTTATTAACAAAATTAATACACTTTTTAAAACAAAATACAACTTTTACAAAAACAACTAGCGACCACGCTTGGTTGTCGAGTAGACGTCCTCCGCGGGACCCAACAGAGAACGACGAGATGAGGAATTATGACAAGTCGGAGGAGCTAAAGAATATAGATTATTCCGGACTGACCCCACAAAAGTGCTAGAAGGCGAACCGAGATCAGAAGCCCACCTACATAGCCAGGTCTCAATCGCAAAGACCGACGATAATCTCTATCAAGATCCACCGATTGAGGGGCGCAGAAACAAAGGAAACTCTAGACGTCAAAAGCCCAGGCATAAACACGACGCACATCCCCCCAACGAACAACAACCAATTCATCATCTGATGGTCTAGGAAAAAGATACATATTATATGTCATAATAGAGCGGACCATACATGCCATCGACTCGCCACCAAAAGGATAGGGTATAACATCAGGTATATCAAGCAAATAGAAAGGAGAAAAAGATTGACCTGGGCCAGAAGAAATTCGCTGATCCGCCATGAACCTCCTAGCAGCCTCCTCCTGCCCTAAATCCCGCTGAGTAACCCTAAAATCCGCCTCAAAATATTGCGACATAGCACCTCTCGAGCCACTAGCAGCATGAGTGCCTAAAAAGAGAGAACTAAAACTAACAAAGAACGCAGGCAAACCGTCAAGAAAATTCTAATCCAACCCTTGCCCACTTGTTGACCCCCAGCATTAAATTCCTCAATATAATCGAAACTGAAGAGACCTGACATAGTCATACCCACATCACCACCCTCGGCTCCACCAATGGCATCAGCACTGTACCACCACTAGCCTTACCACCACTAGCATCAGCACCACCACCACCAATAGTAGCATAACGATCATAAATAACTTGCAACTTGACCATGCAACTCTAACCAAGGGGTCTAATTCACCTACAAAAGAAGAGCAGAAAGATGTAATAAAAAATCATGCAAAAATATACACAACATACAGAAAAAAAGAAAAATGTACCCAATCGGGGGTGACTCCATGAACGTTTGGCCAACACAAGGCCGAATCCTTATACCGATAAGGCCTTCGACAAAGGCCCGCATGAAGCCGACGAAAATAAGGAAAGCCTCCGGAAGGAAGGAGCCGAGCAAAGCCATAACCGATATAAGCAAGAAACCAGGCCTACAAATATAAAACATGAACCATAAGAAAAAATTTAAGTTAAGTAAAGGGTAGAATAAAGAAATTACCTCCCAAAGCAAGACATCCCTCGATGGGTGGGAGAAGAATGGCAAGAAAAACTGTCCATAGACTCGTATAAAACTGCCAAAACCAACCCTCCCTAGTCCCAAGAACAAATAACACTAAAGTCTCTCAAAAGTACCAACCAATGCAAGCATGCCTCATTGTTACCACGGGCCACAAACAACTCCTATAATACTAAAAGAATGATACACCAAGCAAGTTGACGAATCTTTTACCAAGAAAGCACCCCACCACTAGAAGAAATATGTTCATTCTCAGACCGAAGATGAGCAACTAATGCACGATGACGAATCACATTACCAAGAAAGCTCCCTAAAGCAGCAATTTTCCTTTCAGCAGAAATGGGAACAGCGGGAGCAGACTCGATAGGGTCACCACCAATCGGCAAACCCGTCAGAGCATATAAACTTGTGGGAGTCATGGTCATCTCCCCCCAGCTTCAGTGGAAGGTATGACTGGTGTCAAACCAGCGTTCAGCCAGCACAGTTAACAAATACTGACTACGCAACAGGCGCTCTAGCAGCATATCCATAATAGGGCCAAACGGTGTTGCACACAAGAACTCCCGAACCACGGAGGAGTAGCAATCCAAACTTTCCGAACCGAATTCGGAGAACCTCGGCATCGGCGGGCACGAGGGCCTGTGTCCTACCATGCATTTTTTTAAAAAAAAAATCAAAAGAGAAAGCAGGTAAAATGTAACATCCCATGTTTTAATTACATTTGATTTAGTTCTTTTTTTAGTTAAGCACTCAAATCCTTATTATTTTAAGCTCGAACACTTTCTTAAATTTTTTGGGAGGTCCAAAATTTAGTTCGTCGCTTCTATAGTGTCCTATTATATATTTAATAATATTCTGGAAAGTTTCGTCACTATCGGAATTGAAACGAGTATTAAAGTGGCATTTTTTCGAACCCAAAGTATGATTATTGGTTGATTTTCAGTCAACTTTAATCACTCATAACTTCTTCAATTTTTATCCAAATCCTACTCCGTAAACTCCTGTATTTTCATCATATTCCTCCCTACAACTTTTGTGTTTTGACCAAAATCTAATTCACACTCCTCGTTGGTCAAAACTGAGCTCGAAGTCAGCTGAATAACAAAAATCTGCTTCTGTCAAAATTCTACAGCATTTCGGCGCAGCGCTGACTTCAACGCAATTATGGTATTAATCTATCCATAATGGCATGAAACATCATTCAAAAAAGTTGTAGATATTTTCATTACCTTTCCGTTGATATAAAGATCATCCCGATCGGAGTTCCGAACAAAAAGTTACGGCCAAATTACAGTGGGTAACCCCATAACCTCGTTTTTCACGAGTTGACTGTGTTTTGACCCTTTTCAACCCCTTTCTTCCTTCATTTCCACCATTTTTGACACAGAGCTATATCAGAGCTATTCTAGAGAGAGACAGAGTGGTTCTTGAAGAAAACTTGGGGTTCCATAGCTCAAATTGGTCATTTTAACCCGAAGCAGATTTTTCACCTCTCTCGCACTATCTACACGTTTCTGCACTTGCATGTGGGATTGAGGGACCTTCTTGAACTCATTCCAGGCCTTGCATCCTATGTAACTCTATCTATTCAAGTGGGAACTTCCCCTCTTCTCTTCTATTATGAGAAATTCATGAGTTGTTGGTTGATTTTGCTAGATTTCGGTACCGAAATCATATTTTCTCTGCATGTGTAACGAATTAACTGGTATATTATGATCCGTGCTTATAGTTTGTCAATTACTTCTCAAATATTGATGATTAGCAAGGTTGATTATGTTGCATCTTAGTATCTATGGACCGATTTGATGATTTTGGTACCGAATGACTATAAATACCCATGTATGTCTACAAAGTTGTATTTTTATCAGATTTACTTTGATTCCAGACCTGAGTATGTTTTTTTAAAATCATTATTTTGAACTTTACTTGACATATAAGTGGGTATTTTGAGGTCTCAAGTCAGCCTAGCAATTTTTCCCAGCATAGTGTTTATGTAAACTGTTGAAAATTGTCATTTTTCGCCTTGTAATGGTGTAATGCATGGAATTATTTAAACATGAGATCAAATTACTATTTTTCCAGCGGTATAATGATGATAATGCACAACTAAGATCTGAGAATTTAGTTATTAACTGGAACGATTAATGAATATACATAGTTATGGAAATTTTAGGTGCATAATACTAGTTTTGAGTACCATATCTCAAATTTCCATATATTATAAATAGTGTGTTACAATATCCATTGATAAAACACTCGTGTGCTGCGAGATATCGTTTGAAACTATTGGAACGGGAAAGCACCGGTATAGAAATGCTTGATTTTTTGTTAGCACAGACCCATGGTTAAGATAGGGTGCAGGAAATCTGGTTACCAGTGCACAGGCCCACGGAAAGGTGGGGTCCCTTATGTGAGTCGTATTCCTTCTAGTACCGGTATTAAGTCGAGGAGGAGGAGGAGGAGGTGGATGGATGTATGTTGTGTATTGCGTGCGAGATGTATCAATCATAATTGGATTAATTAATGCTAAGTTAATGGTTTTTCCTATAAATTTGGTAAAATGGGAGACGTAATTGATTGACGAAAATTTGGGAATTTTTGTTATAGATTATTATTATTATTATCATATATAAGGAGTGCGTCCATGCATTGCATAATTCCCTTTTCCCTATAGTTCCCACTGGGCCAGTTTTGGCTCATTCCCTCATGTATGTTTCAGGTACACCTCATGGTACGGGTAGAGGCCGTGGGATAGGTCGTGGGATAGCACCCGTTAACACCTGCTTATTAGGCAGGTCGTTACATAAAAAGCCTGAAAGTGGTAGGCAAACATATAGCATGGCACATAGGTAATCATATATCTAGCATGGCATATTTAAGCATACGGTTCACGGTATATTTATGACACATAAGTAAGCGTACATCTGGCATGGCATATAAAAATAGGAACTTCATAGCATGCATAAACTGATGGAAATTTAGTTCCAGAATCATTTAATATTGCATATAGACCGAACAAAATTTTTTTATGTAAAACCCTAGTGCGGAATCGGATTTTACCTTCGAGATCTCTCTGGTTTGATCTCGTCTTAGCATGAACAGGGATTGGTGGAGATGAATCGAGAACACGGGCTCGATAGAACCTCAAGATCTTCTATCGTATTCCTTTTGCCATGCAATCTTGTACCGAGTGTGGGTTGCGGTATCACCAAGATCTCCTTCTCTACTCTCTACAGCACAAACCTTAAATTCGTGAGAATTATTGTGTCGACAGAAGAGGCAAGGCTGGCATATATATAAGGCTACGATAGGGACCCTAAGGAGAAATAAGTTTAGGCTTACTATGAAAAACCGAAATCCTAATTCAATTAAGAATTGATTCCTTCGTAAATTATAATTCACACCACTAAAGAATTATAATGGCACTCCCGTCCTTATCTCAAAATTATATTTCGAGCTCCTTGTTATTAAATATTTATTATTCTCCCCACGTTAAGATTTTAGATAATCGTCATTTAAAATTAAATTACTGACAATTATATTTGAATGACTTCTTAATCCTTGAGCATACCACTTAACTTATTTGACATGTCGGATTAACATAATCCACCTGCAGAGTTTGACATGATCAAAACTTATAAGCTTCTCAAGGGGTTATCATCAATCCCTATACCGGGATATGGATTCCGTCAATAATTAATATTCATCATACATATAGTGTTGCCATCCAATTCACGAAGACTATTGATCCATAAATGAATCTCACTCTTAATGAGTCAAAACAACAAACACTACATATATATGTCTATTAATTATTTTAAGATTAAGAGCATAAGTAATCATAATAACCATGAGATTTTAAATTGTTTTATATAGTCAGTATAAAAACAATTAACCCAAACTGGTCCTATTCAATACACACAAAGTGTACTAGCCCAACGAGTTAAAACTGTACCGTTTCCTATAGTCAAGATAAACTACTAAAACTTGTGCTACAATCCTACCGATGGTTGTCCAATTCTATCTAAGACCGTGAACCAATAAACTTATATTCCACAAGAACCGATGATATGATCCTCTGTGTGTAAGCTATACTCTACACACCAAATCATCTACTATATGAAATAAAAGACACACACATGCACAATATTTAAATAAATAATATAATGCAACATTGCCCATAAAGATTCTCATTAAAATTAATAGCAAAATCGAGTCTATATAACATATAAAAACTAATAATAATAAAATCATAGCTTTTAGTATATCACTCTAACATAAACAACGTACCTCTCAACGATCAAAAAATAGATGGTGAGCAGGCTCTATGAGAAGCCAAGGAGGGCGAACAGCCGGAATGACAGTACCTCTAATATAGCACGACGGTGAACAGTATCATCAGCCTCCCGCCATTCCACATCTCCCAAATCATTATGATGAGGAGCCATAAACAAACAACCATCATCACCAGCCAAGTAAGGATAAGGAGAATTACCAGGAAGACAACCTGGCGGAAGATCTAGAAAGGTTTGGACGTTAACAAAAGGATTAAAGTGAGCCATGGTAAAAGAGCAAAAAATTGAGATATAAGCTAGAGACTATGGGAGAAAATATACTAGAAAGCAATGGAAGGGGTGAATAAAGGCAATAAGTAAAATCAATATATATAGAACCACAGCCTCTGTCCGCAGCCACACCCTCTGTCCGAAACCACACCCTTTGTCCGCAGACATGCTCTTTTTGTCCATAAGACCCTATTCACCTCTTTTATCAAAAAAAAAAATCCTTCATCAGTTCCACTCATAAAATGGTTTGGGGTCACAAAATCCTGCAATTCTCAGGTCAAAAAAGCACAAGAACACATGCACCGTGAAACCAATTACAAGATTTCAAACCAAAGACTCCACAGGGCATATGAAATAAGCTCGTAACAGTGTGAAAATTGGCTAAGGGGAGCAAAGTGGGTATAAGAAAAAATTAAAAGAGTAGAAAAGCGGACAAATCCCACAGCACAAAAAAAGGGAAATCACAAAATAAAAATGAAGAAAGATGGCGGCGAGAGCCACACTAAGAGTGATAGCTAGGCCAAAGAGGCCCAGGGCTATGTCTTAGGTGAGGAAGGCTGCTGACCATGCAAAAGAGAATAAATAAGCTGTATCAAAAAGCTTTCAAATCGATCAAGAGAATATAAGGGCATCAAAAACAAAAAAGATACATATGCAAAATAACGTTCCCCGAAAGCCAGGAAAACACTACAAGAGCCTAAAATCCTGATACTGTAGAAAACTTGGCAAGAATTTAAAGCAGGAAGTGAGAAACCTAAGAAAAACAAGCAAGAGATCTAAGGATAAATGGAATAGCAATCCTCAACGTTCAGGGCAAAAACTCATTAAGAATTATTTTTATTGAATAAAAGGAGTTCCCCCTAACAGATTATCAACTGTCCTTCACCAAAACAGTATCTCCAGCAGACCACTAATCATCATATCCCCAGCAGATCATCAACCTTCAGCCTTTATCCTAATCAGTAAGAATTCCCATTTCCCCAGTAGACCATTAATTCTTATTTCCCCAATAGATCTCCAACCCTCAGCCTTTATCCTAGTCAGTAGGAATTCTCATTTCCTCAGTAGACCATCAATCAATAGATCAACAACCCCTTTCACCAAAGCAGTATCTCTAGTAGACTATCAATCGGCCATAGCAGACCATCTGCTATAACCTCTCAAAACTAAAACAAGATATCCAGCAAACCGGCAACCATCAAATAAATCATCTACCCTCACACTTCAATCAAAATCATTGATAGAACCGTCCCTACTGATGTGAGTAAATCAACTTAACACCCCAATCGTTGACAGAATCGTCCCTACCAATGGGAGTACATCAGCTCAACACCAGACCAGAATCATTGACAAAACCTCCCCAGCCAATGGGAGTACAGCAGAACAAAGTCACAGTACAACACAGGGCATGTCCCAAATAGTCCAAAATCACCCATCCATCCTCTGAGCAGATAAACAACATATCACGACATCATTCGTATCCCACTGTTTTCAAAATATCACTTGTGTTTCATGCGAGTTCTGCAAAATGATGCGTTCTTGTTCTAGTTATCGACCTGGTTTCTTTGCTTCACAAAGAATCCAAGCCGAGATGGTATGTGAATACCTCATTTTGTGACCCCCGCAAGAATCTCGAACTCTAAAAAATTGAGCACGCATGGATGCACGAGCATTCCTAGATGCATACATATTCTTTACATGTGATAAAGGTCAAAGAAGGAAGCCAAAAAGACACCCAGAGAAGAAGTTACGAGAATTACCGGAAATTGCCAGAACTGAAAAACCGTCAAAACTCCTGGAAACTTGATAAAAGAGAGTTGCCCATTTCTGATCATCCTCAAACTTTAAGGGGTGTTATACATTGACACAAGGAGCAACATACTCAAAAATCAGCTCAATCTGACAACCGGATCTCCGGCAATTCAAAAAATCGGGAGTTTATTTCAGGTAATCAAAAAATGACCTTCCCGAAGTCCAAATGAGCTAAAATTTGGTCAATAGACAAGGTATACAATGGAGAACAACATATTAAAAAATCATATCATCCGATAAGCCGCTTGATGGGAATTAAAGAAATCGCGTACCGACACACCCCCTAGGGGTGTGTCCACATGACACACAAGGGTGTGTCATGGGGACACACTTATTAGAGGGTGTGTCCGCGGATAAATCCATCCCAACCAATTTTTTGGTTTTTCGCGTTTTAATACTTTCGACCTCCAAAAATCATGAAATTTTGTGGAGAGTTAGGAAATGTTACTGCAAATAACCTATTAAAAAATCAATTTGATCCGACGATCGGATCTTTGGGAATTTGAAAATTCGAGAATTAAGCTCGGGAAATCAAACGTGAACCTTCCCGTTGTCCAAAAATTCTGAAATTCGGACAGTATGTGGGTCTTAACATAGGTAATAACATGTTAAAAAATGAGATTATTCCGATGTTTATTTTGGCCGAAATTGCAAAAACCGTTACACATTCAATTAGTGGTTTGTCTGCGGACACACCCTTTGTCGGCGGACACGACCTAGACCTTTGTCCGTGGACAAACACTTCTAGACCGGGCCCATTAATTATACTACATTTATAAATACACCTACACAGACCTCATTTGAAGCATCAGTTAACTCTGGGACTTCGGGAACAGTGCTCTAAAATTCTATTATTTTTGAGACTTTTAAGTAATTTTTATCTCAGTCAGGCTTTATTTTTCATCTGTCTTTATTTTATCAGTTATAATTGATCAATCGCATGTAAAAATTGCTATTTATCTCAAAATTTCACATTTAAACCTTGTTTTCAAAACCAAAGGTGTAGAATAAGTTGATACCATTTTTAAACATATTTTTATCAGTCTCAGTTTACGAAGGAATCAATACACGTCTGTACCCGATTTAATTTACAAATAACGGTGCATACCAAAATATCCACTATGAGAGTACTGGATTCATTAATGCGGGTTTAAATTATTAAAATGTGGTATACTATTGACGAACGAATCTCGAAGATTGTCGGATATCCGATTTCAAATCAAATTTGCCTCCGAAAAGCCCTAAATCTTTTCAAAAACACTTGTTTTGCTATCTATCATTATAAAGATCATTTTTCCAAATCACACGCACACACACTGATTTCCAAAATCGAAGGGTGAATTACAAAGCACGTGGTTTTCATCCCCACCCCAAAATTCCGTTTTCCTAAAATTATGGGCTAATTTGCGATTACATCAATTAACATGCGAATGTTCGATTATAATTTCACAAATATCCTACTTAGAGACCGAAATGGTGAATTGGATGCCTAACACCTTCCCGATTCTTAATTTAATCCCCAAACCTTCGAATAAACTGGTTTCGCATTAATTGTGTTTTAGAGGTCGTTTAATTCATACATGTTCCTCTTTTATACAGACTTTTGTTTGTTTAGTAAAACAAATTGGCGACTCTGATTCCTTTGCAAATTATCACATTTTCTCTATATTAAAATGAACCGTTTTCCAAAATTAAATCGAAAAAACCGGAAGAATCGCCGCCGAGGGGGATCGGCATCTAAAGCACGGGTTCTCACACTCTGCGACTAGCAGAAGAAGGAAAAATAATTTTTTGAAGTTATTAGATGATGCTGGTAACTGGTGTTAATAGGACTCAAAGCTTCGTCAACTCATAAAAAATTATTTCACTTATTTATTATAATTTAGGGGTTAGGTTGACACTAAGGTGTTGAATACTATTCAATGTAGGTTAAAGGATTCACATAATTTTTTTTACTTTGACCGTATTCTAGTGAGGAGGTAGAAGCATCCATTCAGGCTATAGACCCAAATAAAAGTTCAAGTCTGGATGGGTTGAACCCGAGTCTTTGGTCCAAAGTTGCTAAACAAGTAATTGAACTACTGTCTTAATAACTATTGTCTCCCTAATGGTGTGAATGATACAAATATCGTCTTAATTCCTAAAGTGAAGAAGCCTACTAAGATGACTGAGTTGCATCATATTTCATTGTGTAATATTATAATGAGGGTTATAACCAAGATAATTGCTAATCGTATTCATACGGTGCTAGACTCGGTCATATCTGAATACCAGAGTACTTTTATCCTATCCAGGTTTATTAATGATAATTGTTTGGTTGCCTTTGAGATAGGGCACTATTTAAAAAGGAAAACGAGGGGAAAGGTGGGGACTACGTCTTTAAACATTGATATGTCGAAGGCCTATGATATGTTGGAATAGGTGTTTCTTGAGCATATGTTATTAAAGCTAGGTTTCGATGAGAGACGAGTGAAGTTGGTGTTGTTTGTTTCTATAGTCAAGTACTATGTTGCTCATGATAGCTATGAGATGGGCCCTATTTTTTCCACAAGAGGACTCCATCCAGGGGACTTATTATCACTTTATTTATTTCTTGTGTGCGCCGAGGGGCTTTCCTCTTTACTTTCAGACAAAGTCCAACAAGGCTTCCTCCATGGATGTCAAGTTACTCGTAATGCCCCTGGCATATCCCATTTGTTTTTTGCAGATAACAATTTTTTATTCTTTATGGCAACGTTGGGTGAAAGCATGATGATGAAACACTATTTGCACCTTTATGAGCAAGCATCATCTCAAATGGTGAACTTCAATAAATCGTCAATCCTTTTTAGCTCGAATGTTAATGAGGAGGTATATATGGCTATTTGTGATTAGTTTTAAGTCCTTAGTTGTACGAATCATGGAAAATATTTGGGTGCTCCCTCTCTTATTGGGAGGAGCAAATATAAAGTATTCGCTTATATAAAAGAAAAAGGTGTGGAAGAGACTTCATGGTTGCGTCATAAATTGCTCTCTCGGGGAAGGAAATCCTACTCAAATTTTTTGTTCAAATAGAGCCAAGTTATGTGATGAGTATGTTTCTTTTACCAATCTCTTTATGTGAAGAAATAGAACGCATGATGAATAGCTTTTGCTGGGGTAGTGGGGGAAAAGTAATTCATTGGCAAAGCTGGAGCCGTTTATGCTTGAAGAAGGAAGATGGAGAAATGGATTTTTGTAAATTGAATTGTTTTAATGTATCATTGTTAGCAAAACAATGGTGGCTGTTAGTAACCTCGCCTTCATCTTTGAAGAGTAAAGTGTTCAAAGCTTGATATTATGCTAATGGGTCTTTCTTTGAGGCGAGCATTGGTAATAACCCAAGCTTTGTATGGCATTTATTCTACACAACAACTGCTAAAAGATGGAAGTCGAATTTGAATTGGGTCGGGTTTGCAAACAAATATGTGGCGAGACCTGTGGCTAGAAGATAATATGAATCCTTATATTGAAACCATTATGGCAAAAGGTTTAAAGATGGCAACAATGGCCTCTTTTTTAAGCGGCCAGACAAAACTGAATGGGATTGTGATTTAATTACATATTTAATCTCATGTCGGGATCAAGAGATAATCTTATCTCTCCTATTGTCTATCACCAGTGCAGATGATGCACGGATGTGGAAATGGAGTAAAAAAGGAACGTATACAGTAAAAAGCAGGTATTGCATTTTATTGTCATTGATCTAACCTTTTATGGGCCCAGCTACAACAAACTGGAAGTGTGTGTGGTCTTTATATATTCCACATACCTAAGATTCGTAATTTTCTATGGCGAACTTTGCTTAAGTGCCTTCCGACGAATATGGCTCTTGATAAAAAAAAACGTGGATTTTGATTTGATATTTCCTATGTGCCAAAATATGGAAAAGGATGACTGTTGCACATCTCTAGTCGTGTGAAGACTATAAACAAAAACCCTTATCTGTAAAAATCTAATTAGGTGTAGTAAAGTGGAAAATGAGGGGTCAATCCAAATCTTGGAGGAAGGAATTGAATATTATAGAAAATGTAATACCCGTATCCTATATTTCGAGTAAATCCTTCTTTGACTTTCGGTTAAACTTAAATAGCCACTTTGGATTGTGAATTATAGATTTGAATTCTTTTTTTATAGGATCCATAACCTCTAGCATGTCAAATTAGGCATACAAAGTTTGAGAGATCAATTGTTTTGTTATTCAAAAGGCCCAAATCGAAATCGAGGTATAAATTGCAAGTTTTGATATTACACGTTTCTTAAATTTTTTGGTCAACTTTGAGAGGTTATAACTTCTTCATTCGATGTTCAAATGAATCCTCGTTGGTGTCCAAAGTTCTGTATCATTCCTTTCTACAACTTTCGTGTTTAGCTTGGAACAAGATTCCAGCATCTCGGGGGCCGGGATGCCAAAAATCAGATGAACTTAGTGTAGTGGTTCCAAGATCGATCTTGGGCTATCTTAGAAAGGAAAATTTTTTTACTGAGAGTTCCCAAGATCGATCTTGGACCCCCGAGATCAATCTTGGTGCCCTATAGTCAAATTTTGACTAGTTTTGACATGATTTTTCTCACATTTAACCTCATTTCTTCTTCAACTTCGACTCATATGCCTCCATTCATGTCTAAGGGTTCTAGAGGGAGAAAAATAAGAGATCTTAGAGTGTTCTTAGGAAATCTATATTATTGTTTAAGATTAAAGCCCTAAATCCATCACTTTCTCCACTATTCATCATCTCCTACTTTCATTCCTTTCATTTGAGCATCAAGGGAGTTAGGGTTTACGGTGTTCTTGGAGTGTGGCTTCAAAGTTTCAATACAACCATCCAATCTTGCGCTTCCAACATCTTAGAGGTGGGAACACTACTACTAAACCTATTTTCTTAAGGATTTGTTGTTGTATTAGCATTTCCCCCAAATTTATACAAACCCTAGGTGGGGTTATGCTTGCACATGGATTTGGAGTTATAAAACTTTTATTACCGTTATATTAATGCTTAATATTACATTGAACACTTGATTTTACTATATTTCAAGCATGTATGTATTAATTTGTGATGTTTTGCCTAAAAACCCACCAAGAAGGAGATAAAGCTTATGAATTTTGACATGAACCATGGGTATACTTAACTTGGTGGAATGATTGATGATTTTGTCACACTTGTACTTGGAGATGATGGAAATAGGTGTATAAGCTGCTTTGGAACTCAATGATTGTGTTGGCTACTTCTAATTTAGGTATATATATACATGTGTATTGTTGTTTATGGTATTACCTCCTTTGGCACAATTATCTACATAGGTGAATATAGCAAGGTTGTAGCCTTGCCTATGACTTTTGGTTGGAGCCCATACGTGCAGTTGTAGCCGCTTAATTATCTTACGGGTTGGAGCCCGAGTACCAATACTAGTTGAAGGTTGGAGTCCTCTTGATGTTATAAGGGTTGTATCCCTTCTATTGCCTTTGAGATGACTAAATACCTAGTGAAGGATAATTGGTGCCTTAGATAATCAACACATTATATTTTCGTACTATGTTAATGTGAACACCCCAATCCGCGACTCTCGTGTGAACCTAACAAGCATTCTGCATCAAGTCTTGAGTCATCATGCATACAAGAGACCATTAGGAAAAATCCTGATTTTTGAGCGCGTTAGGAATATACGACAACCTTTGTTGCCACTTCGCTTATTAGCACGGTTGGCTCCCAACCGTACGGTTGGCACATACCGCCGCCGCCTGTCGCACACCCAACCGTACGGCTACCTGCCAACCGTACGGTTGGCACACCCTTGTCGTACGCCCTAGCCGCACGCCATGCGGCTACCCCCTGCGGTTGGCCTCTTTTGGAGCGTTTTTGGCGAATTTTTCCCTATAAATAGGACCTTTGGGCTCCCATTTTAAGGCATCAACACTCAATAGTGTTTTTAGTAAGTAGGAACTCTGTCAAAAATTATTAGAGAGTCATTTTAGAGAAATTCTGAGAGAAAGTTTCCGAGAGAGAATTTCTGAGAGAGAAAGTTTTAGAGAGAGAGAAGGAAGCAAGCAAGGCAACTAGGCGAGGCTCTTATTTCTTCTTCAGGCGCATCAGGTACGTCTTTCTACCAAATCCTTAATTTCAGTACCGCATTTAATTTCACTTTTAATACAGAAAATTAGATAACTTGCAAAGAAGTTCATTACTTTCAAAATAAATCCTTTCTAAATTTTACAAGAAATCTAAAATCCGTTTTGACACGTTTTCAAAACAAAAAAACAAAAATACAAAAACAGTTTCCAAACGAAAGGAACTACGAGACTCTGATTTCATTCTTCGAATGAATACGTAGGCGCTCGCAAAGCTCGAGTCTGATTTCAAAATATTATTTTAAACTGAATTTATCCGGAAAGGACTATTCTGAAAACAATTCAAACTACTTGCAAGATATCTAAAATAGGAATTAGATACATGATCCATTAAGAGACCGAAAGGGCGAATTGGGTGCCTAACACCTTCCCAATTCGTAACGTAGTTCCCGAACCCTAGCAAAGTAAATTTTCAAAATAATTCTCTGGTTTCAAACGTATGAAAGATAATTCGTTTTCGAATTGTCCTTCGTACGATCTTTTGTTTGTTTTCTCGTAAAACAAACTGGCGACTCTACAAAACACGTTTTTAAATAAAACCGAGAACGGAGGACCTTTTCTCTTATCTCGGGTCGCGGGTCCGGATTCTCACAGTTAAAACTTATTTTTTTATAATTATGACATGTATTTTCATATAACGCAACTTGTATAATTCCCACTGAGCCCAATTAGCTCACTATATTATTATTTTTTTATATAGGTACTTCAGCAGGTACTCAGGGACAAAGGCGAGGGAATGACGTATCATCCTAGATTTGCCTCTGATATTGATGAGAGTTTCTTGACAAGGAGAAACCTTGGTTTAATTTTTTATTTTGTATTTCCTTCATACTTTCTTATTGTATAATTATGAGACCTTGTTATAGTAGTTAGTAGTTTATATGTACGATGGCAAGCCAAACTATGTATGGACATCTTTAATTGATGTACGATTATTTCTTTTATCATGTTGATTAAAATATTCATGGTTTCAACAATTTTTTTTATTCTGTTTTTGTCGTTGTTAGAGACGGCAACCCGTGATTGCCCACTTCTGAAGGTAGATGCCTTCATATGAAAATTAAAGCATCATAGAAAAAACGTAAGATTGCCAAATCAAAACCAATTTTGATTTTGGAAAATATTTTTCTTTTCCTTTTTTAATTAAAATTAAAGAAAAACTAATTATCAATTCAGAAGAAATATTAATCAAACATTAAGAGAGATCAAGGATTAAGAATCCACCACCAATTATTTTGATTTAACTATTTACATTACCACATGTATATACCCAAGATAAGATAAAAAAATTTATTTACTTAAACACATAGGAGTCACCTATGGCATGTAGCATTATATTAATATTCAAGTAAACTAGTAATTTTAAGATATATTTTTAAAACTAATGTTTATCTTTTAAATCTTTTGTAAAATTCAATTTTCTTCTTTCGTAAAAATAATAACATGGATTATAGTAAACTTCCAATGAATCACCATTTAAGGAAAACACAAAGGTTCAACACATATCCATATTAACAATTAAAGTTTTAGAAAATAATTTAGCGATTAAAATCAACTCAAGAAAATTCGATGATATGTAGTTTATTACTTAAGTCAATAATCACAGTAAATTGGATTGCCTCTTTTGGAGGTCAATCAAAAGAATTTTTTTTAATTAAATTAAGCACATGGGTACTAAATGCGATAATATAAGTTAAATTAAAACTTGGGGCTTTATCTCTTCCTTTGAAAGGAGATTAGCATTCCATCATAAATATTTAACATAAGAATGATATTAAATAAAATTTCATTACTCAATTAAAATATTAATTTCAATATCCAAAGAAGAACTTACAAAATAATAATGAAAATTGCAATAAATAAAACTCTCCTTGAAAGTTAGAATTCCAGTTGAATATATGATTCTTCCGGTGGTGGTGTGCGCGGCTCTTTCTCTCTCTATCTCTTCACAAGTTTATTTCTTTCTTGTGGTTGTGTGTTTAGAATGGGCACTAGGGGCCTTTATCTATAGGTGTAAGGATTAGGGTTTAAGGATAGAAATATGGAAGTCTTAGAAAAGGAATCAATTAGATAGAATGGATAGCAAGAAAGTGGATGACGATTAGGGATTTAGGAATGGAAGGTGCTTGATAAGGTAAATGAGAGAATGTACTTGGTTAATGGGATGATTAAAAACATGAGCTGCTGGAGAATGTTTAAGTGGGCTTCCATTATGGATAATGAGATAAATACGTCCACTAATTTCCACGGTTGTGCGTTAACAGTAGGTTTAGGGCCTTTTTTCACCATCAAGATTCTAGAATCTAAAGATAATCAAACACAAAAGTTGTAGCCCTTTGAGTCTTCTTTGCAACCATATATAGCACACAAATTTTTGAGTTCTGAGCACAATGTTATGATCAAAATACTGAGTTGTCACCTAAATGATCAAAAGCATATTTTTCACGCACTTAAATATTAATGCACTTCTTCTTGGATGTGGACTTCCACACTTCTTAGAACATGATCAATCGTCAATTTCAAGCTTGCCTAATCACCGAAACAATTGCCATTGCTTCTTTACACATCTTTGCTCCATTGTTAGTTAAATTTGGCACAAAATTGCACTCTTTTCACTTTTCACTTTTAAACAAACAAAAGATGATATTAGTACAGTTTAGGAAATAATAAAAAATTACTAAGAAGCTTTTAGGGTATAAAATATGGCATTTTTGGGTGTTTATCAATGACTTCCATTAATTCACTTATTTCATGTGCTTTTTCTCGTAAGATTTGGAAAAATTCTCCTTACAGTGATTAAGGGGCAGGTAGTAAAAATATAATCGATTGGTGGAACAATATTTTTTGTACTCAAACAAAAGATGAAGTCGAGGGCATTGTAATAACGTTGTGGGGAATCTGGCATAACCGTAATTCCCAAGTTTGGACGGGTAAATTTCAAGCTCTTAATCCAGTTACGACTTTGGTTATGAATGAACTGAACCAGTGGCAGGTTGCTAATGTCAGAGGTGCTCCGTATAATCCAACTAATGTATCGGTGCCAGTGAAATGGATTAAAACTCCCAGTGGCTGGTTTAAGCGCAACATAGACGCAAGTGTTGCTTTAAATACTTTGAAGTGTGGGTATGGTTGTGTCCTATAGGACTCAAGTGGCAGATTCTTGGCTAGTTTGTGTGGCAATAAAACGGGCATTAGTTCTCTCCAGCTAGCCGAAGCCCTCAGGATATGTGAGGCACTTAATTGTTTAAAGCACCACCACTCAAATTAAGTGATTTTGATTATATTTATTCTTAACAAGCCTGTATGTAGAGTATACACTTTATTCGAAGTGATTCATTTGTTGCGTGTATGTCAGTGAGATTTTGAAGTGTGTTGTGATAAATTCTAATACTCACAAGCGTACGAATCGGTTGATAATATAGCATGCAATAAAAGTCGATCCCATAGAAACTCAAACAATATGTTTTATAATTACCTTGTTAATTTTTCACTAATTTCCTAATCTAACCAAAAAAGTGCTGAGTAAAATAAGTCAAAAAGAAAAATAAAGCAAAGTAATGAAAGTAAATTAAGTAAATTAAGCGAGGTAACAAAATTAATGAATTAATTTACTAGAGTTTCGAAATCATATATTTAATATTATCTTCCTAAGTATTCATGCGTGTAAACTCAACTTTTGTCTCGTAATAATTTGCTCTCTTGACTCTATTATTTGCGAAAAATAAAAGTATTCAATTTTATAATTAATTATAATTCTTCTAGGGCCAAACTTATGTATAAAATCAAAACACGCTCTATATCCGTCAAAACATACCCTATATTCATTCTTAACAAATCATAAGGTAAATTCAACAAAAAATAATGAGAATCCAACTTTATTTTTATTGATTAAAATAGGCATCAATTGTATTTAACATTAAAGTATTAAATTGGTAGAGTCAATTAGCAAGAATACGTACAACATAATTAATTAAATATACTCATCCTAACCCTAGCACAAATTTACGATATCATGAATAAAATTAAATAAACAAAAAAATAATAAAGTTAAAGTAAAATACTTAGTATTAAATTAATTGAATAATAAAAATAAACCTTCAATCTTTTATTGTGTTCTTATGTGTTGATAGGAATGAAATGCAATGGCATTCAAGGAATCGATCAAATGCAAGCTCAAGGCTTGCAAAAGTGCTGAGTTTGGAAAATCTAGACCCATGATCAATCATGGGTTTTCCATGATTGATCATGGTCCATAGAGCTTCAGGCAGAGCACACCATGATCGATCATGGCCTGGCGGGGACAGCCACCAACTTCTACTTTTAGCTTTATTTTGGAGAGTTTTGTCTAGGAGATATTTTTTCTTGTTTATTTTATTAATTATTGTACATGTTTGGCTAGTTTTAGTCTAGGGAAAGAAGCTAGACATGATTATCTTAGTTTTTACGTAGAGAAGTTCCAGAGAGAAAGGAGAGCTTAAATGGAACATTTCTTCATTTTCTCTTGTAAGTTCTTGATTGTAAGAATGATTTCTTCTTCAATAATATTTTTTCTTGCATCTATTATGGAGTAGTCTTTTACTAAGGTTACGGAAGTGAATCGCGATACAATTTTCGGTAATTATTAGCTCAATCCATATTTAAAGTTTGTGAAATATTTGTGAATCTTTTTCCTGGGCTAAAATTTTATCGTATGTGCTTTTTAGGTATTTTCATCTAAAGATTAGACTTTATATGCCTTGTATATTTAGTTCTTGTTTATTATGAAAATACAACATTTGTATATGGTTATAGAAAGTTTATAGCTCATTTCCCCCATCCATGGATCTTTGTTCCTTTTTGTAGAGATTATGAAAAGTTCTTAAAAATTACATGGATGGTTTATAAATCTGTTCAGCTAATCTTTGATTCATTTAATGATATTTTGAGTGCTTCATACACTATATGTGTTATTGAGACTCTCTATTGTCTATCCTAAATGCTAATTGATTAGTTGATTTAATTCCATAAACTTTGGCTCGTTTTATAGTAAAGATTTCCTATTTAATTTTCATTCTTTTAAACCATGAGATTTTATACAATTGCTTCATGCTAAATCATTAATAATGAAATTATTATTTTTATTTCGGATTAGCCATATCGGGAATGGGTTGTATTCCTTCACGCCCGTTGCTAAAAAATAAATTCAATAACTTCATATTAAGTAGGACCTGGTTAGTTTTTTCCTTATCGATATAGCGTAAGCTGGGGAATGAGTTGCTTTGCTTCGCACCCCTTTGCTATTAAGGAAACACATCAATTTCTCCACCTTTTAGAAAAGTGTTTAAATATCTTTGCATGAGCTAGTAAACACCATTAATTATATCGCGAACAACTTCCACTTACCTTGGTGCTTTCTTAACACTTTTCACAACCAAGTTACATTATCGTTGTTCGATAACCAACCTTTTTACAAACCAAGAAACCGTAAAATCTGTAATCCATTCCATTCATTTTCAATTATCCCTGTGGATCGATACTCAGACTTCTGAGATTATATTACAACTTGACATGCCTGCACTTGGGCTACCACAACGCATTATTCTCACGGAGTCAAGTTTTTGAACCTTTGAGTCTTTACGCTTTCAGATAGCTCATAGATACCCTATTTCTTGACTTCCTTCTTAACTTGAGCTGATGAATTTCTATAAGAAGATAAATCCCATTGCTGAGAGCTCTTGAAAAGATTTTCAAGAAAATTATAAGCTTCACCTTCTGTGAGACTAAGGAAAGTACTATTGTTCATCGACTCAATCATAATTCGATTAGTTTGAGCTAACCCATTGTAAAAGAACTGAACTAGTCTGCATTTTTCAAAACTACGGTGGGGACGTCTTAAAAGAAGGTCCTTAAATCTTTCCTAAGATTCATAAAAAATTTCAAGATCCTCTTAAAAAAAATCGGATATCTGCCTTCAAAATTCATTTGTCTTTGACATGGAAAAAATTTCGTAAAAAATTTGGAAACCAAAGTCTCCCAACCGGTGATGGACCTAGAAAGTAATGAATTGAGCCATGCCTTTGCTTTCCCTTTCAAGGAGAAAGGAAATAAACGTAGGCGAACTGATTCATCAGAAAAATTTTGAAACTTGAAAGTACACAAATTTTTAGAAAATCCTTAATATGGACGTAAGGATCTTCTTGCTCAACTGCATGGAAAGTAGGAAGGAATTGCATCACTTACGGTTTAAGCTCGAAGTGGTTCACAGAAGTGGGAGGTAAAACAATGCATGAAGGTGAGTTGGTAATGATGGGAGAGAAAAGATCCTTTAAAGTTTTCGCTTCTTCTTGTTCTTCAACCCTTATTTCTTCCTCAAACAAAAGGATTGATTTCAAAGCTCTCTATCCTACTTAATCTCTTAACACCACCCTTCCAAGCAATGATCATACACTACTATACTCCTAACCACCCCCCCCCCCTTTAAATTTGTGAGATGTGGGAAAACGGATTTTCAAGTCCCAGCAACGGCGCCAAAAACTTGTTGTGAATGTCTTATATACTCACAAGTGCACGAATCGAATACTAGTATAGTTTAGGTAAGAGCGAGGTCGAACCTTAGGAACTTGATGGATGGAACATACGTATTTCACTCACTAATTCTAATTAATTTGTAATCTAGTTTATAAATTGGGAGATGATGAATTATCAACTAAAAATATGAATAAAATAATCAATTAATAAAATACTAGGGTGGAGGAGTCATATATTTGATATCATGTTCATAATATTCATGCCCAATAAACTCTACTCTTTGTCTCGCACTAATTTGGTCTCCCAACTCTATTAAATACGGTAAATAAAATTAATTAAGCCAATTAATTTATAAAATCCAATTATTAATTTTTCGACAGCCAAACGTATGTATAGGATCAAAACACTCATTATATCTGTCAAAACACAATTTATATCCGTTTTTAACAAATCATAATGAGAATTCAATCTTATTTTTTTTTCCAGTTAAAATAGGCATTCAATAGGAAGAATTGTTTTTAATATAAAAAAATTAAACTGGTAGAGTCAATTGGCTTGAATACGTGCAAGGAAATTAATCAAATATACTCATTCTCAACTTTAGATAATAACCTAGCCTAGCATGCATGTAAGGGAAAAAAAACAAAATTTCACTTGCGGCTCTCCCTCCCTCCAATTTGCTGCCGTTCGGCTTGGGCCTACTTATGTTATATGGGCAGCTGTGCTTCTGGCAGTGGACTTGACTTAATGAATGGCCGCTGGGCTCTTCTTTTATAATTAGACATGGGATGGCTTTGGGCCGCTAGAATATGAGCTTTTGAATTAAATTAAATGGCAATATCTCTCTAAAAATATATGACACAAAGTAAGGTAGAACCATCCATGTGTAATTAATTTACTTCTTTTTCTTTTAAACCCAAAATGCCCAGCTTTTCCACTTTTTTCACAATTTTTTTTTGTCATAACTTTTTTCGTTTTAACTTTGAATTACTCCATTCAAAAGCCAATTTCTTTTATTAAATTCCAAGCACCTGAGAAGCACTAAAAATACAGTAAATGTAATAATATACGCTTTCCAAAGTATAAATTAGTGGGTTATGATACACCAATTTCTTGGTACATCAGATTGCTTGCATAAAAACATCAACAATTAAATGCAAAATAAATTGCATGTTTAAGAGGAAATATTGCTTCCAAGGAAGAAAAAGTTGAAAATCTAGTGACTTAGAGGTTTTCTAAATTTTCATGCATATGGGTGCACGAATTTTTCAAGACCTGTGTCTATTGGAATTGCACTTTGTATGATCCAATTTGCATGGACAACAGGATATATTTGAATACTCTACATTGCTTGGCGTATATATGCTTACTAGTTTATGATCTTTCATAGGCCTTAGTACATGATCTTTCATAGACAATATTACGTGTATCAACGTTATGGAAATCAAAAGTTTTTTTTATCTTAATTGATAATTTTCGAATTTGATATATGTACCTAGCAATGCATGTTAAGTTTTGCTAAAATTGTTTTGTTTGGCAAATTTTTGCTTCGAATCCCCAAACTGTTTTTCTTTGTGAGTTGGAGATAGTTGGTTTCCTTGTTTTACTACTTTCCATGTATTCCTTCCATGTTTTTCTTTTCTTTTCTTGACATTAGGATAGATTCCATATGTTTTAAGGAGAGAGTACTTAGTAAGGGAGAGTAGTTAAGGAGGATAAAATTTGTTTTTCCTGCTTGTTTGTTTTTCTTTTATCTATTCCTTACAAAAAAGGGGAAAAGAATTGATAGAGGATAAAAGGGGTAGAGAAGGAATTGCGGGAAATTAAAATAGCTAGGTTATATCAGATATATATGTTTAGTTATTTTTTTAACCTAGATGCTTCTCAAGTATGTTTGTTTCAATTTTTATGCTTTAGAATGAAGTATAGAATGAAGAGAAGCATGAATTTGAAGCAGCTGGCTAAGAGATTATAGGTGTTGGCATGTCTTGAATTCTGAAATTATACCACAATTCCAATTACGTGGCATAGAATTGGGGTTGCCAATCACACTTTCTGTTTTCTGTATAATTGACAAAGTCTGAAGGTATCTCCGCAAGGAAAAAAAACAAAATCATTTTAAAGAGAGCATTTTTGCCCTCTTGAGTTTGCTTTTAAAGGTTCAGGAGTACATCAATAGAGCTAATAATACATTTCACATGGTATTTTTTTGGTTACTACCTTCCTCTAATTATTTGGTTAGTGATTTGCCTACTAAACAGCCCTTAACAAAAGATACAAATATACACAGTGTTTTTTTTTTTAAAATCTCATTTCATTCTTACTTGCATTAATGAAGGTTTTACTTACTCATTTTCTGACTTTAATCTTTAACGAAAGAACTATAAGGTGCTCATTTAGTTGTAGATTGTAGAACTCTAAAGCGGCATGATTTGGAACTTTGTATAATTGAAGTATTGCTTTGCGTGCTAATTAAAAGAAATTGTTTGGCTCAATAAATTACTATTGTGGTGCTAAATAAAACTTTGCCTCAATAATTGTGTTTCTTATTGCTTCATATTGTGCTAGTGATGGGAATGGTGTGTGACATGGTAGCATAGGTGCAAGTGCTTGGTGCATTTCTGTTGGGTTAGTTCCTTATTTGTATGGTGCCTATCTTGACTGATGCTCAAGTAACTTTTGGTGTAGTTTTGGTTAGTGTGTTCCTACCATTCAACGACAATATATGTTTTTTAGGATGCCATATCTTGACTGGATCCATTTTTCTTCTTTTCTTCCTTTGTTAAACAAAAATCTTATGTCATTGCCGCTTTACATTGTCCTTTTGAGTTTATGTTTAAGTGTAGAATAATTACACGAGTAAGGCCGTACTATCATCAGCACGGGTTACCACTAGTATATGTATAACAAATTAAATGTACTGATTGTAAAGTTTTGTTATCGTGATATGTACAGATGGCTAATGGAGTTTTTGGCACCACAATCGATACCGAAACATTGAAGGGAATGCCATAGTATAGGGGCAAGACAATCCGATGTGCTGACCGGGCAAAGGTGGCTCACGATCTTATGAATGCAAAGGGGAAGGACACTAATTGCTTGAAGTATGTAGAAAATTATAAGGGATGAATACGGCGACGGGGTCAATGTGCTTTGCACCATTTACAATGCCACGGGAGATGATTTAACATACAATAAGTATAGAGATTTTCATGAGCATATTTACGCTAAACCACAACCTACCTGTAATTAAAAAATGGATAATGGGGTGGGTATCTACACGTGCAAATGAGCGCAGCAGCAGCAGCAACGGGATCAGCTGCTGCCATTGTTGTGTAAAGTGGCTTGAACGACGATGAATTCAAATGCAATTGGATGTTGTCTTGGTCGAACCCCTGGTCCGGGTCAAACACAGTAAGTGCAAACTGATTCTTAGGGTTTCAGATCCATATGAAATCACTTAATTAGTCATATATGGATATTTTCATAATCATTATGAGATTCTTTCTCATGCTTATATATATATATTAATTATATTTGAGCATCTTTACATACATGTAGGTATATACTGATATTCGTGAAGGTGGACACTACAAGGACACTTTAGGAGATATACAAGATAAAGTGGAGAATGGTAACAACACATCCAACGATGAATGGAGTGGATGCACATCGACTACGACTATTGCCGCGGGTACTACCACAACATTTGTGGGAATAATGAGCCTTACCCCTCCTCCGTTTGCTTAAAAGCGCAATTTTAGTTATCTACTTCGTTTCAATGGCTTTCTTTTCTTTTAGTTTGTTAAATAAAGGTAAGGCTACGTGCCAAACGTTGTTGTTGTATTATTTTGTCATTGTGATTTCCATTTTGCTTGTTTGTACTCGTACGCGTTGTACTATTTCTTGTCAATAAATACAGTAATATTTTTATTTTTGTACTATTTCATCTTCCTCGTTTGTAATTTGATTGGTTTTACTTGTGCACGATGTTGAAATTAATGTTTCTTTTGTATATGCAACTGGGGCACGTGAATCCATGACATAAACCTTGCGAACTTGTCATTGCTAATAGATTAAAGTAGGTTTTATATGCGTGAAAAGAAAAATTATTTAAGAGAATATTTTAGAGGATAGTCTTCTGCAAGGATGGAGCCAGGATTTTTATGAGGGGTATGCTGTGTAAAAGTGATACGTCAAAATTTAATAGGATAGGTGAACAGTTGATAAATTTTAATCGCAATAATATATATATATATATATATATATATTTCTTTACTAATCACAACTTTAATTTATTTAGTATTTGAAATTAACCACTTGAACTACAATATCATCAATATATATTTATAACATTTTTGTTAGTAATTAACTAATATTTTGATTAAAACTGCTAAAAAAAATTGGGGTGGGTTACGATCCATTTCGATCTGTCATATTTGACCTCATTTAAAATTTTATTGTGAACCCTCGTACGTAATATTGGAATTGAAAAAATTATATCAAGAAAAGTTATGTTGTAAGAAATATATATATATATATATTACAAAACACCATTTTTGACAAAAACTTTCTTCAAAAAGTATAATAATCTAATGGTTAAAAATACACATGCATGTTCGTGTGTATTAATTCTACACCCTTGGATAGTTTCATATGCACATTAAGATGTCACATCAAAGTTAAAAAACTCACACCAATAATATACACACAACAAACTCTACACACCAATAATTTTGTCAACATTAAAAATGCTATAACTTAAAATAAAAAGATCAAAATTTATTAAAAAATTAATATTTAAAATCTACTAATCAAGATCAATTAAAGAAGTTCCATCATGACTAGTGAATTATGTAAAAAAACAATTAAGACAAATTAAAACTCTCACACACCAATAATGTTGTCTAAATTAAAATTGTCATAACTTAAAATAAAAAATCCAAATTTAATATTTAAAATATGATAATCAAGATCAATTAAATAAGATCCATCATGACTATAAAATTATGTAAAAAAAGTAAAGAAAAATTATTGAGTTACATTTAAAGATGTATGTTATGTTTTCATACATTATTAGTTATCTCAGTCTGTCATTTTTAAAAGTATTCACACTTCATTAGTCCAATTTTTGAACTATTTTCAAATCATATTGACAGACGTGTTTGAATTACTTTCACATTTTCCCTTAAGTTTAATTTGTTAAAAATTATTTTGCCAAGATTAAAAAATATGATTAAAAGAATCTTTGAAAAAATAAAAACAAGTCGATCCAATTTGATTTATTTTTTATTTTTTTAGCTTGAAGATATATTGAACCTACATTTTAGTTGTTCAAAATGTTAAATTCTGTTAGACAATTGGCTCAAAAATAGACTGATTGATCTTTGTTGATTTAGATTTGTTACAAATTACTATATTTTATCTTATTATAAAATCTTATTTATTTTACTGTGCCGGATGGCACGAGTATACCCTAATGTATATATATATATATCACTTCACATTTTTATTTTCTAGTATCTCTTATTTTGTATAACTTAGTGTCAAAAAAATATTAATTTTGTTTTACTTCCCGTGTTGATCCACAATTATATAAGTATTTCATTTTCATATTTACAAATGATGTATTAACCTGTATATATAACTTCCACATTTCTTTGCTGAGGCCACCTAGCTTTTTAAAAAACTAGACATAATACAAATGATGTATTAACCTGTATATATAAATTATTTATTTGCACTTTTCAGCAAAAATAAGCCAGTGCACTACACTTTAACTATTCATTACAAAAAAAATTAATTAATATATTTTAAAAGGTGCAATCAGAACTATTTAAATTAGATACGAATGCATACTACAATAAATTAAAATATGAAGACAGATATTTGGTTTTGTTTTAAACTTAATACTATTTTGGACAGAATGAAAATGCCTCATTGTTTTGAACAGGTTTATTGTTAATATCCCTTAATCACTTTATGAATGTATAACAAAGACATTGCTTGATAGGAATTTGATTCCATGAGAGAATTAAATGGTGATTGTTTTGCGTGGAAGTTAATTTTCATACATTTATGAGACTTATTTGTCACAACATTTGGATGATCAACCCCTATATGTAGTTATCAAAAACTTAGTCTAGGATTGAAATTAATGATTGTTTAACACTTCGATCATTTTATTATTTTACATTATTTTTGTACGGTTTTTAATGAGTTTTTTCTATCAAGATTGAAATATTGGAGAGAGTTAAAAATAGATTTAATTTCTACTCATTTCATGTCATCAAATGTTGTAAAACAATAAATTTGAGGAAGTTTGAAAATCAATTAGTCAAACTCAAGTAATACATCTTTCTATACAAACTAGTAGAGAAAAAAATAATTGTTATCAATAAACAAAACCAAAACCAAAGTTGAGTGAAAAGATATTACTAACTATAATTTCACAAAATAAAGTGAAAATTATCATCTTTTATAGAAAAGTATAATCATATCAAATATTCAAGTAAAAATTATCCTCTTTTATAGAAAAGTATAATCATATCAAATACAAGTAGCATTAAACATTCTCAAATAGTGGTTAACATTTTGAAAAAAAAAAATATTTATCCTAACAAAAATATATAGAGAATTATTAATATATTTAGTACATAGAACGGAAGTAGGGTAAAAAAACGTTAGTGTATTTCATTTTGTTAAAATCATACGCAAAAAAAATTAATTTATTAAAATAAAAAAAATAATTTAAAATTTTTAAAATGGTCATAAACAAAGATCTATTTTGCAATTGTTGACAAGCTCGTTGCTTATTATTATATTTTAAAATGAGATATTTTATGCATGATTTTGAGTAACATCTTCAATATCAAAATAAAAATAAAGAAAAAAGACGCAGTAGAGGGAAGGGATAGGGTTTAGTAATTTCTTTGTTAGTGTTCATTTTAATAGAGAGCAAGCATTATTCTTTCAGATTAATATGTTATTGTTTTTCAAAATACTAATAGGAAGGAATTTTCATTACAAAATTAAATCTATATATATATTTTTTTCAAGGGGGTGTAAATCAATATATCTAATTGTTTTTCTTTTCCCCAATTGGTTAACCGAACCTGTATATATATATAAGTTAAGAAAAAATGTTATATTAACACGTGAATGTGCAGATACGTAACAATTAATAAAAATAATTGTTATTATACAAGATTACATAAAAGATTTATGCTATACTCGAAAGTGTTGATTTGTGGGTTGCGTACAAGTATTGACAAATATTAGCTAATACCTATACACATATGGCCAGAAAATTTAAGTAAGTATGCGTACTGGCTTTGTGTATCTTACCAGTACACCTGGACCCAGAATTTGTTTTCTTGTTAGCAAAGATTTGTACACAGTTGTCATATATTTAGTTGTATTGTATGTATAGTTGACTTGTATCAAATCTCTAGGGTAGATTATGATTTATTTCTTTCTTTCTTTATGCTGTATTCTACCTTATATATATATATATATATATATATATATGAGGGTTTCTCTTGTATCTCAAAGAATTAAATTAAGTATAGAAGAATCATTTCCCGAATTCATATTTCTACATAAGGCTTTGTGAAAGTTCTCAATTGAAAAGATCGTATAAAATGGAGATGGTACAATATGCCATAGGAAGTACAGGATATTGTTATAAAAATTGAAATGGAACCATTTAATATATTGTCAAATAGCATGCATTTGAATAGATTAAAATTATAATATTTGAAAGTAACACAAAATAAAGATTGCTTACAAAATATAAAATATACAAAAATTAAACTCTATAAATCATGTGTATTACACATGCACCAAAACTAGTATGTATATATACATACACGGACACACCACAAGAGATGTCTTTTTCTCGTAGGCATAGTGGATGTATATAGAAAGTAAATAATTAAGAACAAAATTTTAATTATGTTTACTAATAACACATTTTTTGTAGTGGGATCATTAAAAATTAATGGGGTTTATTTTGCATGATATTTGTATGCATAAATTTTTACAGTTGTGTATCACAACATAGGAATGAATGTCACGCATATACATTATATATAACAAATTATTCAAGGATAGAAAATATTGTGTAATGTCATTTTAAGACATGATATGTTTTTTATGTTATTAATTTTTATTTTTTTTAATGAAATATTGGAAAAAGTTAAAAATAGACTTTAAGTAATTTTCAGTTTTATCAAATATACGAAATAATGTATTAGAAAATGAAAAGGTCAACAATGTATTACAGAAATATCAATAGTAAGTATACCAGTAGTGAAATATATCAACAATTATAAAAATCAGAATAGTAAGACAATTTATCTTCTTTATGAGAGAGTATAAATATTTAAAATTTCAAGCACACGAATATATTAATTTTTATATAATCAAAAGAAGATTCTCATAATTAATTTACCCATATAAATTAAAAAGTAGGCTACATTGATGTATATGAAATAAAGAGTTGAAAAAAGGTCCGAGTATAATCAAATTATTTATGATCAAAAGTATAGTGAGCTTTACATATTAATGTTCCGAGCTCTACGACTTGAATCTAATGTCTAACGAGTTCTACACATTGATGTTTCGAGCTCAACGACACCATCAATAATAATAATAATAATAATAATAATAATAAAAAAAAAATTTGCTGAAAAATATTATTTATTAATTTATTTAAGTCCTGAACACATATAAATAATCCGTCATCAACATACGAAACAAAGTTAACCGCCAAAAATTTAGATGGATAACATAAGGACTTGACTTCGAAAAATTATTCTACAAAAATTATTATACATATTCACAATAATTCGCAGATAATTCTAAGATCCAAATAGCCTATCCTCCAACAAAAATGCATTCTTAGAAAAAGCTTTATATAAAAGAAAATACACTTAAGCGACTGATAATGCATTGTCAGTCGCCTAAGTGAGCTCTTAAACGACTAACAATTCATTGTCAGTCGCCTAAGTGAGATATTAAGCGACTGAAATATACAAACTCAGTCTCTTAAGCAGTCTGGTCAAAGTCTTGACTAAGAATGTCGGTGGAAGCTTTTAAGCGACTGACATATGAATCTCAGTCGCTTAAGATCTCTTAAGTGACGAAAACAGGTCAGTCTCTTAAGTGTAGTCGCATAAGGTCTCTTAGGCGACTAACAAAGGATGGTCGCTGAAGTATAGTCGCATAAAAGTCTCCTAGGCGACTACTTAACTCTAGCCACTTAAGTGTAGTCGCTTAAGATCTCTTAAGTGACGAACATAGGTCAGTCTTTTAAGTATAGTCGCATAAGGTCTTTTAGGCGACTAACAAAGGATGGTCGCTGAAATATAGTCGCATAAGAGCCTCCTAGGCGACTACATAACTCTAGCCGCTTAAGTGTAGTCGCTTAAGATCTCTAAAGTGACGAACATAGGTCAGTCTCTTAAGTATAGTCGCATAAGTTTTCTTAGGCGACTAATAAAGGATGGTCATGAAGTATAGTCTCTTAAGAGCCTCCTAGGCGACTAATTAACTCTAGTTGCTTAAGTGTAGTCGCTTAAGCATGCTTAAGTGACGGACAATAATGTTAGTCGCCTAAGAAGTGCTTAAGCGACTGACCGAAAAAAGTCAGTCTCTTAAGATGATTTTTGGTGTAGTGGAAATATCAACAATTAAAACTTTTTCTCTTCTTGATGAGAGGTATATTATTAAATTTTTTTAGAGCCATAAATTTTAATCTGTACATAATGGAAGTCTAACTCACTAAAGATTTTAGAAGATGACGGAAAAATAACAAGAAAACTTACCTTTAGTTGTTTAAATAACAAGAAACATAATAAATAAATAAAATAGCTGTTCAACCCATCGTAAAACTTACCTTTAGTCATCCTAGAAAGCTTTTGGCTTGGGAATCTGCTTAAGCTTTTTCAAATTTTCAGGTGCCAATTTTTCAAATTTTCAACTATAAATTGTCATATTAGTCTCTCGTTAAAAAGTATTCTATCAATAATTATTTATAAATTATGTAATATACTCGATGCATGCGTAATATTATGTATAGATTATATAATATACTAATGTGCAAACATGGTTTTAATAAAGCAGCATCTATATTTATGTAGGAATAGTGCGTTGGTTTCAATTGGAAAATTCTTGTAGTACTCGCATTGATTGGAAAATTCTTGTAGTACTCGCATTGATTGGAAATTTCTTGTAAAATATATGTCAAATTTTCAAGGAAAATTATTGTAGTACTTACTGTTTGAAGGACGAATTCATTATTATTTGCTTCATATATTTATAGAATAGAAGTCAAAAATATATATGTCAAATTTTCAATAAAACGCTTATGGATTTATCTCAAATTAACCAAAAACAACGCTATGGATTAGTAAACCCTTGTGTTATTACGCCTACGCTTTTTTATAGGATAATTTTTAGAGATATTTTGTATTTGCACCCTATATTTTAGGGGTATTTTGCAATTGCATCCCATATTTTATTTTATTTGTATTTACATCCCATTGTTAGTGTGATATGTTAGCTTTTATGCAAATGGATGAAAATACCCTTAAAGCTTCCACTGCACCATTCTTCTTTTTTCCGCTTCGCCTTATCCTTTAATCTTCCACCACACCATTCTTTTCTTCCCCGTTTCACCTCCTCCTTTAATTTCTTCCATTGCATGCTATGTGTTTGTTGAAATTCCTGGAAGGTTTAAACCCACTTCATTTTTGTGCTTTTAGATGCCATTTGACTCTCTAAATTTGGGTTTTGTTTAAAAGGGAAATTCTTACCACCAAATCCACTAAACTTACAATCACTGGATAGAATCAAATATCTAATTTTGGTTGAAATTGGTTGGGTTCCACTAAAGCTGGACCGAAATTCCCTAAATGGGTAGTTAGAGATTTTTTGCGGCCAAAGGAAAGTAGTGAGGCCCAAGAGAGAGGTCAAACAAAAGGAAAGTGGGGAACAAATATAGACAAGAAGCCAAAGCTATAAGCATTAAATCTTTCTTTAGTGCTCTATTTTGGTTAGGTGCGCGCTTTGCTTTTCGATTAGTTACAGTGGAGATGGTGATGCTCTTTTTCTGTTTTGGTTTAGTTTAATGCTCTGTTTTTTGTTTAAACCATTGTTACAGCATTATATTCCTTCAGACATGATGGAAATTATGATACTTTTTTCGTTTGGCATGGCTTGAACATTATGGGCAGTGGATTATGTTCATTTCTTCCTTTTTGTTTGCTTCACCAAGTGCTCTGTTTATCTCTTTGATTTGATTCTTCTTAGAACTCCATAGCTCTCTCTTTCACTCTGCAATTCTTGTGACAAATTAAACAGGGGTATTTTCATATACTTTTATAAAAGTTAACAACAACCAACATATTCAACTGACGGAGGGATGCAAATGTAAAGAAAATAAAATATGGAGTACAACTGCAAAATATCACCCAAAATGTGGGGTGCTAATACAAAATATCTCTAATTTTTAATAAAATGGTTTTGGGTTTATCTATCTCAAACATTTTCAATAAAACACATTTATCTATCTCAAACAAAAAAAAGGCTTTGGAGTAATATCTATCTCAAACAAAAAGGAACGCTATGGAGATAGATAGATATCTATGTCAAACAAAAAGAAAAACGCTATGGAGTAATAAACATTTTCAATAAAACACGAACGCTATGGAGTAATATTTGTCTCGAACATAAAAGAACCCTATGGAGATAGATATCTATCTCAAACAATGTGGATATAGATATCTATCTTATACAAAAAGAGTAAACCCTTGCGTGTTCCGAGCATATGCATATACTATGGAGATAGATATCTATCTCAAACAAAAAGAGTAAACCCTTGTTGGTAGATATCTATCTCAAACAAAAAGAGAAAGCCCATATCTATCTCAAACAAAAAGAGTAAACCCTTACGTGTTTAGAGCATACAACCCAAAACCAATTAGCAATGGGTGGAGTAGCCCCTCCATCTTATATATTACTTTGTGATCAGAGCATCCAACCCAAAACCAATTGGCAATGGGTGAAGTAGTCCTTCCATCTTATATATTGCTTTGTGAGGATTCTTATCAGATCTCTATTAATCAGATTATAAAGGGACATATCGTATATGTAAACTGATTAACGAAAACAGAAACATGCTACAGAAAACGATTAACCCATTAATCGATATTACTAAAACCTAGCATGATACTAAAATCCGAATATGAAATTAATCGAAATTTTTAAACGAGAACAGATCTTCAAGTTATAAAACGATTATAATCATGATCGAAATTAAAGAACAGCAATAACCTCCCTCTGATACCACTGTTAGAAAATTAGGGCAGTAATCATGCATCGCATACACTAATTTACGCACTAATCATTGAATCCTATGATCTATGCAGTTCAATAAAATCGACAGATGACATACCTTAATCGAGATTTGATGTCAATGAAACGAACAGGATGGATCTGATCCTTCTGTTGTTGTCGTCCTTAGCGTAGAAAACACGACGCCTCTACGGTATGCACACACGAACGAGATGAGATCTTGCTTGGTGTACTAGCGCCCTCTAGGGTTCTCTCTGGTATTTCGAATTTTCTTGCCTCCTCAATTTCGTTGACGGCCAAGAAGAACAAAGGTTCCCTTTTATAAGGGAACCCTAGTGAGAACCCTAAGCAACAAACGAACTGGGCCCAAGTCCAACTTGGCCCGTTTTAATTCGTTTTGATCCAACTCGTTTTGGTGTGCGACCCTGTAGGTTTTACACTCTTTGGCCGTACAATTAAAACCCGTTTTATTATACGAACAGTAAGCGGTTTCTAGTAAAACATTACTATTATCCAAAGGGTATAAAGGTCAAAAACGACACAACCTTAAATTGATATTTCACACATTAACTCCTTTTGTCAATCGATATCTAGATTGAACACAAGACTAGGCAAGTGTCATTCTTGTATAGTTCAATCTTTATTTCTTGATCTCTAAGTATAATTAATCCAAAACAAATGACATCTCATTTGTGCATGGCCATGCAAATATTAATTACACTTATCAAGGGGCCCAACGATATCTCTCTCAATATATGAGAGTGACAAATCCCATCTTGATCAACCACATACCTCTACATAGTTCATAGTATGCTCGGTCATCATCTTTATAATTACTCGGTCAAGAGCAACGTTTGATAATGCCTGACATGCTAATCCCTATGTTGGTAACCATGGCGATCTCAGGTCTGAGGATAATACGATATCACAAATGGGGAACATCACTGATGACATTATGTAACACTCCTCGCAGTGTCCCCAAAGCGGGTCAGTCCAATACTTTGTTCCCTAACAAGTATCAGTATGTTCAGCTTGATATCTCCATATCCATGACTTGTGGAACATAGTCATCAGCTGACCCATACTCTAATCATTATATCTATGTGATCCTAGGTTATTGATACATGATTAGGGGCATCTAAACAATATTATTATTACATTACTAGCATCCCACAATCTAGTCACGTACTTGATGAACTAGTATTAATAAATATTATTTACTAGAGATTATAAAGTAAAATAAATAAACTTTATTAATAACAATAAGCATAAGATATCCAAGTACAAATCATAATCTATGAATAGTCCTAGGACATATCTCTTTCAGTAGTCCTTCCATCTTATATATTGCTTTGTGAGGATTCTTTTTCCCGATGTGAGATTTGTAGACTCAACAACAAATGCATACTATAATAAATTAAAATATGAAGATAGATATATGGTTTTGTTTTAAACTTAAACTATTTTGTACATAATGAAAATGCCTCATTGTTTTCAAGGGATTTATTGTTAATATCCCTTAATCACTTTATGAATGTACAAAGATCTTATTAAGGATATTCTTTTCGGTAAAGCGTTAAAAGTTTTGTTTCAACAAAAAAATTGTTTGATAGGAATTTGCTTCCATGAGAGAGATCGAATTAAAAGGTGTTTGTTACGTATGGAAGTTAATGTTCATACATTTATGCGACTTATTTATCATTTGATATAATTTTTGTATGGCTTTTAATGAATTTTTAATTTTTTTAACACATATTGAAATATTGAAAAGAGCTAAAGATAGATTTCTACTCATTTCTCGTCGTCAAATGTTGTAAAACAATAAATTTAGCAAGGTCAAAAATCAATTAGTCGAACTCAAAAGCCATATTTGTGTGCAAACCATTAGTAAAGAAAATAATTGTTATCTACCCATAAAAACATGAAGAAAGTTTAGTCAAAAAAATTTACTAACTACATTTTCACAAAATAAAGTTAAAATGATCCTCTTTTATGGAAGAGTATAATTACATCAAATACTCAACTAGCAATAAACATGCTCAAATAGTACTTAACATTTGATTCAGACAAAAAGATATAGAGAATTATGAAATTGTGTTTAATAAGGAAGTGAGGTCAGAAAAAAGGTTAGCGTATTCCATCTTATTGAAATCACGAAAAAGAGAAATTTTGATTTATTAAAATTAAAAAAAATCTCATTTTTTATTTTGAAATGGTCGTAAACGAAGAACTAATTTAAAATTGTTATTGATAAGTTCGTGGTTTATGATAGTATTTTAAAATCATATATTTTATGCATCATTTTGAGTATCCATCTCGTTTAGTATCAAAATAAAATTAAAGAAAGAAGAGATTAAGCGTCAGTAGAGGTAATTAGGCATAGGATTTAATAATTACTTTTTTATTTTTCATTTTAATAGAGAGCTAGCTAGCTTTATTGTCTCGGGTTAATATATTATTGCTTTTTTAAAATAATAATCGGAAGGATTCTTCATCATAAAATTAAATCTATATTTGTGTTTCTCAAGGGATGTATATCTTTTCCCCAGTTGGTTAACCAAATTTGTGTATATATATATAACTTGTATTTATATTAACACATGAATGTGCAGATACGTAACAATTAATGAAAAAAAATTGTTATTCTACAAAGATTACATAAAAGATTTATGTTATACTTCAATGAAAAACTTAATTTGTGAAGTTCTCAATTAAAAGATGGTGTAAAATGGACATGGTACGTACAATATGCCATAGGACAATAGATTGTTATACAAATTGAAATGGAACCATTTTGTGCAAAACTCAGACTTAAAGTAGATTGGCCGGTCAAAGACAGCCAGTTTCCTGAACCAAAATTACTCTCATTCCAATACGAGTGTGGTGTGGTGATAATGTTAGTTTAAATGCCAGTTTCATAATGTCATTATTATGGTGAACGTTGGAGAAGACTACAATAGTTTACAAAAAAAATTGAGTGTACAACTTAAGAGAGATTCCAGTAAACAAATTAGTTTCTCAAGCATATTAAACTTTTATTATATTATTCATTTGTGTATCGAAGTTTAATTTGGTTTATGTTACAAATTATTTTGATAGCTACTTTGTTTATAATCTGGCTGTTCATGTAAGACTAAGCATACAAATGCGAAATTATAATTTTATTTTATGAAATTAATACTTACCACGCTTATTGAACTACTATAACTATAAATTTTTTTTTAATATATTATCAAATAGCTAGCATGCATTTGAATAAATTAGAATTGTAATATTTGAAAATAACACAAAATAAAGATTACTTACAAAGTATAAAATATACGAAAATAAAATTATGCAAATCATGTGTATTACACATGCATCACAACTAGTATGTATATATGAACATGGACACAACTATAGCAGAATATGTCTTTTTCTCATAATGCCTCGTGGATGTTTATAGAAAGTAAATAATTAAGAATAAAATTTTAAGTATGCTTACTAATAACACATTCTTTGTGCTATGAGCATTAAAAATTAATGGGGTTTATTTTGCATGAAATTTGTATTCATAAATTTTGAGAGTTGTGCCACTTATGAGTGAATATCACCCATATACATTATAACAAATTAGTCAATGATGGAAAAGATTGTTTAATATCATTTTAAATTATTTGAATCATATTACAATTTGATATGATTTATCTTTTTATTTTTTTATTGACATTGAAATATTGGAAGAAGTTAAAAATGGAGTTCGAGTAATTTTTAGTTTGAAATCACATTCTATGAAACATACAAAATATATGTAATTAAATAGTAAGATGGTTTCTCTTTTTTGTAGGAGAGCAATACCGGTAGTCAGAAATAACAAGAGTTAGAGTAATAGTATGGCTCTTTCTCTTCTTTATGAAAGAGTATATATATTTGTTTAAAAATTCAAGCAAACTTATTATCAAAATTAAATTTTTCAGAGCCACATATTTTAATCTACATATAATAAAATTCAAGCCCCTATTTATATTAGAATAAAATCACAAAATGATTCCGATCGTTCGACAATAAAAAAAAATAAAAAATTAAATTAAAATAGCTGGCTTACATTTTAATTATCCTAGAAAGTGTTTTTGCTTGACAATATATTCAATCTTTTAAAATTTTCAACTCTAAATATAATGAAATATTGCCCCGTTATTTTATTAAACTCTCCCTTAAAAAGTATATATTTTATGATAATTACGTATGGATTTGCTGGCGTACTCGATACATGTGTAATATATATATAGATTTCTAAAATAATATAATCATATCTAGTGGTGTTTGGTCAAGATTAATGCGCGAACATAATTTTAAGTAATCGGCATCTATATTTATCAAGCCGTCAAGAATAGTAGTGTTCGTTTCAATTTGAAAATTCTTGTAGTACTTGCTATTTAAAGGACAAGTCATTAGTATTTGCTTTATATATATGTTTATAGGATAGGACTCAAAAATATATTATTACGTCTCAATCAATGAAAATTGTTGGTCTAAAAATTTAGAGCTTATAATAACCACATAGTCAAAATTGATTACTTCAATAAAATGATATCATGAGGAATTGACAGTGTAAATGAAACATTAACAATACGATTACTAGCTCAAATAATCAACACAATAGATATGAGAGATTATAAAGAAGGTTCAACCTCTTTTTAATTATGATAAGGCCAACTGCTCCTCTATGAAAGAATCGTAATACTATAGAGCAAAGCTCTCATTACAAAGGAACCAACATTTCAAGCCAGTCTAACTATTACAATGGGATATCTAGAGTGTCTCCTCTTCCAAATTAACTATTACTATTCAAGTCAGTAAGCTCTAATGTACTTATCAGACCAGTAAAATACAAATAGAAAATATGTTAAGTGAAGAAATCTATCTTCTTCTTGCTTGAGTAAATGATTTGTATATATAGTGAGGGAGAGAGTAGGTCTGTAGAGTTAAGAGTGGTTAGCTTAGAGCTCCTTTTATTATACAAAGATTACATAAAAGATTAATGTTATACTTCAATGGAAAACTTAATTTGTGAAGTTCTCAATTAAAAGATGGTGTAAGATGGACATGGTACAATAAGCCATAGGACACGAGATTGTTATAAAAATTGAAATGGAACCATTTAGTGCAAAACTCGGACTTAGAGTAGATTGGCCGGCCAGAGACAGCAAGTTTCCTTAATCGAAATTATTCTCATTCCAATACAAGTGTGGTGTGGTGATAATGTCACCTTAAATGCCAATTTCATAATGTCATTATTATAGTGAATTTACAAAAAAAAACTGAACGTATTGCACAACTTAATAGAGATTCCAGTAAACAAATTAGTTTCTCAAGCATATCAAACTTTTATTATATTATTCATTCATGTATCGAAGTTTAATTTGGTTTATGTTACAAATTATTTTGATAACTACTTTGTGTTGGAAATTTGAAATGTAAATCATATATCTCACATTGGAAAGGAAGTCATAGTTTGAATACTTTATATATATAACAAGACCCATATGGGTATTGTAATTAATATAAATGATTGGTTACCGGACTTATTTGGTTGGACCCATGTATATATATATTAAACACAAGTATTATATTATTAGTATAATTCAGGCAAGAGTACATATCTCATACTAATAAAATAATTAATTAATAAAATACTAACGCAAGAGTACATATCTCATACTAATAAAATAATTAATTAATAAAATACTAACGCAATAAAACACTAACGCATTAAATAAAGTCAATTGGCATAATTACGTATAATAAAATCACTCAAATATACCTATCATCAATTCTAGAAAATAGTATAGCCTAATATACTTGTAAATAAAAAACAAAACATAATTAATTAATACATAAATAAATAAATTAAATATTTAATTAAATACGCGCAAATAAACTAAAGAAATAAAATTTCAATTAATTTTATAAAGCAATTCACTCCAAATTTAATCAAAGTCTTTCAGCAAACGAAGAAAAAACATTAAATTAAATTTTAAAACTCCATAGTGCACGCCTCCCCATAAAAGAAAAGACAGAAGAAAAATTTGAGAATTTCGATAACTATGCACGGCCAAAAAAAAATATGAAAAATTTTGAAAGATGTGTACTCCTCGCCAAGCGTGCACTAAGAAAAGAAAATAATAATAATAATAATAATAATATGCTGCTGTGTTGTTGATGATGATTGTGCACGGCTCCCTTCACCTATTTTCATATATTGGCTTAGGCTTAATTAATGTTGGGCTTTAATATACAATGGGCTTGAAGAGTGAATAAATTAAACTAATGGGCTAGCTCTTTAACTTGCTGGATCGGCTTTCTGGCAAGTGGGCTTGGGCCATCACTTATTAAAAATTCCATCTTCATTAAACTAAGGTATTTTTGCAGGAATTAAATTCTTTGGCGCACTGATCGTATTCTAGTCACAACTTTACGATCTAAACTCCGATTGATACAATCTTCTCGCCTACACATAGCTAACTAAAAGATATAAAACATTTGTCTAGGAAGTTTTTTTTCAAATTCTTTACGAATCAGTACCAGAATTGGCTCGAACACAGGCGTTGTGCACATCGAATCCCTTCTTCCTTCGAAATCTTCTCTATTTAATTTCAAACACTTGAAAAGTTTTAAAAACACAGCAAATGTAATAATATACGCTCTCAAAAGTAAATATTAGTGGGCTACAATGTACCAATTTCTTGGCACATCAATGACCCAACTACACGACCTGTTTATTTTACAATTTACATGACACGGCCCGGCTAACTCATTTGATAAATATGTCGTATTAAACCTACAACTCGACACAATACGATTAACTTATTAAGATTATAATGACAATTAAGTCTCATGTGAAAACAATTAACTTGTCTTATAATAGTTTTAAAATTTTTAATAAGTAACAATAAGTATCACCCAATGCCAAAATTTAACATTTAAAATAATATGATAATAATAATCTATAGTCAAAATAGATAGCATTTCATCACCCAACCAAAACTCAAAATCAGAATATAATTGTCTAAGTAAAATAGCAAAATAAAATATATATATATATATATAGCTGCAAAAAATATAAAAAATAATCGTGTTAATTGCAGGTCAATTTCGAGTAAGCGGGTTAACCCGAAACACGACCCGTTTAGTTTGCCGGTTAAGCGTGTCTGACCCGAAATTGACTCGAACCCGTTTATGCTTGACCTAAACCCGCTAACTTCGTGTCGAGTTCGTATTAGGTTAGCATATCGTGTCAAATATTGCCAGCCCTACACTTGGGGCATCTTTGGCTTTGAGATAAAAAATTCGGAATTTTATTTTTAATTCTCAGGATTTAGAAGGCAGTTTTTCTGCTTTAAAATTTAAACAAAAACTGCCTAAAACTGCCTTATTTCAGTTTTTCCAAAACTGAAAATCGTGCCACAAATTATAAATAGTTCATTATTTCTGCCTAAAAGTGTCTTTTACATTTCTCCAAAAGAGTGTTAAAGGCTATGTTGTATCCTATAAGTGATTTCCCCTCTTTGTAATTATAATAATTGAGGGCATAATTACTTTAAGGAAAGTGTAATACACGCCACAAAGCAAACAAATAATCCATTAACTTTTCTTTAACAATCTTATAGTACGTAATTATATAACAATGGAGACAGACTTGCCAAAATCCAATGTGATGGTGCAATTTCAGAACCAGGATACATTCTGAATTCTCTCACAGATCGATTGTGATCTTTACCGAAATCTAAAGTCACCAAGAGAAATATGGATAGCCCTGCAGAAAAAATACAAGAATAAGAAGAAAGGTACGGAAAAATTTCTTGCTCTTAGATACTTAGAATATGAAATGACTAATAATATGCCAATCATGGATCAAGTTCATGAGTTACAAATTATGGTCTCCAAGTTAGCAGAGTTAGAAATTAAAATTCCAGATTCACTTCAAGTGGGGGCTATCTTATCAAAGCTACCTCCCACTTGGAATGAATATTGAAAGAAAATTTTGCTAACTCCAGAAAATTTCACTATTGAGAAGTTTCAAACACACTTGCAAATTGAGGTAGAGAATCGTGCAAGAGACGTGATTCTTCTAAACTCGAGTATTCATTATGTAAGTGAAAGTTCTCGAGGAAAAGGAAAGGGCAAAAGAAAATTAAAAATTCATAAAAAATGAAACTATTTCAAAAGAACTATTCCAATGAAAAAGGAACAAGGACCTTGTTTCCATTGTGGCAAGAAAGGCCACTACATCAAACAATGCAGGTTTAGAAACAATTTCAAAATTGGAGCAAATTTAGAAAACAACAACAAAGCAAATCTGGTTAAGAATGAAGTAAAGGATCTGGTTGCTATGGTTTCAGAAGTATAGATAGGCATGATCACCGAGTTGCACATGGCTGTGGCAAATAAATCTTCAGATTGGTGGCTTGATTTTGATGCCACTATTCATGTGTGCAACAAGGCTCAGTTCAATACCTGTGACTGCTTAAAGGAACCAAAAGAAGTATTAATGGGAAATCATGTATCGGCCAAACTCCAAAGTGCTGGGCAAAGGCAGAGTTAAGTTATTATTCACATATGGTCAAAAACTCACTTTGCTCAACGTGCTTCATGTTCCTGATATAACAAAGAATCTCGTTTCTGCCCATCTACTATGCAAGAAAGGATTTAAAATAGTTTTTGAATCTGATTAAGTTATTGTAATAAAGAATGGTGTGTTTGTTGGAAAGGAGTACTCTTGTGCTAGCATGTTCAAACTTGGTCTTAATGAAATAAATAATGTGTTTGCTTATATTGATGAGTGTTCTTCCTCTAATATGTGGCATGCTAGACTAGGACATTTAAATTTTTGATCATTAAAATATATGTCTAAACAGGGTTATATTGCATCTAAGAATGATCAGCATGATAAATGTGAAATTTGTGTGCCAGCCAAAATTACTAAAAAGCCTTTCCCTAAAGTCAATATATAATACCACAGAATTATTAGAACTTACACATACTGATACCTATGAGTTAAATGGTCAATTAAGTAGGGGAGGAAAATGATATTTTATTATATTTATTGATGATTATTCAAGATATTGTCATATCTATTTGTTGCAAAGCAAAGATGAAGCATTTGATAAGTTTAAAGAATATAAATCTCTTGTTGAAAATCAAAAGGAAAGAAAGATCAAAATGATTTGTAGTGATAGAGGGGGCAAATATTTTTCAAGTTTTTTTCACTCTTTTCTGAAAATAATGGAATAATTCATCAAAAAACAGCACCCTATACGCCATAGCAAAATGGAGTTGCAGAAAGAAAAAAATAGATCTCTTGTTGATATGGTGAATGCTATGCTCTTAAATGCAAAATTACTTAACAATCTTTAGGGCAAGGCTATGCATATTGCTTGTTATAAACAAAATAGAATTCCATCCAAGAAGTCTCATATTTCACCATATAAAGTTTGGCGTGGTAGAAAACCGAATTTAAGTTATTTTAAAGTATAGGGTTGCATTGCATTCTATAGAAAACCTGATCCTCACCAAACAAAGTTGGGAGTTAGGGGTATTAAAAGTGTTTTTGTTGGCTATGCACAAAATCCAAATGCCTTTAGGCTACTTGATTTAGAGTCTAATATAAAAATCGAGTCTATTCATGTTGAATTCTTTGAAGACAGATTCATCAATGATTCTGTGAGTCAAAATTCTGAAATTGGCGAAATGCAACAACACGGAAAAGAGGAACACATAGAGAAATCTTTTACTACATTAAGTGGAGGAAAAAGGCAATTCAGTAATGGTGCTTCTACAGGTCCAAGAAAAAGTCAAAGTCAAAGTGTAGAATCTTTGGATCATGATTTTATATCTTCCCAATCTTTAGTATTTCTTGTTGAAGGAGATAGAACAAAATTATTAAATAAAATTCCCATTTTACTAAATATTGATCAAGTTCCAAAAACATTTAATGAAACAATGACTTTAAAAGATGCAGCCTTTTGGAAAGAAGCTGTAAATGATGAGATGGATTCTATTACATCCAACAATACTTGGGTTTTGGTCAACTTACCACCAGGGTCAAAACCTATAGGTTGTAAATGGATATTTAGAAAGAAATTTAGAATAGATGGTTCTATACAAACCTTCTGTGAATACCCTAATCCACGACTCTCGTGTGAATACTGATTTTCTCATAAAACGAGCATTTTGCATTTTACGCTGAGTCATCATGCATATAGAAGACTGATAGGAAAGACTCCAATTTCGAACCCGTTGGGAATATGATACAACCATTGTTGCCTCTTCGCTTATCAAGACGGGGATCGACCTGTCCGGTTAGGTCGTAGGGTGCGGGGCAACGTGTCACGGGGCATCCTTTGATGGCAAAAAGGAGGCCGCGTGAGCGACCGTGCTAACCGATAGCCCGGTCGAGTGTGATCGAATTTAATTAACAATCAACGAACAACATGCAACAACAGTAATTTTAAAGAGAGCATGAGCACAAATTGAGATTACTTCATTGCAAGAAATGAGATTACATGGAAAGCTGTTACAATTCGAAAGAGAGTAAGAGCTTGAAAACAAAGTGCTAAACAACGTGCACTGGTAGGCAACTCGGGTGTGAGGCAGATAGTCTTATCCCCACATATAACCACTTAATGAAAATACCAAAGTTGTAGCAGTGCACGTTGGGTCTTACAAGTTACAAGAAAACTTATACAAAGGAAATGCAATACAATTACAAAGGAAATTCCTAGATCTAATTACATGGAAACAATATTTACATATGAGAAACCTAAACATAATAAAACTAGATGACGCTGGATCGCCTGTTGGGCCGTGCTGCGCTCGGGCGCAAGCACGGTGCTGATGAAGTGTAGTTGGTGTCGGTCACGAGTGCTGTTGGAAGGCACCCCGTGACATCCTCCCCCACCAGAGCTGTTGACGCCCTCGGCAACTGGTTGAGATATGTTGTGATCTGGTCCTGGAAGGCCGATAGGTCTGATGCTCTTTCCCAAGTGTTCTCTTCTGGATCTCTTCCTGCCCATTTGACAAGGAACTCTTGGTGTTGTTTGCAAGAAGTTGTCACAACTCGATCGGCCAGGATGGCTTCTACTGACTGCTTCCCTTCTGCTCTCTACTTTAGCCCTGGACAACTAGACTCTCCCCGGGATGGATCGGTTGTGTCAGCAAAATACGGTTTCAGCATGCTGACATGAAATACTGGGTGAACCTTCAGCCAGCTAGGGGGTTCAATCCGATAAGCCACTTTCCCAATTTTCTTCACAATCCTAAGCGGCCCCTCATATTTTTGCAGAAGGCATGGGTCTCGACCCCTCAAGAACTTTCTATCTTGTGGAAGAAGCTTCACCATTACGAGATCTCCTACTTGGAACTCTAACAGTCGCCTTTTCTGATCTGCATACTTCTTCATTCATGGGTGGCTTTCTCTAGGTGCGAACGAGCCAACTCAATATTCTGCTTCCACTCTTCTGAGAAATTACGGGCTCTAGGAGATTTTGAAACTGGCATCGAGTTGGCGGTGTGAGGAAGGATGGGTTGTTGTCCAGTAATGATTTCGAAGGCGCTCTTGCCTGTCCCGGAGTTTTTCTGGGCATTGAAGCACAGTTGAGCCACGTCTAATAACTTGACCCAATTTCGTTGTGTTGCACTAGCAAAATGGCGCAGATATTCCTCAAGCATTGCGTTGTATCTTTCAGTCTGCCCATCAGACTGAGGGTGGTAACTGGAGCTCATACACAGTTTGGAACCGAGAACCTTGGAAAGTTCCTTCCAAAAATTTCCCTTGAATCGTGAGTCCATATCACTAACAATGCTCCGAGGAATCCCCCAATACTTAACCACATACTTGAAGAATAGTTGTGCAGTCTCCTCTCCTGACGTGTTCTTTGGAACCGCAATAAAAGTGGCATACTTCGAAAAACGATCGACGACCACAAGGATAGTCGTAAAGTCCCCCACTTTGGGCAGTCCTGATATGAAATCGAGTGAATCACTTTCCCAAGGTCGCTCTGGGATGGGTAGAGGTTCCAGTAACCCTGCAGGCTGTCTCCGCTCGATTTTGTCTTGTTGGCAGATCAGGCAAGTCCTAACATAACTCTCCATGTCGTCTTCCATTTGAGGCCAGTAGTACCCTTGCTTGAGGAGGGCCAACGTCCTTTCTTGACCAGGGTGTCCTGCCCATAAGGTATCATGGCATTCTCGAATCAGGGTCCGCCTCAACTCCCCTACTCGAGGAACAAAAACTCGATTTCCCTTTGTCGAGATGAACCCGTTGTCTAACCAAAACTGCCGTGTGTTCCCCTTCTCGATCATTTTCAATAGTTGGACAGAAACAGGATCTTATGGTAGCGCATTCTTGATTTTGTTTTGAATTTCGGTAGACACTTAGCTGTCGATTCGAAGAATGGCGTTAAGGAACGCGTTGGACTGTTCGTTGAACTCCACCCTGCGACTCAAAGGATCCGCTACTTTATTGGTCGAACCCGCCTTATACTCCATCCAAAAATTGAATTCAGCTAGTAACTCTTGCCACCTTGCTTGTTTAGAACTCAATTTTGGTTGACTAAGAAAGTGGCTGACCGCAGTGTTATCTGTCTTCACAATAAATCGAAAACCAAGAAGGTAGTGCCGCCATAACCTCAGACAATGGACAACTGCTAGTAACTCCTTCTCGTGAGCAGAATACCTCCTCTCGGTGTCATTGAGCTTACGACTTTCGTATGCTACCAGGTGGCTCTCCTGCATTAAGACTCCTCCGAGGGCAACATCTGATGCATCGGTGTGCACTTTAAACGGCTTGGTCACATCCGGTAGAGTAAGAACCGGGTCTTCAGACATAGCCTTCTTTAAAGCATCGAAGGCGGCTTGGTACCCTGTCGACCAGTCCCAAACTTTTGCCTTCTTTAGTAGTTCTGTCAGGGGCAATGCGATACTGGAGTAGTCTTTCACGAACTTTCTGTAGTGATTCGCCAGTCCCAGAAAAGAACGGAGTTCCGACACATTGATGGGCGCTTGCCATTCCTGAATAACCTTGACCTTAATCGGATCCATTTGCACTCTCCCTTGTTCAATAATGTGGCCAAGAAATTTGATACGCTTCTGCGCAAAAGAGCACTTCGACAACTACAATTCATGTTTTCGAAGTCTCTCAAATACCTTATTCAGGTGCTCTTCATGTTCTTCCATGTTTTCGCTGTACACAACGATATCATCGAGATAAACAATGACAAAATCATCCAAGTAGTCCCTAAGAACCTGATTCATTAAGGTGCTGAAAGTGGCTGGAGCATTGGTTAGCCCAAATGGCATAACAAGGAATTCATAAGCCCCGTATCTAGTGACGCATGTGGTTTTTCCCTCATCTCCTGCTGCAATGCGAACTTGCCAATACCCTGATCTGAGATCGAGCTTAGTGAAAACTTTTACCCGGCTGAGTTGGTCAAAGCAATCGGCCACAAGAGGGATCGGGTAGTTATTCCGAATGGTTACCTTGTTGAGAGCTCGATAGTCGACACACATTCTCAAGGAGCCGTCTTGTTTCTTTTGAAAGAGGACTGGGGCCCCGTACGGCGATTTGGCTGGCTGCATTAAACCTGCATCCAATAATTCCTTTAGCTGTTTTTGAAGTTCTGCCAGTTCGGGCTGGGACATCCGATAAGCTGCTCGAACTAGAGGCTTAGCACCCGTCACTAGTTCAATCTGGTGGTCCACTTCTCTACGTGGAGGTAACTTCTTCGGAAGGTTGTCGGGCATTACATCTTCGAACTCGGTTAACACCTGTCGAATGGATTTCGGCAAGGGTCCTGACGTCTCTTGAATTTCATCCCATTTCAGCGCGGCCACAAAAGTAGGATTGTCGTGCTTCAGTCCCTTCTTCAGTTGAATTGCAGATAAAAACTTCCCACTACTGGAAGGGGTCATCATCGGGATGACGCAGGGGTTCTTGCCAAGCATCATGAGGCTATTCGTGCTGGGCATGACGCTAGCCTTAGTTTCCCTTAAGAACTCTAACCCCAGGATAACCTTGAAGTCGTCCATTACCACTACTGAGAAGATGGCCTTCACACGGCCCACTCCTTTCTCCAAAATAAGGCCTAAACGTTCGACTTCAGTACTTGCCAGATAGTTGTGCGTTGCGCCCGTGTCCACCATGGCCTGAATCGGCTTCCCGTTGATTTTGATATCAACATACATTAGGCCGTTTACTTGAGGATTCTTCCTAACACCTGCTCTCCCATTTGGGGTTGGGTCTACCTTCCCTTTCTGTCGATGATCCTCCTCTACTGTCACCGCGTTGCAAGAATGCATGAACTGCCCTTGATAAGCACCAAGTGAAGCTCCTTCACACTCTTCGGTTTCTTCCTCAAACTCTGTGTGGTCATTTGGATGGATACAGAAGGGTTGTCCAGAACCAGATAGTACTTTTGGGAGCATGCCGCCACCTTTAGCAACAAGAGCACTTAAAAGTTGTTTGTCAGGGTAGTTGGCCATGAAATGAGCATCGTGACACAAGTAGCACGTTCCGGGGCTGACGGGCTTTTTCCCATTATTGCCGGTTTGGGAGTTCCCTGTGAACTTGTTCCCATTTTTGTAATTATTTTGCTGGGTAAATGGCATGGTGGGTGTGTTGCCTCTCCAATCAGGTTTGGCAGGAGAATTCGATTTTCTCTCCCCCGCATTCTCGCTTGTCCACTTCTTAGGACATTTGTTTTGGGACCGGTGGTGTAATCTTGCAGGCATTCAGCAGTCGATATGGCTTGATGTAACGTCTTCACTTGCCTACGATTTAGCTCCGTTTTGGCCCATGGTTGTAACCCGATCATGAAGAAGAATAGTCTATTCGCGTCATTCATATCGTGGATATCTAGCATGATGGTGTTGAACGCATTGACGTACTCCTTGATGCTCCCTGTGTGCTTCGTTTGGAGGAGTTCTTGTCGTGTGTTATGGGATGTGTTTTTGGGAAGGAATCGATCACGCAACTCTTTTTTCAAATCCTCCCAAGTGCTAATCTCGCACTCCCCAGCTTGAACCTCGTTGTACTTGTTCTGCCACCATAATTTGGCATCCCCGGACAAGTACATGGACGCGGAGGATATCTTCGTTTCCTCATCCTCGACCTTTGTTGCCCGAAAATATTGTTCCATGTCGAAAATAAAACTTTCTAATTCCCTAGCATCACGAACACCAGTGAATGCTTTGGGTTCGGGCACTTTTATCTTTGTACGCTCCCCACCTCCAACTGGTGAGTTAGCGACTGCCATCGACAATATAGTCAATTTCTGGGCGAGTTGATCGATTTCAGTTCTCATCTCATCCATCATCTCCCCAAAATGACCCCCTGGTGGAATTCCCTGAAGATTTTGGAGGCCTTCCTACAAATCTTGTATGCGATCGATAAGTGCGGGCGAGCTACCCGATGCATCCCCTGCTGGCATAATTTGGGTGCGTAACTCCAAACTTTGCACACGATCGAGGAGAGAGGGCATTCCGCCCATTTTCTCCATTAGCGAGCCAACATTTCTTTCGAGGGCTTCGATTCTCTGGCTATTGGTTCCCATCGTAACGTAGTAAGATACACCAACTGGGTTTTACAAGGCAGCAATCAAAAATAATCCCTCTGATACCAACTGTCACAGGGCTTCCTTTGATGGCACAAAGGAGGCCGCGTGAGCGACCATGCTAACAGATAGCCCGGTCGAGTGTGCTCGAATTTAATTAACAATGAACGAACAACATGCAACAACAGTAATTTTAAAGAGAGCGTGAGCACAACTTGAGATTACTTCATTGCAAAAAATGAGATTACATGGAAAGCTGTTACAATTCGAAAGAGAGTAAGAGCTTGAAAATAAATTGCTAAACAACGTGCACTGGTAGGCAACTCGGGTGTGAGGCAGATAGTCTTATCCCCACATATAACCACTTAATGAAAATACCAAAGTTGTAGCAGTGCACGTTGGGTCTTACAAGTTACAAGAAAACTTATACAAAGGAAATGCAATACAATTACAAAGGAAATTCCTAGATCTAATTACATGGAAACAATATTTACATATGAGAAACCTAAACATAATAAAACTAGATGACGCTGGATCACCTGTTGGGCCGTGCTGCGCTCGGGCGCAAGCACGGTGCTGATGAAGTGTAGTTGGTGTCGGTCACGAGTGCTGTTAGAAGGCACCCCGTGACACAGCGCCCCATTAGAAAAATCGTGTTTTTCCGGGGCATTTCTGTGCTTTTTTTAGTGTGCCAGCCGCAGCCCCCAACTGCACGTACCAACCGTACGGTTGGCTCCTAGCCACACGCTCCAACCGCACACCCTAGCCGCACCCCCTGCGGCTGGCTTCTTCTAGAGCGTTTTTGGCGGAAATTTTCCTATAAATAGGACCCTTAGGGTCTCATTTGAGATCATCAACACTCACTAGTATTTTTAGTAAGGTGAAATTCTGTCAAAATTATTAAAGAGTCTTTTCTTTTAGAGAATTTCTAGAGAGAGAGTTAGAGATAGAAAGTTAGTGAGAGAAGGTTTTAGAGAGAGAAAGCCTAGAGACAGAAGGAAGCAAACAAGGCAATCAAGGCAAGGTTCTTATTTCTTCTTCAAGCGCATCAGGTACGTCTTCCTATAAACTTTCCTGAATTTCAATATTGCATTTAAATTCATTTTTAATACAGAAAATTAGATAACTTGCAAAGAAGTTCATTGTTTTCTAAACTAGTCCATTCTAAGTTTTACAAGAAATCTAAAATCCGTTTTGACACATTTTCAAAACAAGCAAAAATACAAAAATAGTTTTCCAAATAAACAGAACTACGAGACTCTAATTTCATTCTACGAATGAATACTTAGGAGCTCGCAAAGCTCGAGTCTGATTTCAAAATACAGTTTTAAATTAAATTTATTCGAAAAGACTATTCTGAAAACAATTCAAACTACTTGCAAGATATCTAAAATAGGAATTAAATACATGATCCATTAAGAGACCGAAAGGGCGAATTGGGTGCCTAACACCTTCCCAATTTGTAACGTAATTCCCAAACCCTAGCAAAGTATATTTTAAACTCTTATTTCAAATGTATGAAAGATAGTTCGTTTTCAAATTATCTTTCGTACGATATTTTGTTTGTTTTCTTGTAAAACAAACTGGCGACTCTACAAAACAAGTTTTCATTTTATTCAAAACAAAGAAACCGAGAAGGAGGGGTCGTGGATCCAGATTCTCACACCTTCAAAGCAAGATTGGTTGCAAAAGATTTTACCCAAAAGGAAGGTATAAATTATTTTTGATACATATGCACCAGTGGCTAAGATAACATCCATAAGAGTTTTTATGGCCTTGGCATCAATGCATAGTTTACATGTGCATCAAATGGATGTTAAAACAACTTTTTTAAATGGAGATTTAAATGAGGAAGTGTATATGGAACAACCAAAAGGATTCATACTTCCTGGAAATAAAAATAAAGTGTGTAAATTGCTTAAGTCTTTTTATGGCTTAAAACAAACTCTTAAGCAATGGCACGAGAAATTCGATAAAGCAATTTTATACAATGGATTCAGGCATAATGGTGCTGATAAATGTATTTATTCCAAGTTGACAAAAGAATTTGGGATCATAATATGTTTATATGTGGATGACATGTTGATCTTTGGAACTAACATGCTTGGAATTAATGAAACCAAAAGGTATTTAACTTCTATATTTACAATGACAGACTTAAATGAAGTTTATACCATTTTAGGGATAAAAGTAAGAGAGCACAGTGGGGGTTATTCATTGGATCAATGTCATTATATTGAGCAATTGCTGAGAAAATTCAACCACTTTAATATAAAAGAAGCAAATACTCCATTTGATCCGAGTATGAAGTTGGATGAAAATTGTGAGAAAATAGTTGCTCAACTAGAATATGCAAGTGCCATAGGAAGCATAATGTATGCTATGCATTGCACAAGACCTGATATAGCATTTGTTATATGCAAATTGTCTAGGTATACTAGTAAGCCTAGCATGAATCATTGGAAAGCCATTAGCAGAATTCTTGGCTATCTTAAACGAACAACAAAGCTTGGCATACACTATTCTGATTATCCGGCTGTTCTAGAAGGTTTTTCAAATGCAAGTTGGATTACAAATCCAGTGATAATAAGTCAACATTTGGATAGATTGTTTACTCTTGGTGGGGGACAAATAAGTTGGGCTTCCAAAAAGCAAACTTGTATATCACATTCTACAATGGAGTATGAATTTATTGCTTTAGCAGTTGCAGGCAAAGATGCATAATGGTTAAGAAATATGTTAATGGAAATAGAGTTATGGCCACAACCCATGTCTGCCATCTCCTTGTATTGTGATAGTGAAGCAACAATGTCTAAAGCTTATAATAGAATTTACAATGGGAAGTCTAGACACATTGGGCTTAGACATGAATATATACAAGAATTAATATCTAGTGGTGTGATCACCATAGTATATGTAAGATCTGCCAAAAACTTAGCAGATCCTCTTATAAAAGCATTACCAAGAGATTTAGTAAAAAGTACTACAAGTGGAATGGGGTTAAATCCTTACTTTAAGGCACCAATAATAGGAACCCAACTTAAAATTGGCCAAACAAATTTCTAAGTTTAATGGGTAAAAATAAGTTATAGATTTGTGCCTGTTATAAAACACTAGATGCCTGGCCATAATAGGAATTTTTTTTATAACTATGGTACTTTTATAACTTATTTAGGAAACTAGGGGAGTTTTAAAGTTATTTGTGAAAATGGGGGAGTTTTGAAAACGCTATTACAGGTATACATTTTATCTGTAAAAACGCGATTGAAAGAAGCGTTTTTAAAAAAAAAAATTGTCAGTCTAAAACCGCGGTTGAGTATCGCGTTTTTAATGGTAAAAACGCTACTCAAGACCGCGTTTTTACCATTAAAAACGCTACCCTTTGTTGCGTTTTTACACTGCGTATTTTTTTTTTAAATCGAGACTGATGATTGCGTTTTTTAACATAAAACCGCGATTCATTATTGCGTTTTTTAACATAAAACCGCGATTCATTATTGCGTTTTTTAAGCCAACTAATTTACCCTCATCGCTTTCTATCTGAGCCGTTTCTTGCTTCAATTTCTTATTCGTCTTCAACTTGTTCTTTCTTTCACAGCTTCTGCTGCTTCATTTCTCTTCTGATGCTTCGTGAGTATTTTTCCTTCTCATCTTCTCTTCTGCTGTTTTATGAATGTTGCTCTTCGTTTCTCATCTTCGGTTACTTCTTCTTTCCATCCTTTTTATTATAGGTATGTCTATTTATAATATTTTAATTATTGATAAATTTATATATTTTGTTTTTGTCTTGATCTATATATTTTAATTATTGATAGATCTACACTTACATAATAATTATATGAATAAAATAAATGAGATATTATTGTAAATTTGTGATATAGTTTTGTTTAATTGTTTGTAGATGTATGTATGCATAATGTGTGTGTATGGGAGTGGGGGGGGGGGGTTTAGATATAGATTTGTGAATGTATGTAATTTTTGTAAATTTTTAAATTTATTATCATATTATTGTAATATACAAAATTTGTGTATAGTCCAAGTATTATGATTTATAATATTTTTGAAATTAATTTCAAGTTCTCTAAGTAAATGGATGTTTCTTCTATAATTTCAGATATTAACAAATTTCAAAATTCAAAAGTTTTCTATAAGTTAAATCTTAGAAATCGTTAAATTGTTTACTTGAAAAGTCAATCTAGGGTATTTTAGAAAAAATAAAAACAAGAAATTAGAGATTATCCATTGTTTTGGGTCATTTTCTAATTTACCGTAAACATGTGGGTTAAATGTAAAATTATTTTAAAAAAATGGTTCAAAAACAAAAAGGCGTATTAATACTTAATAATTAAATTTGTAGTGGTTTATAATATTTTTTTTATTTTCAAAAATTTATTTTATGATTTTAAATAAATAATTTAATATAATATTTCGTAGGGGTTGATACTTAATTTTATTTTTTCAATAATTATATAACTATTTTGAAGAATATATATACTTATTTAATTTTTCAGAAATTATATTTTTTTTTATAGAATGTATTATTTACTATCATAATGGAGGGGGCATGCTTGATTACTTTAGATAAATTATATTTGTTATCAGTTGGTGATAAATCTGTTTAATTTTGTTGAAGGTAAATAATGTCGAGCAGACAAGTATTTATGCTTTTATACTGGGGCGGACAAATTATTAATGGAGAGCATGGGCAATGTTACAATATGCAACATAAAACAGGAATTATCGTTGAAGAAGGTACGACGTACTCAGAATTAGTTGGAATGATTTATTCTGTTATGAATGTTGACCTCTCGCCATCCACCTTAAAGATTGTATGTAGATGTCCATTGTTTGTGACCATGAATGTTTGCAGTTTCTTCCTCCATGAAATTAATGATGACAGAAGTTTACATTTTGCAATGGAAAGTATTTTAAAAGTTCCGTCTGTGAATGCAATTGATTTATATGTGGAGAAAGTTGATCTGAATTATAATGTGTTCCCACTTGCTGAAAAATTTCCAACCTCAGCCTCATATAGTTCACCACCATCAACACAGTACACTCATGTTTCTAACATGCCTTCTACTTCACGACCATCAAAAAAGCCTGAATTTTTTCCTGAGATGCGCGACCATACCCGTAAGAATTACATACCGGACCAGCCAATATTTGAGTACGGAGATGGTATAAAATATAATGACTCCACTGGAGAGGACACCGATTGGAACTTGGAATCTGATAGTCGTACAGAAGAGAGTGACACTGAAAGCGATGAATGTGAACAATCAAATCAAATTGAGATGGCTGCGGAAGATATACCGTCATTTTACACACAATTTCCTGTTACGTATGTGGATGAGGAGGTGGCAATTAATCAGCAGTTGGTCGATGAAAATGAATTACGGAAGGGGCTCACTTACGAGACTAAAGATAAGTTGAAGATTGCCGTGAAACAATATGCAATTAAGAATTCAAATGAATTTATTGTTGATGAATCAAAGGCAGATACATGGGCAATAAGGTGTAAATTGCATGAAAAAGGGTGCAAATGGCGGCTTCGTGCTTGTAAGAGGAAGAAAAAACATGGCCAGTTTGAGATAACCAAGTACGAGGGTCTCCACACATGCACATTTGATCGTTTGAAACTAACTCACAAACATTTGGACTGCAAATTCATTGCCAGCAAAGTAAAACATATGGTTAAGGTTGACCCTGGCCTTAAGATTGGCGTTATCGTCGCATTTGTTAAGGATCAATATGGTTACAAGATTTCTTATTGGAAGGCATGGAATGCGAAACAGAAGGCTATTGAAATATTATTTGGCAATTGGAAAGATTCTTATGCTATTCTGCCGAGATATTTGGCCGCAATTAAATACAACAACGAACGCACCGTCCACGAGTATAGAAGTAAGATGTATGATGGCCATTATCGCATTTTTGAGAAGAACTTTTGGGCCTTTAGTGCTTCCATTGAAGGCTTTGTGCATTGCCGGCCTGTTATAAGTGTTGATGCGACACATCTTCGTGGCAAATACAATGGAAAATTATTTGTTGCAATGGCTATGGATGCAAGTGAAGGAATATTTCCGCTTGCATTTGGATTCGGCGACGAGGAAAGTCATGACACGTGGAGCTTTTTTCTGACGCGGCTTTGGCATTACGTCGTGAGGGGACGAGATGGCATCTGCTTGCTTTCTGATCGGCACAGTGGTATACTGTCTGTAATTAATTCCGACCCACAATTTCAAGAGCCAATGACATACCATCGGTTTTGTATGCGACATGTCCGCAGTAACTTCACAAGTAAATGTAAACCAGACGAGACTTTAAAGATACTAATGTGGAAGGCTGCAACAGCTTACTGCTTGCCGAAATTTAATAGATACATGGACATGATCAAAGAGTATGATGATCAGCAAGAGATCGAAGGAAAAAAACCATGGAGGTGGCTAAACCAAATTCCCCTAGAAAAGTGGACTTATGTTCATGATGGAGGGCATCGTTATGGGATAAAGACAACAAATATCTCAGAGGTTTTCAACGGAGTTTTAATTGGAGCGAGGTCCTTGCCTGTTGCTGCGTCGGTGCAGCTCATTTTTCATCGCCTTGTTACGTACTTTTGTGAAAGAGGTGAACAGGGAAAAGATAGGCTTGACAGTTCGGAGGTGGAACACACGCCATTCATGGCACTGAAATTATCGAAGCGCATGAAGGATATTGGTAAATATATTGTTTTTAGGCATAACAACTCAGAGGGACTTGCCTCTGTCACCTCAGCTAAAGGAAACGTGAAGAATGTCAACATTTTAGAAGGCACATGCAGTTGTGGGAGGTGGACGATTTATAAGTATCCTTGTAAACATGTATTGGCAGTGTGTGCTGAATTAAGATTACAACCGAAGTACTTAATTCATCAATACTTGACTCTAGAGGCGTACGTGGCTACATATTCTCCTACCTTGCATCCAGCTTTGCCAAAAGATTTTTGGGAAAGTCATTTGCTTAATACAGTTCCAGGTGTTTTGATTCCTAATCCAAACTTGTTGCGTCAAAAGGGTCGTCCATCTAGGCGCATTCATAACGAGATGGACGTAAGTGATCGTCGAAGATACAACCATTGTGGGACTTGTGGGGAGGTGGGACATGATCGCCGCAAGTGTCCCCAAAATCAAGTTAACTAATTGTTGCATTGACCCACAATTAGTAGTAGAAGCAGTCTGACTTTATTATTTGATAATGTAGCATATTTCTGGCTATTAGTTTATTTGTACTTTATTTAATGTATAATATTTTCTACTTGTGTGCTTGACTTTGTACAGTAGTTGTAATATATTATTTTCCTTAATGCGCAATGTATAATATTTAATGTATAATATTTAATGTATAATATTTTCTAATTAAACATAGTTATATTGTTATCTTTCATTAACAAAAATTTAAGTTCATGTACACATTAATTCATACAAGTAAGCAAAATAAATACACATGTATAACCAAAACATTTATGGGTAATGAAAATACAATTTTTGTCTAATACTAACAATCAACCTACTAAGTACCACAACTAGGTTTTTTCCTCTTCCTCTTCGGCCTCTCATCCCTCTCGACCTCTGTATGGGTGTGCGCCTCTACAGCTCTGCCTCTGCCTCTGTCCTTGCCCCTGCCCCGCGGTCTACCTCTGCCTCGTCCTATATTGATAGGTGACACAGGTACATCTACAACATCTGGTATGCTCAACTGAGTCCCCCCGTCATGATGATCTGTGGGTGTAAATGTCGATGACTGTGAAAGTCCGAGTGGAAGCTGATGCGACACGACTGGTGAAATAAATGACGAGTCTGTCGTCAACATAGACACATAATGTCCTATGTCAAAATCTTCATATATGGTAGGAAGTGTAGAGAAGTCTGTCGTACTCGACTGCGGTAAGCTGACAGGTGGGAGTGAGGATAACGTATCTGACTGTGATAAGCCGGGGGGCAATGGAGAATAAAACAAAGATGTAGTAGTAGTAACAGCAGCAGCAGCAGTAGTAGTAGTAGCAGTAGTAGTAGTAGTAGTAGTAGTAGTAATGGTGGTGGTGGTGTGATCAGGTGGGGAAAATAACGTATATGACTGTGATAGGCTAAAGGGCGATGGAGAAAAAAAACCACTAGTGGTGGTGGGGGTGGGTAACGTACTAGTAGTAATGGTATCTGCCAAGCTAGGGGGGGCATCTACCGATACCATAGTAGTAATGGCGGGTAACGTAGTAGTAGTAGTAGTAGTAGTAGTAGTAGTAGTAGTAGTAGTAGTAGTAGTAGTAGTAGTAGTAGTAGTAGTAGTAGTAATAGTAGGAATAGTAGTAATGGTGGTGGGGGTGGGTAATGTACTAGTAGTAGGGGTATCTGCTAAGCTGGGGGGGTGGTCTGTAGATACCATAGTAGGGTCTGGTGGGGAAGAGACATGCTGTGTAGAGGTAGACGGCGCAGCATCATGTAATAAGGTATCAGCCTGTGCTGAAGACGTATCCGTAGTAGACGTGGCAGTTGGTTGCCGCCTCTGACGACGACGGCGATGAGGTCGTGGGATTGGCTAGGGTATAGGGCCGTGGACCTGAAATGGATCAACAGACAATCGAAACTGTTGTCGCGCCGTAACAAGAGCTGTATGTGCCAAGTCAGATATCTCCTCGGATGTCGAATCTCCTGTGATCGACCGCATGGGATGGTTCATAGCCAATGAATATATCTTAGCAAGCGCATCACCCTGTCGAAGAAAAAAAAATTATAAATATTAAATATATAATGGCAAAACAATTTTAAATTACAAGTAGCAGATGCAATTCTAACTTACCAGTATCTCCAATGTGACTGCTACTGGCTCAGAACCAAACTCGGGAGGCTGCTCAGGCGCCGCAAGTATGAAACGACGAGTAACAGACCGAAACCAAATCATGTACGGGTCGTCATACTGAATCGGGCCCTGTAACACATCCGCAGTCACTACGTGGTCGTGTCTGCGATCCCAAAAGGCGATATAATCGCGGTGCTGATGCCTCCAATCAATGGGATCTCCGCGTCCTCTCCCCCTCATATCCGTATCGTGCAACTGCTCACTGGTGTCAAAATCAACGGGGATATTCTGGTGTAAACCAAATTGTCGCATCACTCTGTCAGGGAGGTGCCACTCCACTATCTCAAAGTAGATCAGGGGTGACCTACTCCGCCATATAGCCTGACCGACAAGACAATAAGGAGGCAAACCAGCCATAACATGTGCAGTGTACGGCTGCCAGATCATCTGTAAATGAATAAATGCAACTTATAAATTTTAAAACTTACATCAAGACTATCAGCCATGAAAGATGAAATTTATAATTTTTCAAAATTTCGGCAGAGTTTCGTCTATTTATAGAACAATCCATTATTTTCATATTGACCTGTTTAACGAGTTTATTATAACTTTTCAAACAAATTCATCTCCCAATCAATCTGAAAGTAATCTATACATAATTATCTCCAACTTTTCAAACAAATTCATCTCCCAATCAATGGAGAAAATAATCTCAACATAATAAGCAAAACTACAAATAAAAAAATAGTTTTACCAACCAATCAAGTTCATTTCCTAAAATGAAAAAAAATTCATTGGCACTAATATATATAGTCACGTAATAGTCTACCATAATTAGATTTACCTGCTCCGCTCGCATACGATCTAGCTGGTCCCTATAGTAGGTCAAAACATGTATCGGCGTTCGATCTAGTGAGAACCTCGTCCGCCACCTGTATTAAATAAATGAAGGGTGTCAGAAAAGTAATCGTAGCATATATTTACACAATAGTCTTGTTACAAACTCACAAACCTGGCTCCATGCGGTGGTCTATCAATGGAATGAATAACCTCCTGCTCAGCGATAGCTACGTCGAAGCGACGAGGGCGAATATGTGATAATCGCTCCCAACACCATAACTATTAAAATTTAAATCACAATGTATTATTGACCATGTAAATTCCAAATATAAGAATAAAATTTTTGTAATTCAACCATTTATACCTGTAACAGGATGAGTGGACCGGCAATCTGTTTTGATCCTATACACGTGGCTCGACACATCTCCCTGTATAACACCGCAAGTGCGGCGCTACCCCAACTATAATGGCCCACCATATTTAAATCCTGAAGCAGTGGGAGTAAAGAAACTTTGACGTATGCCGAGGACTTATCAGCCAAAACAGAACCGCCTAGCAATTTAATAATCCATGCACGTGCGTATCGCTCGACAACAACATCATCGGCATCATGGGTAGGTATCTCTCCAAATGTATCTGCTACCCAAGAAAGCTTCAATTTCGAACCCCTAAGAGCGTGGTCCGGTGGTCGGATACCCAATACACGCTCACAAACATCAACTGGAGGGGCATCCAATGGAGGGCCAGTAACTGCACGGCCGTCAACGGGTAATCCAATCAGTACGGCAACATCCTGGAGTGTGATACTACACTCCCCAACAGGTAGATGAAAAGTGTGCGTTTCCTGTCGCCAACGCTCTACCATAGCCGTAATCAGTGCATGATCGTACTGGATGTGCCCTATGCGATACAGTCCGTAGAATCCAGCTCGTAGTAATACACGCTGTACTCTCTCAGGAAGAATAATTTGATGTCCATCAGGTCCACTAAACTCAGTAGCGCTCCTACGTGGGTCCAACAGAGCAGGATCATCGCCTGCCCATATAACAGAAGACCGGTGCTGGTCCTGTAAATATAAGACACGGCGATCCGTAGGACCAGGATCCATCGACAAATACCTGTTTAATGTACGTGTTAAATAGATATAAAATAAGAAACAATGCATATGAACGCGTACGTATATGTGTACATAACTTAACAAACTATATAATTAATACACATCCATTCATTACAAAAAAAAGTGCATTATAATGTCGTATTACATATTGCATGGGCAATAACTATTTTAACATCCTTACATAGTTAATTAACCAAGTTCCAAACATATACATATAGTAAAAAAAATTACATAACAACAGTAGTCATAAGTCTACACCGCCTAGTAAAACAAATTACATAAAACTGACACAACAAATAGGAACAAAAGCAAATAAATCCTATTTTTTTCACACTTTAGTGATTTATTGCATTGCTCGTATTTCCTTTGCACTTCTTCTCTCTTTTCCTTCTCCTTTTTTATGCCCTTTAACAGACGATTATTCAAGTCTTTAACCCCTTCAGCAACTGCCCTCCAATTTTCTTTTTGGACCTATATGTGCCTTATTTGATTGTAAATATCTTTCATCTCTTCCTGAATAGTTTTTTCCTTGTCAACTCAGTCAACACAGTACACGCATCCATTATTACCATAACTCCTGCAAGCAAAGAATCTCCGACCCGGGTATCTCGATGTCCATGACACTCTAATAGGAGCAGGCTCTCCATAAAAACAAGTGACATACGAACATGATTCTCCGGAACTAGAACCAGAGTTTAAAGACATTTCTGCGAAAAATAAAACGAAAATATAAATGGAAGTTGTGTTCGAGTTAATAGAAATGACACGATTAATTAAACGGGTCGTGTTCGGGTTGACACTAATACTGTAATACTTGTATGTTGACACGACCCGAACACGACACGCTAACCCGAATTGCCACCCCTAATTTTATATGAGAATTTATATTTAATGTAATGCAAGTTGGGGCTTAACTCTTTTTATTAATAAATGCTTAAAATGTACATTTGAGTAACATCTTAACATGACTCCAATTTTTTATTTTTTTTTCATTTAATGCTCCATTTTATTTTTTAATATAACCATTTTATGTTTCCCTTCAATTAAGAACTTATTTAAATTTTTTTAAGATAGAAAAAGAAAAAGAATAAATACATAAAATGATATATTCGATACTCATCTATCAAAAGCAAAAATAAATAAACTAACAAAACATTAAAATCGTAATTCACGTTGTACAATTTATGATGATATAACTTTATTCCCCCTTTCTCTTTTACTAATTAGTTACTGCTTTTAACTTTATTCCTTCTTGTTCTTTTTTTTCCCCCAAAAAAAAAGGAAGAAAATTAATTTTTTTGATTAAGGTTAAACCAAACTTTCTAGCAGCAGGCACCTAACTTTTTGTCACCAGTTTCTTAACAAACTATGGATACATGCCCAAATTATCCTACCATGCAGTACTACTTTAATTAGCTATAGCTAGCATTGATGTCAAAATTAACTAAGGATACACAGCTGGCCAAATAGCATATTGCAGTTACATACAATAACGACTCATGTAATTAGTTCTATTTTTTTCTTGGAACATGATGAAATTATACATATTTTTTTTACAGGGAGCTCTAAATCTCTTCCTAAAATTTCTTGCCAAACTCTCTCTCGGTGAAACTCAAACATAAGAGATTTGCCAAATCTAGTAGGCACCTCTCTAATTAGACTAATCCAAATATCAGCTATACAAACATATTTAATCAAAACGTTACATGTGCATGATCATATATACATTTATATAAGTAATGTTTATACACTAAACATATGTTATCAAGTGTGAAAAATTCTTAAATTGGTCTAAGACCAGGAAAAGAAGGATCCCATAATATATAAAATACCAATGATTGTCACTATGATTGTCACTGTCTTATTTTTTTTTTTTTAATTTAATAGCTCCACAAAAAGATCATACATAGATACAAAAATCTGTGTACACGCACTACTTACATTTAACTGTGTAAAATCCTTCCTCTTTCTTCCTCTTTAGCTTTGTAAAGAGTAAGATTTATAGGATACAAAGTGTTCTTTTGTTCATGCACTACAACAGAACTACGTACAAAGACTTTACTTCTTCAATATTATCAATCACGTTGGCTTTAAAATTTTTGATTAAATGAATTTTCTAGTGTGGGTTTGACTTCCGAAACCCACAAGGACACAAAGAAATTAGAGCGAAAAATCCCACCACAAATTACAGTATGGGCAAGCATCAATTCACGAAACATTGAAACCTCACAAACCCCACAAATCAGATTCAAACAATTAACTAGCTATTCAAATATTGAACCCCACAAATTAAATCTAAACAATTAACCCCACAAACCCCACACCCCCTATTCAAATATTCTAAATTGATTCATCAACCCACCAAAATTCATGCAAATCAAAAGGGCCATCACAAAAACCACCATATTAACTAGTTAAAACGAAATCTAGGGCTATAATGTGTACCTGGTGGAGTCGACGGCAACGCTGGGGACAGAGGAGGACGGCCGGAGCTCTGTCTGAGCTCTACGCAGGACAAGCGGTGACGGCGAGAGGTGAGAGAGGGAGGGCGAAGGCGAGAGGGAGGGCGAAGGAGGTGCTTGTATGTGCGTATGTATGTATATATATGAACTTGGTAATTGGGGGTTTTGGTTGTGGTTTGCGTATGTTGACAATGGAGGAGCTCAGGAGCTCCGTCCGTGCGGCGAAGGAGGGACGGAAGCCAGGCGTGCGACGGAAGGAGAGAAGGAAGGAAGAGCTGGTGTGAAAGGAGGAGGAAGCAAGACTGAGGAAGGAAAACTGTGTGCGAATGGAGGGAGTGGGAAAAAATGTAAAAACGCTAGAGAGAGTAGCGTTTTTACCATTAAAAACGCGAGAGGGAGTAGCGGTTTTGATTGTAAAAACGCGATACTGAATCGCGGTTTTAGACTGCGTATTTTTTTTTTTTTAAAAACGCTTCTTTCAATCGCGTTTTTAAGGATAAAATGTATACCTCCCGTCGCGTTTTTAAAACTCCCCCATTTCTGCAAATATGTTTAAAACTCCCCTAGTTTCCTAAATAAGTCATAAAAGTATCATAGTTATAAAAAAAATTCCCATAATAGTGCGATAGCTATTATAAACTTCTTCGAGAAAAGATAAAATTTATGTGTGTGGTATATATTTTCGGTTTTTTGATATAGAAGAAATGGTTTAATCTTCGGATACCAATTTCTTTAATAAAATCGGTTTACCTACACTAAAGGAAGGTTTAAAACTTTAAATCAAGAGATACGTTTCTTTATGCATAAATTTTATCACGTAAAAGACAAAATTCATTTACATTTCAAATTAGTGGAGGATTGTTAGAAATTTGAAATGTAAATCATATATCTCACAGTGGAAAGGAAGTCATAGTTTGAGTACTTTATATAACAAGACCCATTTTGGGTGTTGTAATTAATATAAATGATTTGTTAGTGGGCTTATTTGGTTGGACCCATGTATATATATACATTCTTAAATGAGATATGTTATGCATCATTTTAAGTGTCATCTCGTTTAATATCAAAATAAAATTAAAGAATGGAGATTAAGCTGCATTAGAGTTAAGGGACAGGGTTTAATAATTTCTTTTTTAGTGTTCATTTTAATAAAGAGCTAGCAATATTATTTTGGTTTAATATATTATTAAATCTATATTTTTTTAAGGGGGTGTAAATCTATATATGTATTTATAATATTTTCCCCAATTGTAACCAAACTTGTATATATATATATAACTTAAGAGAAACTGTTATATTAACACATGAATGTGCAAATGCGTAATAATTAATAAAAATAATTTTTATTATACAAAGATTACATAAAAGATTTATGTTATGCTTCAATGGAAAGCTTTGTGAAAGTTCTCAATTAAAAGATGGTGTAAGATGGACATGGTACAATATGCCGTAGGACAGGAGATTGTTATAAAGATTGAAATGGAATTATTTAGTGCAAAACTCGGACTTAGAGTAGAATGGCCGGGTAGAGCCAGCCAGTTTGCTGAACCGAAACTAATCTTATTCCAATACGAGTGTGGTGTTGTGATATTTCTTGTCAACGACAATACGAATAGTGTGGGATATTTTTGTCAAATATTTTCAACTTATTAAGTTACTATGAGTAAAATCTATAAATGCCAGTTTCGTAGTATCATTATTGCGGTGAACGATGGAGAATGATAAATTTAGAGAGAGTGAGAGAAAATGAATGTTTTGTATGTATTAATTGTGTGTTATACAATGAGAGAAATCTCTATATATATACAAGTGAGAAACAGGAGAGAAGAGAAAGCCTAGAAACACGGAGCAAAACATGGAAAGGATAAAGAGAAAAGCAAAGCCTAAAAACATGGAATAATGGAAGCCTAGAAACATGCATGGAGCAAAACATGGAATAATATTAATATTGTAACACCCCCCCTGAAGCTCAGGAGGGCTTGGAAAGCATGCAGAGCTTGGACACTAGAAATTGGAAGCGAGATGTCACATGTGATTTGGTGAAGAGATCAGCCGATTGTAGAGCGCGAAAGTGGGAGAGGTTCTTGCGCATGCGCGAGGTGGCCTCGGTGAGGGAGTCTGGCCGGGAGAATCCGGTGCGATCGACGAGCTCGTACCACGGACAGCGCTGCGAGAGGGCGCGCCAGAGGGATTCAGAGAGGCGCGTGGCGAACAAGCACAGGGCTGGGGTGGGTGATTGAAGAGGTGGGGAGGGACTGAGACGAGGACATGGATGAAATATTGGGGAAAGATTGAGGGTATTTTTGGGAGAAAAGTGCTATATCTAGATCGGCGGGAATTGGATTCTAGAGACTAGAGAGAGAATTGGTGGAGGATTTTTTTTTTTGAGGATTTTTGTAGGTCCCGCATGTAACGGGAGGTGGAAGACATGGTGTAAAATAGAGAATTGGTAAAATAAAATATGAAAGGATAAAATATGGAACCTGATACCGGTACTTTAGAGACAGAATGGGTTAAAATGAAGTTCATGATTGAATCCGGAACGCTGGATAGATTTTAGATTAATTTGGAATTAAAAGAAGGTTTAAGGGTGAATATGAGAATAACAGAAAGTTCTGGGGTAAATATAAAAACAACAGGAAGTTCTGGGGTGAATATGGGAATAACAGAAAGGTCTGAGTTAAATATAGAAATAACAGGAAGTTCTGTGGTGAATATGGGAATAATAGAAAGTTCTGGGGTAAATTAAGAAATATCTGCTTACGTGGCAGTCAACGTTAACGTGGCTGACACGTGGCAGATGACTGTGCTGGGTGATGACGTGACTGGTTGACGTGGCTAAGACGTGGCAGATGACTATGTTGGGTGATGATGTGGCTGGTCAAAGATGATGTGGCAGATGACTGTGCTGGGTGATGACGTGAGATTTTTTTTTTTTTTCGAAGATGATTTCTGATTTAGGAGGCTTAGGATGGAGGACTGGAAAACCGGATCTAGGAAGCAAAGAAAAAAAAAATATTTTCGTGAACAGTAACTAAATTTTTTTATTTTGAACAGTAACTAACGCCTTTAGTGTAAACCGTTAGTATTAACGGCGTCGGAATCGTCTAGTCAAGACGATGGCAGTGGTGGTGGGTGACGGTGTTTTGGAGGTGGTTTGGGTAGTTTTCGAGAGTGATGGAAAATTTGGGTAAGGGTTTGATCTGTGTTTGTGTAGTTCGGGCAGTGGAGGATAGCGGAGAAGTGGGCAACGGGTTGGTAGTGGTGGGGGATGAAGGAGCAAAGGTTTAAACTCCCCCTTTGATACCATGATAAATTTAGAGAGAGTGAGAGAAAATGAATGTTTTGTATGTATTAATTGTGTATTTTACAATGAGAAAAATCTCTATATATATACAAGTGAGAAACAAGAGAGAAGAGAAAGCCTAGAAACACGGAGCAAAACATGGAAAGGATAAAGAGAAAAGCAAAGCCTAAAAACATGGAATAATGGAAGCCTAGAAACATGGAGCAAAACATGGAATAATATTAATATTGTAACAGAGAAGACTACAATAGTTTACAAGAAAATTTGAGTGCAATACATTATTACAAGATTTAAAAGATTCCAGTAAACAAATTAGTTCGATCCTCAAGCATTTTAAAGTTTTATTATACTATTCATTTATGTATCCAAGCTTAATTTGGTTTATGTTACCAATTATTTGATAACTACTATTTTTATTTTTATTTTGTAATTGGGCCGTTCATATAGGAATAAACATAACAAATACCAAACTTATAATTTTATGAAATGAAACGAAAACTTACCATGTTTATTGAACTAATATAACTATAAGTTTTTTTAATATATTATCAAATAGCGTTCATTTGAATAAATTAAAATTATAATATTTTAAAGTAATAGAAAATAAAAATTAATTACAAAATATAAAATATACAAAAACCAAATTCTATAAATCATATGTATTATACGTGCATCACGACTAGCATGTATATAGCACAAGAGATGTCTTTTTCTAGCTCATAAGGCATTGTGGATGTATATGGAAAGTAAATAATTAAGAACAAAATTTTTTGTGGTGGGAGCGTTAAAAATTAATGGGGTTTATTTTGCATGAAATTTCTTTTCATAAATTTTGAGAGTTGTGTATCACAACATATGAATGAATGTCATCCATATATTATAAAAATTAGTAATGGATGGAAAAGTTTGTCTAATATTATTTTAAATTATTTGAATCGTTTTAAAATTTGATATGATTTTTATATTATTAATCTTTTTATTTTTTTGTTGACATTGAAATATTGGAGGAAGCTAAAAATGGAGTTGAATAATTTTTGTTAGAAACTAATTTCTATTAAACACACAAAATTATACACTCCGGTAGTCAAATATATCAACAGGAAGAAAATTATAAATAGTAACATGCTTTCTTGTTTTTAGAAGAGCATATACCAGTAGTAAAAAATATCAGAATATTGAGACCATTTTCAGTTTTATGAGAGAATATATTTATTTAAAAATTCAAGGAAGTTATTATCAAAACTAGATTTTTTTACAACCACAAATTTTAATCTGCATATAATGAAAGTAAAGTCAATGAAGTCAATGAAGATGTTAGAAGAAGATTAGAGAATGATTTCCATCTTTTAAACAATAAGAGGCAAATATAGCAAAAGTGACAATATATTTTATAATTTTTTTTAAAAATAATATATTTTTTAAAAAAATAATTAAAATAAAGGTTTATTTATCAATTGTATTTTAAATAAGGCTTGACAAAATTATATTTTGTTCAACGATAACTTTGTAATCTAAAAAATTTAATGCAAATTTGTTTATATTTTTTTAACTAGTATATTTTTATGTGTCACTTGGGTAACTCTAAAGTAACAACAAATAAACCTCAATAGATAATAATGTATTATAAAATAAGAAGTGCAAACTTAACTTTGAATAACAACAAAAAAACCATCATGTATGTTTTATTAATAAAGGGATTCAAATTTGTAACTTGTTAAAATAACTCTAAAGTTACGTCAATTAAACGCTTAAACGTAGAAATCTGCTAAAAACCATGTAGTACAAACTTAATTTTACAAGATACAATAAAATATTACAATTCAAAAATATACTGTAAAGTTAACATTACACTCCTTTTAGAGTTTGGTCAAAAATAGTCTCTTAATTTAAAAAATATTATTTTCCCGATACTTTTGCAAAAAAAATTTCAAAGAAACCTCATTTTCCAATATTCTGAAATAAAAATAAAATTAAAATAGTTGTGCAACAAATTGTCAAACTTACCTTTAGTCATCCTAGAAAGCATTTTTCTTGGGAATATGCCCAATCTTTTTCAAATTTTCAACTATAAATATAAGCAAATATTGCCCAGTTATTTTATTAGACTATCCCTTAAAAAGCATTCTATCAATAATTATGTATACATTCGGTGGCATACTAAATGTATATGCAATATTATGTATAGATTAAAACAATATAATCCCATCTAGTGGTGTTTTCTCAAGACCAATGTGCACACATAGTTTTAATTAATCGGCGTCTATACTTATGAAGCCGTCATGAATAGTAGTGTTCGTTTCAATTGGAAAATTCTTGTACAACATGCTATTTGAAGGATGAATTCATTATTATTTGCTTTATATGTTTATAGGAGCTGAGTAAAAAATATATTATTACATCTCGATCAATGAAAATTGTTGGTGTAAAAATTTAAGACATATAATTAACCTCATAGTTAAAACTGATTATCTCAATAAAAGGAGATTATGAGGAGTTGGCAGTGTAAATTGTAAAGTCTAAACTAGTTTAGCTTTATTACTTCGACAAAAACACAATTGCTTGTAAGTTACTTGACTCGTTCGAGATTGAATCTAAAGAACTACAAGCAAGCCAAGCTACCAAAGCCGTGCATTGAAGCATTTCATCAAAATGGTTTCGGTGAGCAATGGCATTTGAATTTGATTCTTTTTAAGCTTGTTGTTTTCATAAAAAGCTAAAACGGAAATTTCCAAATCAATTTGTCAAAAAATATGCCTTTTGATAAGGTGAACCAATGATAAACACGCAATTTTGTAGTCGCTAACGCTCTTTTGATTGTGATTATCACGTTTATCTTAGCCTAGATTAATTAAATTAACCCACTTTTTGTACACACTCTAAAAATATCAAGAATTGCTTTAACATGGCTCAAAGTAGCCTTTTCTAGTGTCTTGATTGTGCCCATAGATTTTGGAAGTAAGTTGGGGAGCTTTGGAAAGTGTTCAAGGAAGATAGAAGCTAAAAAGGAAGAATAAAATTTCCTGAAACAACCCTTTGATCAATCAGATGCCACCTTTTAGTGCAGAATCTACTCTTTGATCAATCAGAAGATGCTGTGATCGATCAAAGCCCACCCAGCACAGCAAAATCTACCCTCTGATAGATCAGGGGCCTCCTAGATCACATAGTACAGCCCCCAAAAGCAACTTTTCTCACCTTTTGATGCATTGAAACTCACCAAAAGTGCTGGACTTTCCATTTCTAGATCAAATCAGGTTCTTACCCATTGGGATCTTCAGAAAAGTGTAGTAGAATAACCATTTTTTGGGCATTGCTTTCCCATTATTTAATTTCTCTTTGTCCTTCATGTAAAATGTAATTTGCTAGATCTAGATTTAAGGAATATAAGTGATTTTTTCGTGCACTTTCTTTTTCTATCATTTTTGTAAGAAATCTAGTTAGAGAAACTCTTGAGAGAAATGGAGATCACTTTAATGGTTTTTGTTCATATAACTATCATGGAGTAGTTTCATTGCTAAGGCTAAAAGATGAATTTTGCATTGCATTAATTATGTAAATTTGTTTCTCATTCCATTGTTAGTATTGTTAAATACTTGTTGAATCCTTCATCTTCTCCATTCAATCAACCATTCATAAGCTACTAAGATAATCCTCATAAGGTGATTTGACTTTGTATGCCTTGTATACATAGATCTCAAGCATTAATGAAGAGATGATACACTTGTGTATTTCTTATTAGCCTATGTCCATTCCTTCTATGAATGAGATACTTTTCATTGCCAAGCATGTTTAGTCTTTGAATATTAATAGAAACACCATAAATTTGAAATTCCAATCCTTGAATGCTTTAATGATATGTTGAGTGCTTTCTACACTTTATGTTATTTTGAGATTCAATATTTTCTTAGTTAGAGTATTATCAATGAGGATTTCTTAAGTGTATGCCATAATCAACTTTACTAATCACCTTAAGGATTCAATTTGTATTTATCAAATGTGTCTAAACTAGATGATTTAATCTCCACCTAGACCTCCTAATCTTAGACAAATGAAATGTTATGATTTATTGAGCTAAACTTTTTAGTTGGCCATTTTACTACACCAGATTTCGCTAACTGGCACGCATGTTTGGAACGGTTTTTGGCCGTGCCAAAATTTGTCTGGACTTGACACGGTTTTGGAAGGGTTTAGGCCGTTCCTGTTTAGGAACGGTTTATATCCGTACCAAAAAGGTTCTTATCTTCATATCCATTTTCCCCGTTGACCAAAGCTTCCGCTAAATTGAAAAGTCAAACAGGAACGGTTTCTAGCAGTGCCAAAACGGTTCCTATCTTCATTTCCTTTTCCCCCTCTTTGACCAACTCTCCCGCCCATTTTTAAAGCCAATTTTTAATGCATTTCAAGATTTCCGCTCATAATTTCATTCCAAAATATTCAATTTTATTTTAAAACATATTATTTTTTCACTTTTTCTAATAGTATAATGAAAATGAAAATTATGCTTAAATACCCATATTTCATTTTTTTTTAATAAGACCATTTTGACTTTTTAAAAATTTATATTATTTATATTTAAAAATTAATTAATTTCAATTTGTAAAACCTATATATTATATAGTTAAACCTTTTTATAATTAATATTCATTAACTTAGTGATTCTTATATTAAATATTTTTTTAAGGAACAAAGTTTGCAATTAATATTTGTTTCTATTAGTACTTTTATTTGCAAATCCTTTTGTTTAGCTGTTAAAAATGAAAAATATATATTTTTTATTTATAATCTAGTTATTTTATAATACCTACGTATTATACTAAAATTAAATTTAAAACTAGCCGCACTAAAATTAAATATATGGTTTGCATCTTAAGTAAACATATAGTTTTTTTGGTGATTAAGAAATTAATAATAGCTTGAAACGTTATAATGCATTTTATCTAAATTGAATATGATAATTTAATTTAATTCATCAAAATTTATATAATTAATTTCCAGTAAAAAACTAGATAGGTGATAGGCCCAATAGTTCGAGGGAACTTTTAAGCCTTTTTTAAAATAAAAATATTTTTTTATACCAACAATTGATAGATCCAATAGTTCGAGAATGGTGATAGGCCCGACGAGACTCAAACTTGAAAGCACTACGTGAATACTCATATTTTCAACAAACAATAATCTTAACCTATTAATTAAATTATATCACATAATACTAGGTATTGCCCGTGCCGTCCGGCACGGTGAAATAAAAAAATATTAAATACAAATAAAGAGACCCCTAGGTATTGCCCATGCTGAACGGGGTGGCAGTGTAAAAAAAATTAACAGTTAGATTGACCAAAAAATACATAATAGCTAAATAGCGTGCAATCCAAAACATATATTAAGAAAACTGTATACACAACTTATATAACTATAAAGCGCGGGGGTGGGGGGAGGATATATTTAACCCGACCAGATTGAGGTGATTTTTAATTGAAAAACTCGAAGTGCTTCCATTTATGATATGCTTAAATTTGAACCCGTTTTACTAATTCATTAAGGTCTGGATGGGTTAATAATCATTCACCAATATATACAAAAATTAACATCCCATTATTGTTACAATGATGTTATAAATTTATATAATTTTAATTATAAATAGATTGCACCATTAGTAGTAACCATGATTTACAAAAGTAATATGTTTTTTTTTTTTAAGTAAAATAAAATAAACTATTTAAGTTTTTAAAAGATTAAATAAAAACAAATATCTTTTTTATATTCTTAAACTAAAGGAAGAATTAGATTTGAATGTAAGTATATGAAGAAAAAAATATGTTTAAAGAGAGAAAAGTGGGTTACAATAGGTATGGATTAGACATATTGTTATATTCTATTTGATCTAGAAGAATATCTTCTCTTATTTATTTACTAAAATGAATTATAACTGTAACTTAAAATTGGTCCCAACTTTGATCAATTTCCATAAAAATTGTTAGATGAAAGCCCCTTCAAAATAGTTATATCCTTGATTTTTTTTTCAAGTTATAAAGAAATAGGATTTAATGTGTGTGCAGGGGTTGCAATATCTTTAACTTGCAATAACAAGTGAAATATATCATAGCAGCAGTAAAAGAACCCTATAGTACGTTCATGTAATGAAGGCTCTCAACATATCTCATACATCTAATCTAAATACTAAATTAGTAAAATGGAGCCTACACATGAATTTTCTCAATTAATTGCGTTGCATTTTCACTCCTAAAATCATCTTTTTCATGCCAATCTCTTTACATCATTGATGGGTTCTCTTATAAGTTGAAAATATCTCGCTTCTTTTCACAATTGTGAACTTAATATCTTCAAGGAAAGTTTAATGGTCCTTCTTGCATCAATATATCCCCCTCTTTATAGATTGACCCTCATCTACATTTTTCTCTTCGGATGTTACTTTTTGTCTAAAATGAATAGTTTGCAGCAGGAGTTCTCAATTTCCTACAATTCTTTCTTTCATATAACAAAATTCAATTTCGGCTTTTAAAGAATGGTGGGGGCTTCAACTTTAAAAGGTATGTGCCTAATTAGAATTACTTTTTTTTTTGTTGTTGTTGCATGACTCTTCAAGTAAAACACAGTGCAAGACTATATAAATGTTTTATTTTTTAGCGACTTCTGGAATGTGCCTTTTAATTTAATTTGCAACTTTTGATAAGGAAGGTTACATTATTTCAGCATTTTAACATCTATGCATTTCAGCTCATTTTTTTACTTGGTGGCTGTATGACCATTGACATCAAAGAATTGAGATTTTTTTGGTTTTCATTTTATGTGTGTAGGATGATCACGGTACACCACCTCACTTTAGCAGTGTGGTTGAAGCTACTCTATCTATAATTTTTACACGCATATGTTATTATGGCAAAGTGTGAGTGAGATCAAAAAAATTATGGTCGATCAATTAATAACTAATACATTGATGCTTAGGTGTTCTTATTTTAGGTTTCTTCTTTCTACAAATTAGAATCCAATCTTTCTGGTCTTTATTTTGCATCTTTTCTGAGTTCAAAAAACTTTATGATTATTTACTATTTTTGTAGGTGTTTCTAACCTACTGTATCTAGTATGTAGAAGCATTGGTTAATTAAGATGTATAGTATATCATAAAATAACCAGCAGTAAAGCAAGCATAAAAGAAATTAAGTTCTCCATTGTCTCCCAGCGTTCTCTCTTTTAACGCTATTATTAAAATTATATGGGTTGGCTTCTTCCCATGTGCCCAATTAGAATGACTAATTGAGATCTTATAATCCATGCCTGTGGGAGATATCTTTATGTACATAACAAGTTTATAATCATTAATGGGTTTAATGTTTGAAACCAATTTGTAACAACCTGAAGTACTGTAATTGAACTTTTTTATGAGAGAGAAGTAAGCATAATACTATCATAAGGTCACCATGTAATAACTCAATAAGAAGTCAATAAATTTGCTATTTGTAACTACTTTGCATTTCATTTCATCTATGATCTATGTTTGGAGTTTGGACTATTAGAAGGAGCTAGAAGACATGTTAGCTTTTTCTTCCATCACCAATCTATTTATTGAATATACAATTTGTTTGTTATTTCTATTTCTTTTTTGGAATGTATTCTATAGATGCTTGAAGCTTTATTTGTTTCTTTGTTATTCCTTTGGTTCATTCATTTTGATGATTGCTTTCTTTTTTCTAGTTCAAAATAGGCTTTTTTCAGTCTTTTGACATTCTAACTGGTACTGATCATGTCATAGCAATCATTAACTCTCATGTGTCTCTAATGGACGTAATAATTTTATTTAGATGTATTTGTTAGGACTGTTTGTAGATAAAGTGACAAAAACAAGCCAATAATTTTGGAAAAACATTGATTTTTGAAAAAAGCAATTACCATTGAAGTTGTTGTCTAATTGCAAAGTTTCCTTTTGGATTTTGTTGCTAAGCAGAAATTGAATCCTTTACCAGAAGAGACGACATCAGCAGTAGCTCGAGCGGAGATGAGAACAAATTCGAGCGGAGAAAGAGTTCTTTTAAGTTTTTGACAAGAGACGACATCGAATCATTTGGCTCTTCCTTGAAGACGAATAGGAGATACAAACACCCCCCTCCCCTACAAAAAAGAAGAAGGGCTCTCACTTGCTTTCACAATTGGTGCAATTTTGTAGTTTTTATGTTTTCATTTGGTGATAGTTGTGATGTGTATGGGGAAGGTGAAAATAGGTCACTTCATTCACAGCTCTTGTATTGTTAAATTTTTATTGTGTAATGAAAAATATATTTATTTTTTTAATTGAAATATATTTTTATTCTTAGCTTTTTTGAATTGAAATATATTTGATGGTATTAGATTATTGTCAGATTTTATTTGAGAATGAACAAAGCTAAAAGTGTATGGCTGGAATAAAAAAATCCAAAAAAAGGGCCAGTGAATTTGAATTTTCAAAGTGGCACGGTTTTGGAACAGCTAAAAACCGTTCCCATTAAGTGACAAAAAACAAAACAAGATTAATTAAAATGACACGTGTACAAATTAAAAAAGGACACGTGGTCAAATGAAAAAAAGACAAATGGCTAACGACTTCGAAATTGAGGCAGAATATGAAATGGATCTAGCACGGTTCTTAGCAGTTCTAAAACCGTTCCAATTTATTCTAAAAAGGGGTACGGTTTGACCAGAATATACCACATAAGAGGAACGGAAATAGCCGTTCCAAAAAAAAAAACCACACCTGTTTTGGGCACGGTTCGGAGCCGTTCCAGATACGTTTTGGCACGGTTTAAAACCGTGCCTCTTTGGCATTTATGGTGTAGTGTTTTCATAATCAAGTCAATTCCCTAAGGGCTCGTTTGGTTGGAGTTTTTGAGGATTCCTGGAATCCTAAATTCCATTCCATGAGGATTATTTTGTTTGGTTGGAGTTTTAGCTAGGAATTTAGGATTTCTAGGCATCCTAAATTCCCCCATTTTGCCAAAATCTATTCCCTTATAAATTGGGAGGAATCTTGGATTCCCAATTTGAGGAATCCTTTTTTTTTGTCCAAAAACTGTTTTTTTTTTTCCAGAAAATGGGAAAAAATATTTTTTTCCAGAAAATGAAAAAAAATTCCAGAAAATTTTCAAAAATATTTTTTTCCCAGAAAATTAAAAATATTATATTTTCCCCAGAAAGTGAAAAAAAATAAATTTTCCAGAAAACTTAAAATATTATTTTTTCCCAGAAAATGAAAAAAAAAAATTCCCAAAAAATGAACAAATTTATTTTTCCCCAAAAAATGAAAAAAAAATATTTTTCCCAGTAAATGAAAAAAAATTCCAGAAAATTAAAAAAAATAATTTGCCGAGTTCATTCCTAAAACTCCAACCAAACGAGCATTAATGAAATCCAATAAAGGATGCCAAGAATAAAGGTTTCCTGGCATCTAAAATGCCAATTCCATTCCTAAAACTCGAACCAAACGAGCCCTAAGGGAAACTAACAATGAATTCTCAGTGCCTAGTTTAAGTTTATGCCTTTTTTTTTATGTATCTCAAGTTTGCATCTTGGTTGAACATTATATAGGAATGGGTTGCATTTGCTTCACACCATTTGTTACAAGATAAAAATAAGAGATACATTTGTATTGAGTTTTACTTGTACCCTTTCTTTATATGGCATTTATATGAGAATGGTTGCTTCGGCTTCACACCCTTTTGCTTAGAAAAGTGTAAGGTACTCAACACTTAGGAATTGCATGATAATTTTGAATGAGATTAATTTTACATAACATTGCAAAGCAAATGAATTCTATAATGCTAACTTAGCCTTTTCTTATCAATTGATACATCACTTTAGTTTTTATTGCAAGAATTTAAAATCAACAACTAAAATCAACCAATCAAATTCTCTTAAACAAAACCTTGGACTTGTAATCACCGCATCGTCTTTCCGACTATTCTTTTGGTTCAACACTTGGACTTACCAAGTATTATAACTTGATAACCTACACTTGGGTTCCTAAGTACATAAATATTTTCGGTGCGTCAACCAATACGCAATTTCTTAAATGCGCCGGTCCAGCAGTTTTTCAATGTTTTACAAAGAATTGATTTCCTAGCAAGGCGGACTAGTACAAAAAATTGTACTGGACCACTCCAGCGGTAATAGGCAGACCGATACACTTTGTGTCACTGGACCAGTCTAACTATAATTCTTGTGCTGAATATTTTTATTGTAAAAATTCATTTTTGAAGTTTGTTTCCTAATTTGAAAAGGTTTTTGACTCAAGTCTTTTCCTATAAATAAAACACATTGCCTTGTGTCAAAAATACACCAATTTTACATGTTTTGAGAGAGTTTTTCACATCTTAGAGAGAGATCAAAACCTTAAAACATATAATTCACCTTAGCATTTTTTATTCATGCTAAAGCAAACTTTTTTCTTTAAAGAACAAATCAGATCTCAAAGTGCGTGTGATTCGTAAATGGAGTAGAAGAACGGTGTTATACCATGAAAAGTTATTTGTTGTGAACCGATTAGTGCGATTAAGATAGGAGGTCTATACGCGCAAAAGGTGGAGACTTTGTAAGTAGCTTGTGCGATTCAAGTTTTGTAAATCTCTATGATTTGTGATTAATCGAGCCTGTAAATTTTGTGGATATAGCAGATTGTTGAGGATTAGTCGTGCACTTCAGAGATACCTCATTAATTCTGGTGTTTGCTTATTCGTTTAATTGCTTTATTAATTGTTGCGTATTAGAAAAGATTAAACATGTTTTTTATAATTAAAATTCATAGAATTCTAAGTTTACTTTTCAATTCGATTAAAATTAGTTTTTAATAATATGTTTACCAAATAAAAAACCTAGGGTTAATTTATTTAATTCATTTCTGCATGTGCACACTCTAACTTTATCACTTGGTATCAGAGGAGGTAACCTTAAGTTGCTAGAGTTAGGTCAGAACCTAGGTTTGTGTTGTTTTTGCTTTTGTTTTTGTTTGGTTATTATAGGTAAAGATCAAAGATCTATTGCTCCTCTTCTTGATGGTTCCAATTATTCATACTAGAAAGCTATAATGCAAATTTTATTAAAATTCAAAGATGAATGCGTGTAGCACGGTTGAGAATGTTACAAAAGTATATCTTAAATCATATGAATTGTAGACTATTAATGAATTAGAATCGGCTAAGTGGAACTCTAAAAGGCTAAATTTAATCCAAAGTCATGTGATGGAGGATGAATTTAAAAAGATTGCCACGTGTGAGACCTTAAAAGAGGCGTATAAAATCTTAGAGGTCGTTTATGAAGATACAAACACTGTCAAAGATTCTAAAATTCAACGTTTAACTTTAAAATTTGAAGCAATTCGACTGAAAGACAGTGAAACCATCATATAGTTCCACAATAGGCTTAAAGATATAGTTAATTCTCTTTACAATCTTAATGAAATAATTCCTAAATATAGATTTGTAAATAAAATTCTACAATCTTTGCTAGATCGATTCATTCCCAAAATTCCTGCTATAGAAAGATAACATTGCTTTCAAAAGTGAGAATTTTCAAAATTCTAATGAGATGGCCAAATTTGTTAAAAATTTCAAAAAACTCCTTCGGTTAGGCAAAACTTTCAAAAATTCTTCTAAACCGAACGAAAACAAAAATACTAATTAGTAATCAAATTAGAGAAATCAAGAGTCCCAAAAGCAATATGGGAATAGTAGTGCTAAGAGCGATGAATGTTTTGAATGTCATGGGAAAGGTCATCAAACTTGGGAATGTGCTACTAAATTTAACAAGCTTAGGAAAGCAAATAAATCTAATATAAATACTATATTGAGTGATGATGAGGATGATTCGCAATCCCATGAGAAGAAAAACTTTACGATGTTTGTTGCTAATTATGTGCCACACGAATCTTCAAATTCTAAGAAAAAAGAGAAAGTTGTTTTTAACTTATCTCACAAGTCAGACGATGCTTCTGATGATGAAATGGAAGAAGAGATTGATCTTCAAATAGCCTATGACCAGTTGTGTAAATAATTGATTAAGGCCAAAAAAGGGGAAATCCATCTTAATAAAAGGATGAAAGTTTTTGATGAAAAGATGGAACAAATTCAAAAGTTCGAGGGTTTGATAAGTCAGTTGAATGATGACAAAATCGCACTCTTGGCCAAAGTGTCTGATTTTGAACTCACAATGAAAACGAGAAATTAAAAGTCAAATTAACTGTTTGAGTAAAAACAATGATAGTCTTAAACTTAAAGTTACGCAACTCGAAAGAAAACTTGATAAGGCTAAATTTGTCAAGGTTGACCTTGAGAATAGGTCCGAGAAACTCACTCACATGTTATAGGCCATATTTGTTTCTTGAATGACAAAAAGTTGGTTAGGTATTGAGAAATTTACTCTTTCTACATCAAATTTCAAAACGAAACCAATTTTTGTCAAGGTAGACACGAAAAAGAACTTTGTGAAATGAAAACCTATTGAGCAACTTCAATATATTATAATTCCAAAGATAGTTTCCCTTTCACAAGAAGAAGTTCAAGAAGTGATCCCGTTTGAATCTTATAAGCACACTATACTACAACCTTTTTGGTGTGAGTATTACAATCACAACGGACACTTGAAAGAATTTTGTTGGCGAGCGAGGAATTCGTTTCCAAGGAATTCATCAATGTTTATCCCCATTAGACCTAAATCCAGACCAAAGACTAGATGCTTCAACTTTAAGAATATAGTCAGAATTATAGTTTCCGAGTCTACTAGGATTATCAATGAGCTTAAGGTTTTTTGTTTTGGTAGTAGTCTTAGAGGTATGCAATTTAGGGGATATGGGAAGGTTAGAACTCCTAGGATTTCACAAGATTGGGTTCCTAAGAGGACCGTTTTATCCACTTAGGTGATAATGAGTTCACCTAGCAGACGAGGGGTCGGTTGGTTGGCTATGCTAGGTAGGTGCGTATAGATTCGGTTTTATTTCAGCTCCTTGCTTAGATCCCGATTACTATACTAGTTCAGATTTTTGTCGCAAAAATTGCTAAACTGTTTAAAAAAAAAATTAATTCTTGCATGCAACGTGATTGTTACTTTTAAATTCAGGATATCATGATTTTTTTTCAAATGCTTAATTTGAGATATATGTGCTATATTGTTTTGATTGATTAAAACCGATGATATGTTATTTAATCATATAAGAGTATGCTAGTATATCTCGCGTACCACACTGCACAATCTACACTAGGATATTTGAATAATCACATGAGTTAGACATGGTTCTTTAAATTAAAAATCCGTAAACTCCCATATATGTACTATTTAGGAAAAAGTAGTCTAAGTATTGCAATTATATGCAGTGAGATTTTTATCATATAATTTTAAGAGAAAATTTAAAAGACAAACAAAGTGAAGCAAAAATGTAGATGGGATGGAAAAGGGTTACCATAGTAGAAGGATAAACGATAGCTTTTAAATGGTGTATAATTGGCCTGTACTAGGGGTGAAAGCCTCCATCAAAATTGAATGATTGTGTTGTGAATGTCTTATATACTTGTAAGTGTACGAATCAAATACTAGTATAATTTAAGCAAAAGTGAGGTTGAATCCTAGGGACTTGACGGATGAAACGTACGTATTTCACTCACTAATTCTAATTAATTCTTAATATAGTTTAGAAATTGGGAGATGATGAATTATCAACTAAAAATACGAATAAAATAATCAATTAATAAAATACTATAATAGCAGAGTCATATATTTGATATCATGTTTCTAATATTCATTCACAATAAACTCTACTCTTTATCTCGCACTAATTTGGTCTCCCGACTCTATTAGATACGGTAAATAAAATTAATTAAGCCCAATTAATTTATAAAATTCAATTATTAATTCTTCCACAGCTAAATGTATGTATAAGATCAAAAGACTCATTATATCTGTCAAAATATAATTTATATCCGCTTTCAACAAATCATAAACTGAATCCAACAAATCATAATGAAAATCCAATCTTATTTTTTTTCAGTTAAAGTAGGCATTCAATAGGAAAAAATATTTTTTACATTAAAATATTAAATTGGTAGAGTCAATTAGCATAAATACGTAAAAGAGAATAAATTAAATATAATATACTCATCCTCAACCCTATATAAAATATAAAAAATCGAATAGTCTAGGCAAGAAAGAAAAAAAAAACCTTTCAACTCCTCTATGATGCTCATCGAAAAGGAAGAAAGGAAGAGAGAAAAAGAAAAATAATAAAGGCAGTGTTTTTCCCGATAATTGTGAAAGGAAGAAGAAGAAGAAAATTACAAAATTTAACTTGCGGCTCTCCCTCCCTCCAATTGCTGCCGCTGCTGTTTTGTATTGCTGTGTCAAAACAATCCATGTGGGATTCTTTTACTTTTTCTTTTGAACCCGAAATGCCCAGCTTTTCAACTTTTTTCACAAATTTTCTTTTTGCCATAATTATTTTAGATATGTCAATGAATTGGGTTTTGATCAGATTACTCTATATCCAATCTGATTCGTTAAGAAAAACATTTCAATCCAAGCCGATAAGAAAGTGAAAATGTTGGATTCTTATTAAAACTACACATTAGTTTTGGAACCAAGAGTAAATATTAAATCAGGTTATATTAGAATTTGTAATATTTTAATCGTAATTAAGTTCTTTTATTACATGTTATATAATAAATTATTTTGAAGTATGAATTTATAACGAAAAACAAAATCGCAGGACACATACCATTTATATATATCGAATTTTCTTTCTCTAATAAAAATTGTTCCCACAAAGTCATATTAACTTCCCATAAATGACTTGTTGACAAAAAAATGTTCATATTTATGACACCGATCTTAATATAAAAGTGTCTACAATAAAGTGACAGGAAATTAGGAAATCATATTAACATGGAAGTATATTTTGATTAGGAACATAAATTAAAAAGTAAATTTATGTGTTTATAAAATGAGCTTGCTAGGTTATAAAAAGGGATTTCTTCTCTTTAATAAAATGAAGGGATGGTTATTTGGAGAGGTAATTGGATGATTTTTTTCATAAGATTTTGTAGAGATGATCTATATTATGAGTAGATCGCCTTCACCAAATTTCATAAAAAAACTCAACCTATACACAGGTGAGATGATCACCAAAAAATTTAACGGCCGGAAATGTACATATATATTTATCAATTTTTCAAAACACCCACTTATAGATTGAATTTTTCTATGAATTTTTGTGGAGATGATCTATTCATTATATAGACCATCTTCAAAAATTTTCATAATTTGTTTTTATCAATTTACCCCTCTAAATGTTATTCTCTTCTTTTTGTAAAGTGGGAGAATTCCTCTTTATAGTATGACTCATATACAATATTTTTAATTGGCGGATACATATATAATTTTTTTTAAATTGCTAAACTTGGTACGAAATTACCATAAATCTAGAGTGGATCAACAGAAAAAAGTAACGGATAGAAACAAAATTATCCTTTCAAATTTCATGACAATGTAGCAAGCCAAAATGCAAATACTCATTTTCGTCCGAGCATTATATTTAAAAAATATAGATCATGAATGTACCATGGCACAACCTTTTACCTTCTTATAGCAAGAGAGGAAATGGTGGAACAAAAACTCAACAACAACAACAACAAGCCTTTATCCCACTAGGTGGGGTCGGCTACATGGATCAAACGACGCTATAGTGGTTTGTCATGAATCATATCTTTAGTGAAACCATTTGCCTCTAAATCCTTCTTAATAGTTTCACCTATAGTTTTTCTAGGTCTTCCTCTGCCTCTAACAACTAGGCTTCCCTCCATATGATCAACTCTCCTAACCACGGCATTTACATGTCTCCTCCATACATGCCCAAACCATCTAAGTCGAGATTCAACCATCATTTCTGTAATAGGTGCCACCCCAACTCCCTCTCTGATGGTAACATTCCTGATCTTATCTTTCCTATTCTTGCCACTCATCCATCTCAACATTCTCATCTCAGCTACATTTAGTTTATTCTCGTGTTGGCTTTTGACCGCCCAACACTCAGTCCCATATAACATCGCTGGTCTAACCGCAGTACGATAGAATTTTCCTTTTAACTTGAGTGGTACCTTTTTATCACATAACACACCCGAAGCTTTCCTCCATTTCAACCATCCTGCTTGAATCCGGTGGTTTACATCTCCCTCTATCTCCCCATCTTCTTATATAATGGATCTAAGATACTTAAACCGAGTGACTTGTGGTATGATATTGTCCCCAACTTTTACCTCTAAGTTAGTAGTGCTCCGCCTTTTACTGAACTTGCAATCCATATATTATGTCTTCCTTCTGCTTACACGAAAGCCATGCGCTTCTAAAGTTTGTCTCCAAGTTTCCACCTTCCCATTTAGCTCTTCTCTGGACTCACCCACTAGGACAATATCATCTGCAAACAGCATACATCGCGGTGCTGGCTCTTGAATGTGTTCCGTGAGTACATCCAAGACCAAGGTAAACAGATAAGGGCTCAAAGCTAACCCTTGGTGTAGTCCTATAGTTATAGGAAAATCTTCTGTGGACCCACTATGTGTTCTCACACTAGTCATAGCTCATTCATACATGTCCTTGATAACACGAATATAGGCAATCCTAACCCCTTTCTTCTCTAGGGCTTTCCACAAAATCTCTCTGGGTACCCTATCGTACGCCTTCTCCAAGTCAATGAAAACCATGTGTAGGTCCTTTTGATCCCTCCGATATTGCTCCATCAAACGCCGCAACAAGTAAATTGCTTCCATGGTCGACCTTCCGGGCATAAAACCAAATTGATTATCTAAAATGCTGGTTTTCTTTCTTAGTCTCCGCTCAATCACCCTTTTCCCATAACTTCATAGTATGACTCATGAGTTTAATCCCCCTGTAATTGGCGCAATTTTGTATATCCCCTTTATTCTTATAGATCAGGATTAGGGTGCTTCTCCTCCATTCTTCCGGCATCTTCTTTGACCTCAATATCTCATTAAAAAACCTTGTGAGCCAACCAATGCCTTTATCACCTAGACCCTTCCAAACCTCAATAGGTATACTATCTGGCCCAACTGCTTTACCACTATCCATACGTTTCAATGCTTCTTTCACTTCCTTTTCTTGAATTCTGCGATAAAAGGTGAAATTTTGGTCATCCTCTCGCATGTTCAGCTCATCTTCGCATGCTAAAATCTTATAACCTTCATTAAATAATTTGTGAAAATAATTCTTCCATCTCTCTTGTATGTCTTGTTCTTTAACCAGAACATTACCTTCTTCGTCCTTAATGCATCTCACTTGATCCAAGTCTTTTGTCTTCCTTTCTCGACCCTTAGCAAGTTGGTAAATAGCTTTTTCCCCATCTTTGGTGCCTAAAGATTGGTATAATCCATCAAAAGCTTTAGTCCTCGACTCACTCACCGCATTCTTAGTCTCTTTCTTTGCTTCTTTGTAAGATTCTCAATTTTCCGCATTCTTACATAGAGACCAAGCTTTAAAGCATTTCCTTTTTACCTTAACTTTATCTTGTACACTATCATCCCACCACCAAGATTCTTTATCCCTAGGTCCACATCCTCTTGATTCACCCAGCGTCTCTTTAGCTATCTTCCTGATCCCCTCGGCCGCCTTGTCCCACATATTATTTGCGCTTCCGTTTGCCTCCCAAAACCCTCCCTCCAGCACCTTGTGTTGAAAGATCCTTTGTTTTTCACCCTTCAAATGCCACCATCTAATCCTTGAAACCTTACCTTGGCCCCTTCTCTTCACTTTCCCCTTAACTCGTATATCCATCACAAGGACTCTATGTTGGGTAGTCAAGCTCTCTCCAGGTATGACTTTACAGTCCATACAACTCTTTCTATCTCCTTTCCTAAAGAGGAAGAAGTCGATCTGGGAGCATGTTTCCCCACTCTTGTATGTAATGAGATACTCCTCCCGCTTCTTAAAACATGTATTGGCAACCGTAAGATCATAAGCAGACGAGAAATCAAGGATAGATTTTCCCTCGGTATTTACCACCTCAATGCCATAACCTCCATGCACCCCCCTATAATTTTCAGAAGAGCTCCCTACGTGCCCATTCAGATCCCCTCCTAGGAAAATCTTTTCTCTAAGTGGTATATCCTGGATCAAGCCTTCCAAGTCCTCCCAAAATTTTATCTTGAGGTGTTCTTCACACTCGACCTGAGGTGCATAAGCACTGATCACATTAAAAATGTCTTGCTCCACTACAAATTTTAGGGCTAGGATCCTATCTCCTACCCTCTTTACATCTACAATGTCCTTCTTCCACCATTTGTCAAAATATGGGTTTGAGTTAAATTTTGCCGGGTTTAAGTTTAAAAAATTAAAAGCGTAAATATTCACCACTTGTATCAATAATAATTAATGATTAATGATTTCACCATCAATATATAATATAAAGAATTTGGTTAGATCACGTGTAAAAGGTTTTTCAAATTTTTATATTTTTCATTGATTGAGACCTAGCCTTTCACATATTGATTGGAATGAAATTGACTGACAGTATCAAGAGTTTTGGATTAAATTTGAGTGATTGCAAAAATAAAAACATATACTATCAAGTGTTTACACAAACCATTTACGTTCGAGAAAATATATATATATATATAAAGGTTGACACTTTTTATCACACGACTTAATCTCCTTGCTCTAAAAATTTATCTAACGACCAATAATATACAAGAATTTGGTTAAATCAAATAAGTAAAAGGTTCTTACAGAAAAATTATACTTTGTCATTGATTGAGACCTTTCATTGATTGGAGCAAATGTAATGAACTGAATATTGTTAATTTATGTGCTTGGGTCATTTTCACATGAGCTAATTAACAACGATTAATTAGATTATATGAATTAAAATGGATAAACTAATTAATTTCGTGGATATTACCAATTTTCTTAGTCTGCCTAAACATATATGAAAGTTACTCTTTTAACTTTCTAATTTTCTTAATTTTCTATTAAAATGGATAAACTAATTCATTTGTAATCCGTCTACACATCTGAAAGTTACTCTTTTAACTTTTTAATTTTAAGTTATGGACAGAAACAAAATTACTATTTTCGAAAAATTATCCTAGTTGTCTGTTCACTACTAGAAACGGACACTTATGAGACATAGAAATTATGTCTCCTAAGAGCTTATGTATGTCGCCTAAGGCTTAGGCGACATACCCTATGTCGCCTAAGTAATGTCTCCTAAGTGGTGTCGCCCAAGATCTTAGGAGACATACTATATTTTCTATGTCGCTTAAGTGGTTAACTTAGGAGACATAAGCAATAGAGTATGTCTCCTAAGTGGGACAACTTAGGAGACATACTCTATTTCTTATGTCTCTCAAGTCAACATCTTAAGCGACATACTATATTTTGTATGTCTCTTAAGTGGTTAACTTAGGAGACATAAGAAGTTAGAGTATGTCGCCTAAGTCTCACTTAGGAGACGTATTCTAATATCATATGTCTCCTAAGTCAACATCTTAAGCGACATATTCTATTTTGTATGTCGCCTAAATTTAAGCTTAAGAGACATGCAAGTTAAATTATGTCGCCTAAGTGTGTTTGATTAAAAGTAATTTGGGACCACTTAGGCGACATACTTTCATTTGTATGTCTCCTAAGAGGTTCCAGACCTATTTCATAATAGGCTATATTATTGTGTAGCCACCTACACTTTTCTACACATGAGCCTACTACCAATTCATTCACACACAATTCAATCACAAAAAAAAATTCTACAAATCAACCTACATTATAAATTTGATACCAATTCATTCTCACACAATTCAATCACACAAAAACAAGCCAAAGTTGAAATGTACAAAATCTAATAACAAGCCAACATTAAAATGTACAAAGTCTAATTACAAGCTAAAATTAAAGTCTAAAATAAAAATACCACAAGTCTAGCAATATTTATATATAAAGATGCAAAATAATCTATAAATAAACAAGTATATCAATAAACCTCTCATGGTCTACCACCATCCGTAGGAAGATTCGCCATCATCGACGATACTAGATCTCGTACCCGCGCTTCCATCGCCTCAAGCTCTGTTTTATGTCGTGCCTCAAGCTCTGCTATCCTTGCATCTTGTTGGGCAATTCGTTCCACCATTTACAGGTTTATCTGCACCGGCACCGCAGGACCTCTCTTCTTCGACTCCTTGACGATAGAGCTCCCAAAGCCTCAGATCCCAGTCCCTCTCGAAGAACCGATCTCACTCTCAATGAAATGGATCTCTTCATCAAGAGGGAGCTGGATTGAAGCCTCGGATCCTTCCTCGGTGGCGGGCCGATCAGCCATTATCTTCGCCACGGCCTCATCGGCGGTGACTCTCACCCTCGCGCCTACAAATAACAATAACATATAAGTAAAGTGTACAAGTTAAAAGTAAAAAAAGAATGTACCAGCACTGAAACTGAAATTACAATCCAAATCGAAATACTTGAACTCCACATCAAGCAGAACTCATAAATAAACCTCATGAAAATAATGGTTAATATGTCTTCGGATTCATATATTGCCCTAAATTCATGCCCAAAAAATTTAGTGTATGTGTGTGTGTCTGTATGTTAGAATTGTAAATTATCAAGCCACAAGATATGCAACCATGTACAAGTATACATACAAATTAAGATATACAAGTATAAACAACACTGGTACTTTATCTTTTTTCTTCTAAATCGATACATACAAAAGTAAAGTGTGTATATATAGATAAAGTAAGCATAACTAAATAATAACAAAAAGTAAAGTGTAAAAGTTTTTACCGTTCCCTCGGGGTAGGTGGCCAAATAGACGTCCATATAGGCCTCCAAGTGAGGGGCCATTTCGCCATCGATCCTTTGCTTCTTTGCCAAGTGAGCGAACGAAACCTTCCCAGCGGTGTGGTCCTTTTTCTTCTTCTCGTGTTGCTGTCCGTAGTATAATAGGCAGAGACCACCAGTGGCAACGCAGGCGAGTCATTCGACGCCGACGACGAAGCAACGGGCAGGGCGTTTTGCAATGCCAACAGTCGCTCCTTGATCTGCTGGCGAGTGATAGGTATAGCACTAGTCCTAATCGGAGGCATCATAACCTGAAACAAACAACACAACACAAACACAAACCATATATATAGTTTAGTCAGTGGTGGTGAAAGCTAAAGAAGGATATAATGGTGGACACTGGAGGGAGAGAGTGAAGGTGTGTGGAAGGAGAGTGGACTACGGGTGTTTAGGGTTTCGGTCAGGATAGAGATTGGGGTACCCCAAACCCTCCCCAAATTATTCGGTTTCGGCCCGATTAGGGGGGGTCCTAGGTCAACCCACATTGTATCGCTTAATGCATTTTTTATACTTTTTCGGTGCAGCTAGATTTCATTAAATTGATAAGCTAAATATCTACTTTTATACTACTTTTTTGACATTTGCAGTACAAATGGCCTAAGATATGAATATATAGCTAATAACAAAAAATACAAAATATATACATGCACATCGTATAGGCTATTTATTTGTTAGTCTCCAATTCTCTAACTATCACACACTTCTATCTATATTAATTAATGAACCTGCCCATTTAATTTAAGAAATGATTATATAATAAGAGCAATTAAATGATTAAATGACACGATTTCTTTTCAAATTTTGACTATAATAAGAGCAATTAAATGATTCTATAATATCTTTTTTTTGTCTATCAGCATTTTATTTTAGCAGTGCCAAATGCACAACGAGAAAATTAACCCTTAAAATCCCAACATTGCTTGCCCAATATCTTTCTTCTCTCTTTTTTTTAAGCTATTTTTCCCGCCTGACCAAAAAAATAAAAAATAAAAACTAATTTTCCCAGCACATGTTACATTTAGTTAAAAGAAAAGTAAAAAAATTGAAGCCTATATACTTTAGAAAGATAGGAGAACGGGAGAAATTTATTAAAAAATATTACAACAGGTTTTTGTAAACAAATTAACATTGGAAAAGTTAAAATATAAAATACAACCAATAGTGTAAACTAGCAGAATATATGCAACTAGGATATATATATATATAAATACAACCTATATCTATATTTAATTTGGATTAACACATCCGATATACTATTAACTAATCAACAGGAAGCTAAATCAGTCCTCTTAACAAATCCTTCCCCTTCCACTATTAGCTAAATAGTGTGGGTTTCTCCGGATGGTGAAAAAGTCTAGATTTAAGTCTCACCGGCTATAAATATATATATGTTGGAGGCCACTATTAATCATGATTAGTGGAAGGTTTGTAGTATATTTAATTTTATTTTGCCGTCAATTTTCATTGTATTGTACGAGTGCTTAAGCATTAATGAACCACCATTATCAAAGTGAAAGTTGCTTATCTTAAATTAAACTATGCACGGTGGAGGAAATTACTAATTATATTGTTGATCTCTAATCAACCAGCAATAATCAACAGTGCAAATTCAACACATACAACAATAAATCTCAACCAAGAACAGATTTACAAAGCAGTGGCAAAACAGATTCAGAATAGCAGCAGAAATAATAATAGTACTAACAAATTCAGCACTAATAATAACAGATTTTCTCAGTTATATAAAACAGATTCAATCGCAGTACTATTAATAAATCAATAGCAGATTTCTAATCAAACAACACATATAAAACAGCCAGCAAATACTCAGATAATAAGTCCTGTGTTAATCGATTTGTACACAGCAATGTATAGAACAACAATAATAAAGAATTGCAGTAATATTTCGGCTCAAGAAAATACAATGTAGACCTTGAGTATTAAACAATAAAAATGAACCAAAAAGGATTAAGAATAGTACCCGAAATAATGAAGGAAATAAATCTGCAAATAGGCTCACTGAACCGAGTATAATGCCACTAAGAACGCAGTACAGAGCAGGAAATCGTAGCGCACAGCAGGAAGAAAAACACCACAGATACAGTACAAATACTACCGCGTACGCACAGCAATGCAAAATCGAGTCTCACCGATCCAAACACGACACAACAACTCCGAAAATAAAGGCAACCGACTATAGAGCAAGATCGAAAACTCTCAGCAAATATCCGTGTACACAGCCACAGCCGAGATTCACACAGCAGAGCAGAAGAAAAAATATACACAAAAATATTTTCTATCTTAAGTTCCGAAAACCCCCAAATTTCGAATTAATCACAACAAGGATCTAACTATAGAATCGAATCACTGTTTCAAGACAAGAGATCAATATGCATTCACTCTAATCTCTAGATTAATACAAGAAAGGCTAAGGAGAACTTTTGTTCTTCAAATTTCTAAAGAGAGAAAGAGAAACAGGGGAGAGAAGAGAAAAACAAGGGCTCGGGTGGTGTGTTGCGTGTGTGGCTGCGGCTGCGTCTTCTCTAGGGCAACGAGGAGGAAAATGATGTATGTATATGAGAGCAACCAAGGGCTAAGATCTAGGAACCCGGTGGCTGGGTGATGGGCTAGCGTGGAGATGGAGGAGGTGAGAGAGAGAGGTCGATGGTGGCTGGGGAATGGGGGCAGCGTGGAGATGGAGGGGTGAGAATGAGAAAAATTAATTAGGTCTAGAACATGAGGATTTTATACCATAAACTTAGGCGACATATATATTTATGTGTGTCTCCTAAGATTATTTCTTAGGCGACATATGTAATTACCCATGTCGTCTAAGCAAAAAAATTTTGCCTCTTTTTTTTTCGTGAAAAATTCGAAATTTTTTTTAACTCTTAAGAGACATACAGGAATATCTATGTCGCCTAAGTTGATTTTTTTTGACTCCTTTTTTTGGTGGAAAATTCAAATAGTAAATATTTTTGCCTCTTTTTTTCGCGAAAAATTCATTTTTTTTTTAAATCTTAGGCGACATACTAATTTATATATGTCGCTTAAGAGTATACTTCGGAGACATACATATATCAATATGTCGCCTAAGAATTTTCAGTTTTTAAAATTAATTGTATTTTTTATTTATTTTATTTATATAAAAGAATTAACTATTTTACAATCATCATTTCACTTAATTAATAACGTTTGTAACAATTAATTCACTTAATTAATAACGTTTACAACCTGAGCCTGTACTTAATTAACCGAGATGTAATGCCGACGATTATCAGTGACATAGTTACTTCTATTTTATTTGGGAAGAGGCCCAATGAGGTTCTGAGATCTTCAATTCTGTACAACCGATGTTTATAAATAATTTATATTATGAAGGTTTTAGTGTTGATTTGGAAGATTTTTTTAGTGTTGGAACTCCAAGAGAATATTCAGATGAGTATTATGAGGAGCTGTCAGGCTCATGGGCTAGACATGTACCAAGAGATGGTCCACTCAATTAGTAGTAGAGAAGTGATGGTACGTTCATCTAGAGAAGTGATGGTCCACTCAATTAGTAGTAGAGAAGTGATGGTACGTTCATCTAGAGAAGTGATGGCCCACTTAATTAATAAAGTTTACAACAATAGTAAAACCGATTGATTGAATTACAAATAATAACAGTACAACATCAATTGTAGTCATCATCATCACTCTAATCTTAATCCAGATCCTGATCCTCATCATCATCCTCAGTTAAATCAACTAAATTTTAATTAGTTATTAAATTTTAAGCACACTATCTAGCCTAGTCTAAAGAGTTTTGAACAACCCAAAGATAAGTTCAATTTGTATGCTAGGAAAACTAAAATGTACCGAATTGGACAACCTTGTTTAACAAATGCCTTGTTTTTAATCTTTTAATAACACTTTAAATCATATTTTGATCTTATCAAAGTTTAGATTTAACAAATTAAACTCAAGCCCGTCTTGATTAGTAAATTTTAATTATATAAATTTTATTAAAATCCGAATTCTTATTATGTGTATAAAAGATATCCAATGCTATACAACTAAAGTACACCATAGCATATATATTGTAACCATTAAATTATTATACTTTTGATTTTTTTTTATCAAACTTGATATTTAATGATATAGATTAATAGGTTTCAAATATGTTAAAATTTGAATTTTGAATTTAAATTTATGATATTCTAAGATTTAATTAAAACGTTGATGAGAGAGTAAAAATGTGTAGTACGTGAACGGAGAAAGTTAGTGTGTATATTTCGTGTGTGAGTGAATCTTTTGATGATTTGATATCTTGATGTGAGTATAAGTTTGATCCAATGGCTCACAAACATTAATACTACAAATAATCATTTTTAACCTTTTCGAATAGTTTACTTATCTATATTATAAAACACTATTTTTGACCGAAAATAAATAAGTTCTGTTTGATAGATTGACATTTGTTTGTGTGCTTACTTAGGCGACATATAAACTCCGTATATCTCCTAAGTAATTTTCTTAAGAGACATATTATATGCATGTCTCCTAAGATAAGTACTTAGGCGACATATATATTCTGTATGTCTCCTAAGAGAGTAACTTGGGAGACATATATTTAGTGTGTCGCCTAAGTACACTACTTAGGCGACACACTAAATGTATGTCTCCTAAGTGACTATCTTAGGAGACATACGGAGTATGTATGTCGCCTGAGTAAGAACTTAGGCGACACACTAAATGTATGTCTCCTAAGTTACTCTCTTAGGAGACAAACAGAGTATGTATGTCTCCTAAGTAAGTACTTAGGCGACACATCGAATGTATGTCTCCCAAGTTACTCTCTTAGGAGACATACGGAGTATATATGTCGCCTAAGGAAGTACTTAAGCGACACATTAAATGTATGTCTCCTAAGTTACTCTCTTAGGAGACATACTAAATGTATGTCTCCTAAGATGTGGTTTAGGAGACATACTCAATAGAGTATGTCGCCTAAGACCCTATCTGGTGTAGTGGTTATTATAAAACAAGAAGAGCAACTAATGGTTATGTTTTTCAGTTTGTACTTAATTTATTTAGAAAAATCAGTAATAGCTCCAATAGTATATGAAATTGTAACTTTTACTATACTATGTAATTTAACCATTTGATTAAACATTAGGGTAAATAGCTCAAATGATCACTAAATTTTCGATCTAATACCATTTTGGTGATTAAACTTTAAAACAAACCAATTTAATTGGCTATCAAACTTTGGAGTGAGTACCACTTTAGTCATTTCTTCCAATTTCACTGTTAAATTGAATGGAATGAAATCATGTGCAAGGCACATGACTTTATTTAAGCGTATTTTAATTATTTTGATAATAAAATAGCCCAAGTTGCTGTACTTGTTGAAATTTGAAAATATTCTTATATTTTATATACTATGTGTTTTTTGTTTTGGTGAGAATTATTGGAGGTAAAGGTTGTTTTGTTACAATACGACCAAAATGATCTTACACGAAATCATGTAAAACGTAAATGTATGAAATTTAATAGTCAAATTGGACGGAATAGTCAAAATAATACTTACTCCAAAGTTAGATGACCAAATAATTAGACGGAATGGTCAAAGTGATACTCACTCTAAAATTAGATGACCAAAGTTGTTCATTTTAAAATTAATGTCATGATCAAAGTAATACTTTATCGAAAGTTCTATTTGAACTGTTTACTCTAAACATTATTACATCACATCAAAATATAAACATCGGATTTTCAAAAATATTTGAGAGACAATTAAATATCCCTATCATTGTATTCTTTCGCATCACTGGATATAATTAAATAAGGTGAAATTAGGTTATTTGTGCCTTTCATTGCATTATTTATATGACTTTATTTTAAATATTCTGGATTCTCTTAAATCTTAATCATTTACTTAAATCACGTGTTGCATGATATAACCTAAGCTTTCAATAAATATATATATATATATATATATATAGATATTCAGGATTGGCTATGACAGAGGCGGATTCACATTGAAGGCAAGATGGGGATTTGCTCATTTTAATTTTTAAAAAATATATATTTTTACTAATAGTACTTTTGGGAAAAAATAATTTAATATATAATCATATAAAAATTTGCCCGCTTTGCTGCTGTCTTTTCTTGCTAAAGCTGAATTATTATTATTGATTTAGTAGAAGGGCATTAGTGTCATTTAAATTTTTTCATAAGAGAAAAAGGGGAACACATGACGTATTTTAGAAAAAGTTAAAAATAGGCTCTTAATTTAAAAAAATAAATAAAATAGAATTCCCTAGTTTTTTATTAAAAATATTCTCAACAAAACCCTTGGAACAAAATCAATATACCAACAAAGCCGGCTGGATTGGTAGACAAGCAATTGGTGTACTTGGTCTATAAGGGGCCTATTTAACAAATACACTTTGGGCCCCTAAAATTTTCGGGACCTTCGTCTAATAGTATATATATAAAATGGGAGGACTGAGAAGATTTTTTTGTTAAGATGCCACGAGTGTTGCATTTACTCCCTCTCTTTCTTTTTTCTTTTTTGTGTGCATTTACTCCCAATTTAATTAGAACCCAAATCCATTTCTCTCACATATATGTTAATCTATTTTCAATGCAATCCGCAATCCGATTTATGTTTTAAAAAAAATTGTGAACTCAATGAAAAAAGAGATGATAAGAGTTTTTCTTCTGCACCTTAAAATATGCAGGAAACAAGTTGACGTGTATTTTTAACTTTGTAATTAATCATTTTATTTTAAAATGCCCACGCATCACGTGGGGTTACAAACTAATAATAAAAGAATAATAGACCCATTTTAATTTATTATACACTATTGTGCGCTAACACCTCAAACAAATCAGATAAATTTATCATGTATTTTTTAACACTATTTAATTAATCAATCATACACTTGAGGAAGGTAAAGCTTGTGCTTTTGGTGTATAAATAGGCGTTGGCCTTTCAATATTTTTGAAGAAACAGGAAGTGAGCAATTAAATATAGAGTGAAAAGAAATGGAAGCAAACAACATTCCACTACTATCCCCATACAAAATGGGAAGATTCAACCTCTCTCACAGGTTTTGTTACCTATCCACTCCTCTACATAAATATAAGTACACATATGTATAAAGTGTATTTTTGGTACGGACTAGATAATTTAACGACGGATTTTTACCGTCAAAACATCCTAGGGATGTTTTTAGTGACGAAAAAATGTCGCAAAAAATCCAGTCCATATGGACTGATCCACACTTAATTTTTATTTTTTAATGTATATATAATGCCTTGAAACAAGTTATTACTTTTATTTATTTACTTTTGGTTTAATGTCTCAAAACCATTTTTATACTTTAATGGAAAATTAGTATATATGGAAGGGTGGAACTAGAATATGAATCTTGGGGGTTAAATTACTATCGCATTTTTTTTCATTGTTTAACAAATACTAAATATAAAGAACGATCTAGTGGTGGAGTCAAGATTTTAACTTAGTGGGGGCTTGATTAAGATAAAATTGTTTTTTTAATTAAAAGGAGTAATAACACCAAAAGAATATTGTATATTAAACATCTATATATAAAGAAATGTATAAGAAAATCACAAGTTACAAAAATTATTTTATGAGGTTTCATATCTTGAAAATATTGAAAGGTGTCTTCATTTTTAATATTTTTTAACTTTCACAATGTTCAGATTTTTTTTGGAAAGTTTAGGAAAGTTTTTGTTGTTTATAATCGAAAGAAAGAGGCCTAGACCTTCCTTCTATTTAATTAAAAATAAGTAAGATAAGAAAAGATAAGATGCTTTTTGGAAAAATTTTAGACTGTCATTATATTTCCGAAAAATAACTTATCTTACTTATTTTTCATATTGAATGTCTGCCCCTCATATAATTGTTTCTTCAACTGTGAAATTGATCAATGGGTAGAATCCTATGAGGGGTAAACCTACAATTTGTAAAATTTTGAAGGTCAATATATGTTTCCTGTATAATTAATGGGGTCAAATATGAATATTAATCTTTCTCCAGTAATAATACAAACCACGCCCTAGAGTTCTAAAAAGTTTATAGAAACACGTCATAATTTTGAATTTCTTAGAAAGGCCCTTATAACAATTTAAAAATACCGTATAAACTATAAAAAAAATTCAATCCAAGTAGGGACTTAAGGCCCTACTTGTCCTATGTTCCCTCCGCCGATGGAACCATCGACTATGCATGAAGGATGAGAGCATAGCCTTGTTTTTTTGCCCTAGCCGTAGTATAAAAGAGTCACGCAAACTACTAATTCAACTGAGCATTTTATTATCTTATTACAAACTTCTCCTTTATGTTTCCAATAATTACGAACAGAAACCTAAAGTTTGAAAACTCAAGAAAAGGTCCATAAAACTTTCTCATTACTCTAGATACCCTATTGTTTTCCAAATTCCAGAGGGGAATATCTTTCCCCCGGTCCCCACATACCTCCACCCATATATATATATATATATATATCTGCGTATCTATAAGATAAATAATATTCAAGTTTTCATACTTTTCACAAAAAAAATACTCAAAATATCATTGCTTTCATTTCTGTTGTTTAGTTGCACACTAGTGTTAAATATACAAAAAGTCACAATAAATTATTACATTAATCTTATTTAATACTAATATCAAAGTTTTTACATTATAATTGCAGAATAGTTTTACCACCGATGACCAGAAACAGGTCATACGATAACGTTCCACAACCGCATGCTGTTGAGTACTACTCTCAACGTACAACTTGAGGTGGTCTTGTCATTTCTGAATCAGCTGCAGTATGCGACATCTCGCTAGGGTAATTTGATTAATTTGATATGGATATCATATGCACAATTTTCTTATACATTAATTTCCACGTAAATTAAAGCTCATCGTTGTGAATGCTTTAACGAGGTCCTAATTATATATAAGGTACGTTTTGTATTTGGATTGAATTAGGTGCCCAAACATGCCTGGAATCTGGAGAAAAGAACAAGTTGAAGAATGGAAACCCATTGTAAATGCTGTTCATGAAAAGGGTGGTATCTTCTTTTGCCAAATTTGGCATCCTGGCCATGTAATTGATTATTCTCAAGAAAAATACACTACATCAGATCGAGGTATGTACTCCAAAGTTTACAAACTTTAAAAATTTTCTTAAAAGCATAATGTCTTACTTTTTATTTTTTTAATGCCATGTCTAATTTATTCCTTATGTCTCAAATTATATATGGGTCAAATAATTTTATTTTTTTCTGGAATATTTTTTACACCAAATCTTCTGATACAGAACAAGTTTTCAGGGTCTTTTGTACAAGGTCCTTGAATACAAATAATTAAAAAATGCAATACACTCACATAGCGTTTAAAGGATGCGCATAGTCCTAGCCTGAGACAGATACTTCCTCAAAATTTCTCTACGTTACTGTCTTACAATAACAATGTTCAATTAGGAATTATACTATTCTCAGTATTTGGGAATTACACTCACAATATCTTTTTGAATTACACTACTAGTACTTCAAAATTACATTAAGAATATTTATAAATTACACTAATAATATGTTGGTGCAGAGACCGTAAGCTTTAAAAAAGGGACCTAACGTTATGAAAAGGTTCTAAAGTTAGGAACCTAACTTCTTCTTTTTTTCTAATATTTTATAGTTGACAACGTATGGATAACATAATTTTATTTTTATTTTTTAAAAATTTGGTGAAAGACAAATGTAACTCTTAATTAGGGACAGTGAAATTGAAGTATTTAGCGTAAATAGGTTAATTAAATAAAGTTGGTATGAAACTAACCCATCTCGTCATTTCATCAAGATTCCCATCTCCCCTCCCAGGCATTAATGTTGCAGTGGAAAGAAAAAAAAATGACGAAAATGAATTGAAGTAAATAATTTTCCAGACAGAAAGACTTTAGCCATTTAATAGGGCACTAATTATATAACCATACAAATGAGGGTCCGATCCCTAAGTTCAAACATTTTGTAAATGTGGCCCGTCAACTTCTGTTTTTTAAAAGATGCAGCTCTAATTGTTATTATATTTTTTGGTATCACTATTCTCTCTCGGCACACATGAAAATTAGTATATGTGTGGAGAGATACTAGTATCTATGCTGGAGACATTAGTATTTACCACATTCTATCCAGCTAAATACTCGCTAGAGACGGATACCAAAAATAAGGATTTCCAGAGAACATTCTTAAAAGAAAAAATTGACATGGACCCTGCGGATCGTAAACACCCCTTATATAACTTGGGTTTTGGTTATGATTCTAACAAGTTAACTGCTATATGAATATAAATTAATTGTTGTAACTAATATATACATATACAGAGCCTCGAGATTGGAATACATTATCCTTGGTTATGATTCTAACAAGTTAACTGCTATATGAATATAAATTAATTGTTGTAACTAATATATATATACAGAGCCTCGAGATTGGAATACAATATCCTGTAAATACAAGAGAGCTCCTGCTCCCCAGCTTACAGTAGATGAAATCAATTCCATTATCAACGATTTTAAGGTTGCTGCGCGTAATGCCATTGAAGCTGGTAAGTACTATTAATTAATTAATTAATAATGCATGCATATATATATGAAATTTTGGATGAAATTTTGTTCTGTGGATATATTTGAAACGATTAGTTGTAGTATTTGAAACAATTTCCTTATCAAGCCCCTTATTAAACTATTGTGCTATTTTTGCTTGAGTGGGACTGTAACAAAAGCAAGGTTTTTAGTGTTAAAAATAGTTTATTATTTTATATGGACATAAAAATCTAAATTAAAAATATGTCAACTTTTTATGTTAGATTTTGATGTCCATATAGAATTACTTATTATTGTAACTTGTACGGTTCCACTCAAGCATTTTGCTCATAAAATGGTAAAACAAAAAAATTGGTTCGCCAACGGAAATAACCAAAGAGGACCCAGCTATGTCTATTTTTTGTATGATTAATTAAGCGCCATATTTTGTTTCAAAAAAAAATTAAGCGCCATATAGGCACGCGCCAAGTATGAAAAGCCTAACTTCCAATATTCTTTTATGCTTACGATTAATTTATGCTATCGTAGTGAAATAATACATGTAACTTTCTGATGCTTATGATTAATTTATGCTTTTGAAACTAGGGCTAAGTGAGAAAAAAAGGTAACGAACTTTCGCTCTTTTCGCACTTTGGTCACAAAATCTTTTTTTGTGGTTAATCGTGGGAAGCAACTTTTTTGTTATTGTCAGTTTAGTCCATCCATAAAAATCCGTTACAATTGGCTTTTCACACTTTGGTCATCGAACTTTTTTTTACTGTCAATCGTGGGAAGCGACTTTTTAGTTGTTGTCAATTTAGTCCATCCATCAACTTCCATTACAGTTGGCTAACGGAATGTATAGATTACGTACAAAGGCAAGATTGATTTTAACTGCCATAGGCTATGCCATGCATATTTTTCAATTATCTATTTAACTCCCACAATCATTTTCTTCTGAAAATTATCTTCCGATGACAAGATTTCAAACCTCTATTGCTAAATAGGTTTAAAATATATCGTCTTTGCCACAGGCCAAGTAGCATTTCATTTCATATTTTTTGTTTCAAATTATGTATATTCAAGTAATACACATATCACGTGTGTAGGGTAAACTAGTATATAAATAACATACAAGTGCCCCGTGTCCTTGGTTAACTTCCAATATTGTCTACATTATAGGATTTGATGGAGTTGAGATCCATAGTGCAAATGGGCACTTGATTGATCTATTTATCAAAGACGAAGTGAACAATGAGATTGATCAGTACACTGGGAGCTTAGAGAATAGTTGTCGCCTTGCACTCGATGTGACAAAAGCAGTAGCAAATGAGATTGGAGCCGATAGAGTTGGAATAAAACTCTCCCCTTTTGAATATCCCAATCCAGAAACTCTAGGCCTTTACATGGCAAATGAACTCAGTAAACTTGGTATTCTTTATATTCACATGACTGAGCCAAGGATGATAAAAAACGATAAGGGGCACTATCAAACTCCTCGTTGTCTTTCTCCTATGAGGTTGAGTTTTAAAGGAACTTTTATCGCATCAGGGGGTTATAACAAGTCTGATGGTGACAAAGCTATAGATGAGAATTACACAGATCTGGTATCATTTGGACGCCTGTTCTTGGCTAATCCTGACTTGCCAAAACGATTCGAGGCAAATGCGCCTCTTAACAAGCACAAAAGGAATAGTTTCTATATCCAGGATCCAGTGACTGGTTACACCGATTACCCATTCCTCCAAGTTGCTTCTTAAGTATGCATAATTAATTGTATACAAGTGAGTCATCTCCATGCTTTGTGAGCAATTTGGGATTGAATAATAAAATGGAGGTGGGGTGTAAGTTTAAGTGATGTTATGGATGTGTTAAATAAAGTTTGTACAATGTTATCATATGTAATGCATTGTGTGAGGTGTGGATTGCATGTGTGCATTTTGCTGAATGGGAATAATATAATTAAGAATTTTAATGCTCTTACTTTGTGCATGTATTTAATTAATGGAAATCTTAATTTTAATGCTCTTAATTTGTGCATCTATTTAATTAATGGAAATTGGCTATGCGTGTGCTGCTATGGAGGAAAGACATTAAATATACAATTTTTTGTGCACACGTGATGAGCTTGCGATTCAGTCATATACAAATTAAATAGAAAATGTTTAAAGAATAGTATGTGATATGGTGGTCAAGAGCCCAAATACCCTCACTAACAGCGAGGTTTTGACTTCAATTTCCAATTTTAAAGTGCTGAATCATTACTCTAGAGGTTAGTCGAAGAAAATATGCACCAATCAGTTACAAATTCTATGGTTTAGAATTTGATAGGTATTTTATGTCGAATGAGTTCACCTAGCCAAAGACATAATAGTTTCCGCCAAAATCTAAGCCATCCAATTTTAAACTAGTGTTAAAAATCTATAACTCTAGGGAGCCGGATCCTTGTTGCTTGAATTATAGTTAGGAAGATCTAGGTATAATTCTTTGAAGACATCTTTGAATTGAAGGAGGCTTTTTTCTCCCTGTATGATCATGCATGCATGCTATCGACCATAGCTAGTAACTTACATCATCTACCAATGGTCCCTCTAATGACTACACTTTAGCTTGAACAGGCACTCGGATAAACTTTACAAGAGCATGATGTTAGATTAATTTTATATTAATCTTAATTGGGACCACACATGTAAATTATTAATTTGTGTTGATGGGGTTAAATACTAATTTTACCATTGGCCTACAAAGATAATTCAACATTTTTACCTTCGGTAAAATCTCATTTTACCCTGGTAAAATCTCATTTTTACCTCCACACCTACCACACCTACCACATCTCATCTACCTCACCTACCTCCACAAAAAAATTACTTTTTTGCCCTTCATTTTTACCAAATTTACCTTTTTGCCATTCTCCATTACCTATAAATACTTCCCACAATTCATTCATTCAACACATAACAAAAACACATCCTTCTTCTCATCCAACACCATTCTTCTCATCCAAGATCCATCCATCTCATCCAAGAGATATAAAGCCATTAGCAATATAAATACAAGTTAAATTGAGAAGAAATAGAAGGGTCTTATACTATCTCTTTTCATACCCCCAAAAAATAGAAGGGTCGTATACTCTCTCTTTTCATACTCGAAAAAATACCAACAACACTTATATACTCTCTCTCCTACACATTTTATTATTTATTATGTTGAAATATTTGTAATCCTAATTCTATATTTATAAATAGAATTAAGGAAATTATAGAAAGAGAAGTTGGTAGCTTGTATTATCATCTAAATTGACCGCCTTTGAGCTAATACAAAGCAAACACACACAAAAGGAGGACGTACTACCGGAATAGCATATGCGCTACCGGAGGAACCTACCTTAAAAAAAATGTCATGTGTTCATCATTGCGCCGCATTTATTTTTTATTCACCGATATTCGCTTATTGATTGGTTAATTATCTATTTCTAGATTTTGACACCGTCAGTTGGCGCCATCTGTGGGAACGATAAGCTCTCTAAAGCTCTCGTTCTTTAGAAATTACAAGTGAATTTTCGGTGAAAAACTCAGAATCCCGCGGGCCTACGTAGCTCAATATTCTCGGGGGCATAACTTCCTGCTCATAACTCCAAATTATGCGATTCTGGAGTCCATTTTGGAGAAAATTTCAAGAGCTACAACTTTTAAGTTCAAGCTTTTTTTCAAATTCGTCCATCTCGGTGTTCAAAACTTCGATACAAATTTTCTGGAACGAAAAAGGCTAAAATCCCGCGGGCTATGGTTACTCAATATTATGAGGCGCATAACTTTGTGCTCAAAACTCCAAATCATGCGATTATGGAGTTCATTTTGAATAAAATTTCAAGAGCTACAACTTTCCAGTTCAATCTGTTTTCAAATTTGTCCATCTCGGGGTCCAAAACGGGGATACAAAGTTGCTGCAACAAAAAATGCAAAAATCTTGCAAGCCTACGCTAGCTCAATATTTACGGGCGCATAATCATTCAAAAATTCTGTTACCAATGGGAAAAAACCCAAAAGAAGAGATAAGTTATTTTTTAATAACTCATATATGATTTTTCTCTTTATTTTAATATATTTAATGTTGTATCATTTTCTTACGATCAATAATATTTATTGTAGGTAAAATTGACGAGCTTCCAAAAAATTACAATTGAATGTAATTTTCATCAAGTGCGTCTGACAAACCACAAAAAAGAAATTAAAGAAATTTTCAGCGAATATCAAACTTTCACAAAGCTGAATGTAATTTTGAAGTCTATCAGACAACCGCAGGACCACCCCCAACCCAAAGAAACCTGGCTAAGAATGATCATCTACTGCTGCTCCACTGGTCCAGAGACCAAGATTTTGACGTTCCCTGGTAATAAATGAGAAAATTGTCATAATTTGCCTAAGTCAAAAGGGGGCATGACTCTACTCAAGACTTGGCAAAAAAGAACAAATTTTCCTTTTAAGAAACCAAGGACTTAAATGAGAAAATTGTCAAAATTTGCATAAGTTAGAAGGGAGCAAGACTCTACTCAAAACTTAACAATTTACCTAAGTTAGAGGGAGCAAGACTCTACTCAAAACTTAAAAAATATATGGAGTTATGGTATTTTATAGTTTTTCTTTGTGTTTGGGAGTCTAGGAGAGAAAAGAAAAGAGGAGAAAGTGTCAATACGGAGGGAAGAAAAAGGGAGAGAAAGGAAAATAATTTTCTCTCTTTTATTGGAGAGTTTAAAAAGGAAGAAAATGTTACAATCTCTCCTTGGTGTTTGTGACTTGAAAAAAAATGAGAGAAAATATCATCTTTTAAAAATTTGTTATGTTTGAAGGATAAAATTGTCAATATAGTACGTTTTCATTAAAAAAAACTCTTTTCTCTTTGATTTGGAAAGAACGATTTGGAGATAAAGTTTTAATTAAATTTCTCTCCATTTCTCTCGTATTCTCTCCGTAAAAAACTCTGATGTGATCTCGCCTAGTCCTTTATTATATTCAACCAAGGAAAATTGTGAGTTACTAAATGGAGGCTTGATTATGCTCATGTGCAAGGATTAGGCGTGGAAATACAAGTGTCTAAGCCTTGAATTAATCATACTAGGAGATGCAAGAAGCTTAAATGATGATCATGCATTCCATGGGGTTCCTAAAGATTGGTCGTGGAAGTTCAAGAGGTTAGAATAGAAGAAGGCCCATTGGAATAATCTAGAAGATATTAATTTAAGTTGTTTTAAAATTAATAGGGCTTTTTTAGTCTCATTATCCAATTAGGAATTAGAATTAGCAGTTTTCTTTTTGAATAGTTTCCTTATTGTCTTATTATTAGTTTCCTTATTGTATTAGGATTAGTCTAGAAGTTATTTCCTTTGTTTAAGTAGAATTAGTTTCCTTATTGTATAAGGTTTCTAATTGTTTTGTTCTCCTATTTAAAGGAGGTGGATTCATTGTTTTAAGTTACGTTTCGAATATTAATAATATTGAGAGCTTCTCTTTGTATTCTTGAAGAACTTGTTGAACATGTTGAATGATTAATTCAATTGTTCTTGACTTATCAATCAATTCACCATCAGTTGATTGTGGCGTCTTCGATCATACCAAGGTTCACGCTCCTTTAAGCATTGGGTTGAGGTTTTCACCTTCCATATCTTTCAAGCATTGGGTTGAGGTTTTCACCTTCCATCTCTTTCAACAAATTCCAAGATTCTAGTCTATTTATAGACTACGGGTCAAGGTTCCATTAGACTAACTAGGAAAGACGATTCGGGATCACTTCAAACTCCCAAACAAGAAAAGGGTTAAACTTTCTCTCATTTTCTCTCCCTTTCTCTCCAAATTGAAATTCTCGAACATAGGGAAAGTTTTTGGGAGATAAAGATAGCTACTTAGTTAAGTTAATAAAGAGGTATTCATGTTTATGTTTTTTGAATCTAATGGTTCAAATACATGTAGTCTGGTAATATGAGATCTTGATTTTAAGAGAGTTAGTTTGACCGTTGAAATAACGCCTCTTTATAATATAGATATACATTTGATAAACGCATAATATTGTCATGCATAAGCTCTTTCTCGGAGCCGCTTCATGCATTTATTGTTATAACTTTACTGAATTATCCATTTATCTCGAGATTAGTGACCTAGCGAGTTTTGTATCTAATGTGTCCCAAGTTAGTGTATATTTTGTAGTATTCTAAGCTCTCATAGGTGTGCAAGTCATCTGCCTTCAAAAGATTGTTCAAAAGCATGCTCGGAGCCATGCAAAATGATGGAAGTGCAAGTCCCAGACCCATGATCAATCATGGCATGAAGTTTTTCTGGCAGTGCACTCTATGATCGATCATGGGTATACCCATGATCGATCACGCCCTGGCGAGGACAACAACTATCCACTACTTTTAGCCTGATTTTAGGGATTCATGTTCCTAGATATTTTTCTTGGCTTTATTTCATTATTGTTTAGCTATATTGGGGTTGTTTTTAGATATATTATTATTATCTAGATATTATCAAAGGCAAGTTCTAGAGAGAAGTGAAAGCTCTTTGAGTGTTTCTTCTTCATTGTTCTTGTAAGTTTATTAAATTGTAAGAATGCTTTCTTCTTCTATAATATTTGTTTTTTCATTTATTATGGTAGTCTATTACTAAGGTTATGGAGGTTAATCGCAATACAATTTTCGGTGATTATTAGCTCAATCCATGTTTAAAGTTTGATAAATATTTGTGAATCTTTTTCTTCTTCAATATTTTCATCTTACAAGCTTTTTAGGTATTTTCCTCTAAAGATTAGACTTTATATACCTTGTATATTTAGTTCTTGTTTGTTAATGATAATACAACATGTTTATATGGTTCGAGAAATCTTGTAGTCCTTTTCCCCCATCTATGGATCATTTTTCCTTTTTATAGAGATTATAAAGAGTTCTTAAAAATTCCACAGATGGTTTATAATTTTGTTTAGCTCATCTTTGATTCATTTAATGATATTTTGAGTGCTTTTTACACTATATGTGTTAGTTAGACTCTTTATTGTATATCTTAAGTGATAATCAATTAGTTAGCAATTTTATTCCATAAAATTCGGTTCATTTCATAGTAAGGATTCACTATTTAATTTTCATTTTTTTAAACCATGAGATTTTGACACAGCGAAAATACTTCCGCGCTTAGGTATCCAAGTGTAGGTTGTCAAGTTATAATACTTGGTAAGTCCAAGTGTCGAACCGCAAGGATGGTCGAAAAAACGATGTGCTGATTACGAGTCCAAGGCTTTGTTAAGAGAATTTGATTGGTTGATTTTAAAGTCTTGCAATAAAAATTAAAGTGATGTAACAATAGATGAGAAAAGGCTAAGGCATTATAGAATTCATTTGCTTTGCAAAGTTACGGAGAATCAACCTCATTCAAAGTTCTCAATGCAATTCCTAAGTGTTAAGTATCTTACACTTTCCTAAGCAAAAGGGTGTGGAGCAAAAGCAACACATTCCCAAATAAATGCCATATAAATAAAATGGTGTAAGCAAAACTCAACACAAGTGTATCTCTCCTTTTTATCTTGTAACAAAGGTTGTGAAGCAAGTGCAAACCATTCCCATATAATGTTCAACCAAGATACAAACTCGAGATATACCAAAAGAAAAGGCATAAATTTAAACTAGGCATTTGAGAACTCATTGTTAATTTCCCCTAGGCAATTTACTTGATTATGAAAATGGCCAACTAACGCGAACGCTGTGGAGTAATATCTATCTCAAACAAAAAAGAATGCTATGGAGATAGATATCCATCTCAAATAAAAAAAGTAAACCCTTACGCGTTCATAGCATACGCTATGGAGATATATCTCAAACAAAAAGAGTAAACCCTTGCGTGTTCTGAGCATACGCGTACACTATGGAGATAGATATCTATATCAAACAAAAAGAGTAAACCCATATTTATCTCAAAAAAAAAGAGTAAACCTTGTGTTCAGAGCATCCAACCCAAAACCAATTAGTAATGGGTGGAGTACCCCCTCCATCTTATATATTACTTTGTGATCAGAGCATACAACCCAAAACCAATTGGCAATAAGTGGAGTAGCTTCTCCATCTTATATATTGTTTTATGAGGATTCTTTTTCCCGATGTGAGATTTGTAGACTCAACAACAAATACATACTATAATAAATTAAATTGTTAATATCCCTTAATCACTTTGTGAATGTACAAAGATCTTATTAAGGATATTATTTTCGGTAAAGCATTAAAAATTTTGTTTCAACAAAAAACTTGTTTGATAGGAATTCGCTTCCATGAGAGAGAATTAAATGGTGTTTACTACGTATGGAAGTTAATGTTCATACATTTATGTGACTTATTTATCACAATATTTGGATGATTAATCCGTATATATAGTTACAAAATATTTGGATGCTTTAACCCGTATATATAGCCATATATATGGTTACAAAAAAAACAGTTGGATCATTTTATTATTTGATATAATTTTTCTATGGCTTTTATTGAGGGTTTTTTTCTGAGATTGAAATATTGAAGAAAGCTAAAAATATATTTCTACTCGTTTCTTGTCATCAAATGTTGTAAAAACAATAGATTGGGTCGAACTCAAGAAAGCCATATTTGTGTGCAAACTAGCAGTGAAGAAAATAATCCTTATCTACCAACAAAAACAACATGAAAGTTTAGTCAAAAGAACTACATTTTCAAAAAATAAAGTAAAAATGATCCTCTTTTATGGAAGAGTATAATTATATCAAATATTCAAATAGCATTAAGCATGCTCAAATAGTACTTAACATTTTAAAACACATTTGATTCAAATAAAAAGAAATAGAGAATTATGAAATTGTGTGTAATAAGGAAGTGACATCAGAAAATAGGTTAGCGTATTCCATCTTGTTGAAATCACGAAAAAGAGAAATTTTGATTTATTAAAAATTAAAAAAAAAGTCTCATATTTAAAATTTTTGAAATGGTCATAAATAAAGAACTAATTTAAAATCTGAGGACAATTTGAGAAAGCGAGGCATGTGTTTGGTTTCTCATTTTGGCATGTGTAAGCAAGCTTATGAGACAACTTCTCATTTATTTCTTGAATGCTCTTTTGCTCATTCTGTTTGGTGTTGGGTTTTTAATATTTTCCAGATTGGTATTAATCTCCGTGTTGGTATTGTTAGGTTTCTTAAATGTGCCTTTGCTCAGTCTTTCAGCCCACGGGTTTGTAGCCTTTGGTTAGCATCTATTGCCTTAATTGTTTTGGGTCTTTGGATTCAAAGAAATGCCTTAAAATTTGAGGATAAAGTCCCTAATGAGGAGAGATTAATATCTGGAGTTCTTAGTTGGGTTCGGGAGGCGGGTTTTATTTCGAAAGCGTCTATGTATAATTATGTTCATGATTTGATGATTATAAAGAAATTTGGGGTTCCATGTCTTCCTCAGAAAGCCCCTAAAATTCTCGAAGTCAAGTGGCACCCTCCTTTACATGGGTGGATAAAATGTAAAACTGATGGTTTATACAAAAATGTATTGTTGCGTGTGGTCATATTTTTCGGTATTGGGATGCTTCGGTTTGTGGTTTTTTGTTTATAATATTGGCAGTGGGTCGGAATGCTTATTTTGCTGAGTTTATGGCTATTATTCTTGCGGTTGAGATGGCTCATTCTAAAGGGTTGCGAAAAAATTGGTTTGAGATGAACTCTACTCTCACTTTATCTAATTTTTTTAATCGGAATTATATGCCTCCTTGGAAGCAGCGGAGACGGTGGGAAGCCTGCTGGAATATGTTAGATGATATGGAGGTTCGTCTTCTCATATTTTTCGTCAAGGAAATGTTCTGGCTGATATTCATTCTAATGTGGCTTTGAGACATGTTTCCTTTGTTTGGTGGGATTCTGTCATTGATGAGATTAAAGTGGCTGTGAGTGAAGATAGGTTGGGTGTTCTAAATATATATTTTATTAGTTTTGTTTTTTGTTGTTTCTGTTCTTTCTTTTAATAATAGGCTTCGCGCCAGTCTTCATGGGAAAAAAGAACTAATTTAAAATTGTTATTGTTAAGTTCATTGTTTATGATTGTATTTTAAAATGATATATTTTATGCATCATTTTAAGTATCATCTTGCTTAGTATCAAAATAAAATTAATGAAAGAAGAGATTAAGCTGCAGTAGAGGTAATTAGGCATAAGATTTAATAATAACTTTTCCCAGTTTTCATTTTAATAGAGAGCTAGCATTATTAATTGTTTCGGGATAATATATTATTGCTTTTTTAGAATAATAACCGGGAGGATTTTTCATCATAAAATTAAATCTATATTTTTTTCTCAAGGGATGTATACCTTTTCCCTAGTTGGTTAACCAAACTTGTATATAAATAACTTAAGAGAAACGGTTATATTAATAATTGAATGTGCATATACGTAATAATTAATAAAAAAAATTATGTTATTATACAAAGATTACATAAAAGATTTATGTTATACTTCAATGGAAAACTTAATATTTGAAGTTCTCAATTAAAAGATGGTGTAAGATGGACATGGTACAATATGCCATAGGACAGGAGATTGTTATATAAATTGAAATGGAAATTAGTGCAAAACTCAAACTTAAAGTAGATTGGCCGCCAGACACAGCCAGTTTCTTAAACCAAAATTATTCTCATTCCAATATGAGTGTGGTGTGGTGATAATGTCAGTTTAAATGCCAGTTTCATAATGTCATTATTATGGTGAACGATGGAGAAAACTACAATAGTTTACAAAAAAAAATTAAAAATTTGAGTGTATTACACAACTTAAAGTGACACCGCAGGAATAGTGTGTTGTCGTAGCCCACGTGCAGGCACGTAAAGTTGTAATATAGTCTCGAAAGTCTGAGTATCGATCCATAGGGATAGTTGAAAAGGAATAGAATGGATTACAGATTTTACGATTTTTCTTGTTTTGTAAAATGATGGTTATCGAACAACGTAAATTAAAATGGTTGTGAAAAGTGTAAAAAAGCACTAAGGTATGTAGAAGTTGCTCGCGATATAATAAATGGCATTTGCAATCTCATACAAAGATTTTGATACAATATTCTCGAGAATGGGGAATGTTGTCATATCTCTCAATAGCAAAGGGTGCGAAGCTAGGTAACTCATTCCCGGATTGAAGCTATTTCAAGAAAGAATACAACAAAATTCCACCAAAGATAAAGCTATCATATCTATCTCTTAGCTACAAGTGTGAAGCAAAGCAACCCATTCCCAATAAAGCTAATCTGAGGTAGGGATGACAAACTCATCGTCAAAAGATTTTGTATGAAGCATGTATGTAAAATCTCATGGTTTAAAAGAATAAAAATTAGATAGTGAATCATTACAATGAAATGAAACAAAGTTTGTGGAATAAATTCATTAACTAATCGATCATCACTTAAGAAAGACAATAAGGAGTCTAAACATCATGTAAAGTGTATGAAGCACTCAAAATATCATTTAGTAACCCAAAGATTAGATTAACAAATTTATAAATCATCTATGGAGTTTTAAGAACTCATCATAATCTTTACAAAGAGGAAAAAGGTCTGTAGATGGGGGAAAAGTACTACAAGCTTTCTAGAACCATACAAGTATGTTGTATTTGTTAGATCTTGTTGGTTTTAAATAACCATAAACCCTAGGATTAATCATGTCGTATCACCAAGAATCTATAAATTAATTTGCGGAAGCGTACCTGAATCCATAGCTTGTATTTGTAGCCGAGTGGTTGGTCTTCGAGATCAACACGTATTTCTTTAGAGAATCCTTTATACCTTCTCTGTGCTCTCTGTGATGATGGGGGCTCAACAGGAACAGAATACGTACGTGTGATCTGGGGACCATAACCACAATATATATAGATAGTAAACCCTACTATCTATTTAGTATTTCTATTTTAACCCATCATAAAAATAGAATTACTCTTAAGTATCTACACATTAAAGGCCTACACCCTATTAGATACATTTAAGACCAAATAACTTAAACGTTATTTGATCACTTTTAAAGTGGGCTTAACCATTCGACAATCCACAGCACATAATTGTTTCACATATAAGCCCAATGTTGGATTAAGGATCCAACAATCTCCCACTTGAGCTATATGTGTAACTTTATAATTAAGCATTGTAAATTGAGCTCATCCTTGCTGTCATTATTGAAATGTATCTATATCCAATCCGGTCCATTAATCATATCAACATAGGATCAAAGCGGCCTTTGTTACACTTGACGTAACTCGACCCATCAATGGTCACACATGTCGATCTAACTGAATGGCATGGATCATGATGTGGATGTGTAGCATGGAAATCACATGCAATGTGATCTTAACATGCCTATTTCTAATTGGTCCTCCTGAAACCTTAGTGAGACAAAACCATATCCAAAATCAGAGTGTAAATAAACCAAACTTGATTTCTGCAAAAAATAACTTCAAATATCCTTAAACCGAAACAACCGAAATATGTCTATATCATATAAACACTAAAAATTACAAACTCCCACTAAAAACTGAATTTTCTACAAATAAATGACACCTATACAAATAATGTGCTCATGGAACACTTTGGGTGGCAATCCCTTAGTAAGCGGATCCGTGGCCATGGAGTTTGTACCGATGTGTTCTATAGACACTTGTTCACTCTGAACTCTTTCCTTAATAACTAGAAACTTGATGTCTATATATTTAGACTTCGTCAAGCCCTTGTTATTAGTGGAATACAAGATATATTTAATTCTATATTTGCACCCAATAAAATCGGAGTCAGTATACCCAACAATTGCAAGCTAATCTGACTTCCGATATGTGAGCATGTAGTTCTTTTATTTTTTATAAGTACCACAAGACCTATTTTGTTGCTTTCAAATAATCTATTCCTAGATTGCTTAAATATCTGCTTAGCATCCCAATAATGTACGCAAAATCCTGATACGTACATACCTGAATATACATCAGACTCCATATTGCTGATGCATATGGAATCTTTTGCATTTTATTTTCCTAAAAATAATTCTTAAGGTACTGAATTAGATTAACATTATCTCTCTTAACCTTGGGGTATCACCTGATTTGCAATCCTGCATGCTATATCTTTTGAGAACCTTTTCGATATAGCCCTTTTATGATGATCCTAAAGTACCCCGAGAACGATCTCGGTGTATCTGTATGCTTAACATAAAAGAGACGTCACCAAGATCTTTCATCTCAAATTCTTAATCAGAAATCTCTTGGTTTCGTGCAATATGTATACATCGTTGTTAACAAGTAAAATATCATCGATATATAAAATAAGAGAAATATACTTGCTCCCACAGAACTTATGGTATACGCAATCATCGACCAAATTCATTTCAAAACCAAATGAGATGATTACTTGATGAAACTTGAAATACCATTGTCGAGATGCTTGCTTGAGCCCATATATGGATTTCTTAAGTTTGCAAACCATATTCTTTGGGTCTCGCACCACAAAGTTTTTCGGTTGCACCATATAGATTGTTTCATCAATGTTACCATTGAGAAATGCTGTGTTTACATCCATCTGATGTAACTCAAGATCGAAATGCGCCACCAATGCCATTATAGTCCTAAAAGAATCTTTCGAGGAAACCGGAGAGAAAGTTTCTTTATAATCGGTGCCTTCCTTTTGTGTGAAGCCCTTTACAACAAGACGAGCTTTGTACCTTTCAACATCACCTTTCGAATCTCTTTTGGTCTTAAATATCCATTTACAACCAATGGGTTTCGCACCTTCTGGCAATGGATCAAGATCCCATACGTCATTATCTTTCATGGACTTAATCTTCTCATTCATGGCATCAATCCACTTCTGAGAATTAGAACTTTCCATGGCTTGACAGAAGTTGATCGGGTCATCTTCCATCACTCCAATGTCAGCCTCATGTTTTTGGAGAAATACAATGTAGTCATCTGGCACCGCACTTCTCCTTTCTTTAGTGGATCTCCTTAATGGCATATGTTCTTGAGGTGGTAGAGTTTGTTCTTCTGGAATAATTTCTTGAATGGGAGGTTCTCTGACACTGTCTTGATTTATGTCTTGAACAAAGTCAGGAATGAAAACCTGATCAATGCCAATAACACTTGTGGGAATATCAACATATTCATCTTCAAAGACAAAATCTCTGGCTATATCTGCCCCCGCAAACTCTACTTCCTCAAAAAACTGGGCATTTCCCGATTCAAAAATTGACTTAGTTGTGGGATCATAAAACTTCTACCCCATGGATCTTTCAGAGTACCCAACAATATAGCACTATCTTGTGCCACAATGCTGCTGAATTCTCACTATTTAATTTTCTCTTTACAGTTTATGCACTTAATTGCAGGGATTTATTAAATGAAGCAATTGTATCAACTGAATAAAGATTATTATCGTAACCTAACAAAAAAAAAAACTGGAACCAACCACTTTTGACTTATTAAACAAATTAAATTTTTTATCACTGAATGAACAAGAATATCCAGATTTATCCAAAGCGGAAATAGAAATTAAATTCATTCTAAAAGACGATACAATAAATGTTTCATTTAAATCCAAATAAAATCCAGTCTTTAATAATAATTTAAATTTTCCTATTGCTTCAACTTGAACCGTCTTCCCGTCACCTACGTAGATGTATCTTTCACCATCATTTGTCTTTCGGCAATGGAGGCAACCCTGCATAGACACACTGATATGAGTTATTGCACCAGAATCTATCCACCACGTGTGTCTAGGTACCGAAGTTAAATTAACCTCAGAACAAACCAAATTAAGAAACATACTTTTCTTAGCACGCCATGCGTGAAAGTTGGTGCAATGCTTCTTTATGTGCCCTTCAGCTCCACAAAAGTAACATCTAGTACTTTCTGGTTCGCCCGGTTTCTTTTCTTGTTTCTTTTGTGGTGCCACATCTGCAGCTTCTTTATCCTTCTTTCTTTTCTTCCCCTTGTCCTTAGTTTTAGAGGTTGAGGCAATATGAGCACTCTCTACCTTATCTTGCTTTAGCCTTTCTTCTTCTTGAACACAGTATGAGATGACCTTATTCAGAGACCAAGTCTCTTTCTGACAATTGTAGCTCACCTTGAACTGGCTAAACGGTGTTGGAAGAGATATCAAAACTAAATGCACCAACAAGTCCTCAGAGAGTTTTAGCTTAAGTGCTCTTAATTTTGAAGCAAGATGAGACATCTCCATGATATACTCTCTTATATTGCCCTTACCTTTATACCTCATTGAAAGTAGGTTTGTCAAGAGCATACCTATTTTAGCCTTTTCGTTCTTGACAAACCTTTTTTCAATGTCTGCAAGAAACTCCTTAACTGTAGTTATCTTTTCAGATATTGTGCCTCTGAATGCTTCCGGAATGGCTTTTTTTCATAATCATGACACACATGTGATTTGATCTATCCCACTTCTCTAGATCTTTTCTCTCTTCAGGAGTACTTTTATCCGTAAGAGGTGGGGGAGAATCAGTCCTTAACGCAAGGTCAAGATCCATGACTCCTAGAACTATCTGAAGGTTCTCTTGCCATGATTTGAAATTTGTGCCATTTAACATAGGAATAGAGTTGATGCTAGCAGTAATATTAGCAGAAGTATTCATAGCTGAATCCACAGAAAACAACAATAAACAACCATAACAACCTCACATAAATCCTAAAACAAATATAATAAATTCAAATAAAGTTAATTCCCATCTCAAGATACCGGGTGCTCCATTAATATTTTATTTTTGGATAAAAATACTAACTTGCAATTGATATATTGTAGTAGTAATCAAACACTGATAATAAAGGTATGTCGAATAATAAATCTTCCTTTGGGCTGATTTATTGTTCACATAAAAAAAACTGAATAATTATCACATGTTTATTACCATAAGTGTACATGTAATTCTGTTAAGGGCCGGTCAAAATTTATGTAAGTTACAAGCACACAACCATTTATAAATTAAAATAAGTTAATTTTTACGAGAGAGGTCACTTTGGTGATATGTCGCTTCAATTAATTTATCTTAAAATATATATACTTAATTATACCAATATTTGAATTTAAACTAATTGGGTCAAAGTTTATTGAGTTATAAACCCATATCTATATCTTGACCCATATACCCCAAAAAATTTAAGCCCTAAAAAAATTTATATATATATGCGCATTGATATAACACTCAAAACCTTAACTCAAATAAACAAATAAATATACATGCATATATATACATCAACATCCTTAACAACAGTAACTTAACTTTAATTTATATATATGTGTGTGTGTAAAGTACTCACAGCAGCAACAACAACAACAACAACAGTACCCTTTTCTTTGTATATATAATATATATATATAAAGTACACTCTTAATATATCCTCACACTTTATAATGGTTGATTTGACATATATATATAAAAGTATACTACTGTCTCAAAAATACAAAAAACACAAAAGAGTGCACAGCAGTAGCAGCAGGTATATGTCGACATACATATATATATAATATCGATTTGACGTTTCACAATTATATATATAATATATTGATTTGACGTTTCACAATTATATATATATGCTGCGATGGGACCTAATTTATATATATAAATAAACACGTACAACTACATCTAAATCCATACTGCCGATTAATATATATATCTAAATTTTCCAATAATTCTCAAATTTCGTGTTTGGCAGATTTGAATCCAAAAGGTATATATATATATATCCGATCAATATAAATATAAAATAATTGCATATCAATATTTGATTTGACCGAATATATACATTAATCAATAGATCTAAAATAAATCAATTCTGAATGATTTAACATGAATATCCCTTTGATATCACTTGTTAGATCTTGTTGGTTTTAAATAACCATAAACTCTAGGATCGATCATGTCGTATCACCAAGAATCAATAAATTAATTTGCGGAAGCGTACCTGAATCCATAGCGTGTGTTTGTAGTCGAGTGGTTGGCCTTCCAGATCAACACGTATTTCTTTAAAGAATCATTTATACCTTCTTTGTGCTCTCTGTGATGATGGGGGCTCAACGGGGACAGAATACGTACGTGTGATTTGGGGACCATAACCACAATATATATAGATAGTAAACCCTACTATCTATTTAAAATTTCTATTTTAGCCCATCATAAAAATAGAATTACTCTTAAGTATCTACACATTAAAGGCCCACACCATATTAGATACATTTAAGCCCAAATAACTTAAACCTTATTTGATCACTTTTAAAGTGGGCTTAACCATTCGACAGTCCACAACACATAATTGTTTCACATATAAGCCCAATGTTAGATTAAAGATCCAACAATATTATCATTTAAACACAAGAACTAAGCATACAAGGCATGTAAAGTTTAATCCTTAAATGAAAATATCTAGAAAGCTTGAAGGATGAAAGATTTAAAAAGGAAAATGATTCACAATTATTTAACAAACTTTAAACATGGATTGAGAAATTAATTACCAAAAATCATATCGCGGTTCACCTCCGTAACCTTAGAAAAAGACTACTCCATAATAGATGCAAAAACAAATATTATAGAAGAATAAATCATTCTTACAATCAAGAACTTATGAGAGAAATGAAGAAAGGTTACAAACTTGAGCTCTCCCTTCTCTCTAGAACTTGTGTGTGTAAAAACTAAGATGATGCTCTCTAGATCATTCCCTCTTGTCTAAAACTAGCCAAAAAATGTCTAAGAAATAATAAAATAATACCAGGGAAAATCTCTAGGAACAAGCACCCCTAAAATTAGGCAAAGGGGAGCAAGCAGTTAGTGTCCTCGCCAGGCCATGATCGATCATGGGTCTAGGACTTCACTTCCATCTTCTTGCATGCTTCCGAGCGCTGCTTTTGATTAATCTTTTGAAGGCCGATGACTTGCATACCAACGAGAACTTGGTATACTACAAAATATACACCAATTTGGGCCACATTAGATACAAAAACTCACTAAGGAACTAATCTCAAGATGAATGGATAAATCGGCAAAGTTAGAACAATAAACGCGTCAAGCGACTCCGGGAAAGAGCTTATGCATGACAATATCATGCGTTTATCATTAAGAGATTCCAGTAAACATATTAGTTTCTCAGGCATTTTAAACTTTTATTATATTATTCATTTATGTGTCCAAGTTTATTTTGGTTTATGTTGTTAGAAATAAAAGGCTTGCTGAAGCAATATTACACACTATAATTTGAGAGAATGACTTGTTATTGAATAAAATCAACTCTGGCTATTAAATAGCCTTCTAACTTCCTAAACAGATTCCTAAACAAAAGCAAGATTACATCCCACATTTACTCTAACAGAAAACATTATAATCATCAAGGAAGTAGTGAAAAACAAACAATGTATTCCCTAGAAATTAAGGATTATTTAAAACTGAAGATAAACTTAACATTGCCACCCTTAAACTAATTATCAGTAATTAGTTTAATTCTAGTTCCTGAAAGACTCCCAGCATACATTTAAGTCTTTGAAACACATCTAGCTTCAAGGTTTATGTCATTACATCAGCAACCTGCTCTTGGCTTCCACAGAAAATTAGTTCCACAGTTCTCTCTTTTGTAAGATCTCGCAAGAAATGGAAGCGAACATCTATGTGCTTGCAATGACCATGTAACACAGGATTCTTGGAGAGCTTAATCGTCGAAATGTGGTTATAAAACATAATAGTACTGTTGTGTTATGAGTGGCCAAGTTTCTCTAAGATCCTTCTCATCAAAATGACTTGACTCACACAGTAGGCAGCTGCCACAAACTTGGCCTCGGTCGTTGAGAGGGTGACTATTGGCTGCTTCTTAGACGATCATGCAACGGCTCCTAAGCTCATCAAGAAAACATAGCCTGAAGTACTTTTCTTATCTTCTAGTTCACCAGTGTAATCGCTATCTACATATGCAACCAAATTATCACTCCCTCCCTTTTTGTAGAAGATCCCAAAATTGGTTATTCCTTTTAAATATTCAACACCCTATTTACTGCGTATAAATACAGTTCGGTAGGTTGTCCCATAAATCGACTAATAAGACTGACCACAAATATTAGATCAGGTCCAGTAGTCGTTAAGTATATCAAGCCACCCACCACCTGTTTGAAGAAAGTTGAATCGACTTTAACTCCATCCGCATCCTTGCTGATTTTGACCTCTGGAACTATTGGATTTAGCACTGAGTTGCTAGCTTCCCTACCAAATCTCTTCAGCACCTCCTTGGCGTATTTCTTTTGACAAATGAAGAACCCATCTTTTCTTTGCAATACCTCAATTCCGAGAAAGTATCTCATTCTCCCAAGATTGGAGATGTCAAATTCCTTCATCATCGAACATTTAAAATCTTCGAACATAATTTCATCATCCCCCGTAAAAATTAGATCATCTACATAGACACTAACAATCATAATTTTACCTTCTTTACTTGCTTTGACAAACAAGGTGTGCTCACTGTGACATTTTTCAAATCCCTTCTTCACAAAATAGGCCTTTAATCTGCTGAACCAATCTCGTGGGGCTTGTTTAAGCCCATATAGAGCCTTCTTCAACTTATACACTTTGTCTGAATTATCCTCCTTTTCATAACCCATTCGTTGTTCTACAAACACGTCCTCATTCAGCTCAACATGAAGAAAGGCTGACTATACATCCAATTGGCACACTGTCCAACCCCTTTATGTAGTAAGAGCGATAATTATACGTATCATATCCATCCTAGCCACAAGCGCATATACTTATGTGTAGTCAACTCCGTATTGTTATGCATAGCCTTTAACAACAAGGCGTGCTTTATGTTTCTCCAGCTCCCCATTCTCGTTAAGTTTGGTCTTATAGACCTACTTAACACCAATCTTCTTAGCACCAACTAGAAAATTAATCAACACCCAAGTTCCATTCTTCTCAATGGCCTTCATCTCCAGGTCCATAGCTAATCTCCACTTCTTATGTTTCACTCTTCTTCGAAATGTATCGGATCAGTAGATGTAAAAAGTACTAAATTACTCATGTCTTCCTCTTCAGATGGGCCTTCACTACTCTCATAATCATTCATCCAAACTAGCCTTCTTATATTCCTTTCTTCATGCCTTACTTCACCAAAATTAAATGAGCTTCCTTCATTATTTGCAAAAGCAATCCTTACTTCTTCAGCATCACTTTTTTCTTCACTGTCACCATTTGAAACAACACCCTCTTCATTTTCGCCCCACTCCAGATCAGCTGCAACTAATTCTTTGAAGCTCACATCCCAATCCCAACTCTTATCTTCTTCAAATCGTACATCTCAACTTACCACAATCTTCTTCGTCACTGGATTGTAAAGCCTATAGGCTTTGGACTCCTCACTTACTCCCAATAGTACACAACAAAGACTCTTGTCTTCTAGCTTGGTTCTTTTGGCATCTGGTATGTGTACGTGTGAGACACAACCAAACACCCGAAAGTGTTCAACTGAAGGCTTGATTCCTCTCAAAGCTTGATTCCTCTCCAAGCCTCGTCTAGAGTCACATTCTTTTCAATCAATGTAGGGCTTCAGTTTAGGACATGTACTATCCAGTTTATTGCTTCTAGCCAGAAATTTTTTGGAATCTTCTTTTCCGACAACATACACCGAACCATATTCATGATTGTTATGTTCTTCCTTTCTACTACCCCATTTTGCTGTGCAGTGTATGCCACTGTCAATTGCCTCTTAATGCCATTTTCCTTACAAAACTGGTTGAACTCTTGTGAAGCAAATTCTTTACCACAATCGGTTCGTAAACACTTAATGTAAATGCCTACTTCTTTTTCAAAGAGACTGTAAAGTATTTGAACATACTAAAGGCTTTTGATTTCTCAACCAAATAGTAGACCCATGTTTTACGACTAAAATCGTCAATGAAACAGATTGTATACCTCTTGCTACTATTAAAGATCGGTGTGATTGGGCCACACAAATCGGCATGGATCAGTTAGAGTTTCTCTAATGCTCTCCAAGTGCTTTTCTTCGGGATAGGATCACGGTGTTGCTTTTCTATTATACAATCCCTACAAACTGTTGTTGATGCATCAAACTATGGCAGTCCATGTACCATCTTCTTGAGTTGGAGTTTTCTCAAGCCCTTGTAAATCAAATGACCATATCTACGGTGCCATAACTGAGACACATCTGGAGTAGTTGTATGAAAGCAGGTTGCCTTGCTACCAGTGATTGGTTGTGAATAGAAAGAACATACGATTATCTGAAATTTCAGTTTCAATAATCAGCCCCTTTTGTGGATGGTAAATTCGACACTTCCCGCGCTGTATGAGGATCATTAATCCTCTCTCATGTAGCTGACCGATACTTAGCAAGTTATTTTTTAATTCTAGCACATAAAGCACCTTTATAATCACATGTACAAAGCCATTTACTTGCATCCTCACACTACCTTTCCCCTAACCGACATCTGTGAGTTATCTCCGAGCTAAACCTTCTACCTGAAGCTTTTATTAAGATCATTAAACCATGCTTTATTTCCACTCATATGATTGCTACACCCCGAGTTTAGAAACCAAATATCTTCTTCTTTCGCTTCATGTAACTCCACATACGACATCAACAATATTTCTTCCTTCTTGTTGAGTTCGGCAAAGTTTACTTCGTTGCCTCAGCGTGGACACTCGTATGAGAAATATCCGAGCTTATGATAATTGTAACACTCAACAAGAGATTTGTCAAATACTTGGCGTCCTCTGCATCCGCCTCTTCCTCTATATGACCCTCTGCCACGTCTTCGTCCTCCTAATCTATCCTCGTGAATTATTTTTAAAGCATGTTCTTCCCCGTCATTCTTGTGGAATTTTTGCTCATGAACGATCAGTGAGCTTTGTAGTTCATCAATGGATAGCTTATCTTTATCTTTTGACTCCTCAATAGAACAAACTATATAATTAAATTTGTCTGTTAAGGAGAGAAGTATCTTTTTCACAATTATAACGTCTGCCATAGACTCGCCATACACCCGCATCTTATTTACAATAGACATTACACGAGAAAAATAATCAAACTTTCTCACCAGTTTTCATCTCCAGGATTTTAAACTAGCTTGGAGGATCGAACGCTTCACCCTTACATTCCCCTCATATTTCTTCCTCATCAATTCCCAAATCTGCTTCGAAGTGTTCTTCTAAATTGTGGTCTTTAAGATGGTCTTGTCAATTGCCTGGAACAAGTAATTGTTCACTTTGAGATCCTTCAACTTCAACTCTTCGAGCCTCTTTTTATGTGCCTCAGTCACAGCTGCTCCTGCCTCTAGTTCTGTGTAACCAACCTCCACCAGGCTCCAATATTATTTGGACCTAAGGAGATTTTCCATGAGCATACTCCAATGATCATAGTGACCATCAAAGCGGGGAATGGATGGCTGCATGAAATTTCCTTCACTCAACATGCTTCTCACTGTTTGCAAATCACTCAAAGAAAAAAATTGCTTTTTTTTTCAAGCCTAGTGCTAACTCCAATACCAAATTGTTAGAAATAGAAGGCTTGCTGAAGCAATATTGCACACTATAATCTGAGAGAATGACTTGTTATTCAATAAAATCAACTCTGGCTATTAAATAGCCTTGCAACTTCCCAAACAGATTCATAAACAAAAGTAGGATTACATCCCACATTTACTCTAATAGAAAACATGATAATCATCAAGGAAGTAATCAAAAATAAACAACCTATTCCCTAGAAATTAGGGATTATTTGAAACTGAAGATAAACTTAACATATGTTACAAATTATTTTGATAGCTACTTTGTTTATAATCCGGCTGTTCATGTAAGACTAAGCATACAAATACCAAATTATAATTTTATTTTATGAAATTAATACTTACCATGCTTATTGAACTAGTATAACTATATTTTTTTTAATATATTATCAAATAGCTAGCATGTATTTGAATAAATTAGAATTCTAATATTTGAAAATAACACAAAATAAAGATTACTTACAAAATATAAAATATTCAAAAACTAAATTCCGCAAATTGTGTGGATTACATGTGCATCATAGCTAGTATGTATATATGAACATGGACACACCTATAGCAGAATAGATGTCTTTTTCTCATAAGGCCTCGTGGATGTATATAAAAAGTAAATAATTAAGAATAAAATTTTAAGAATGCTTACTAATAACACATTCTTTGTGGTATGAGCATTAAAAATTAATGGGGTTTATCTTGCATGAAATTTGTATTCATAAATTTTGAGAGTTGTGTATCCCCACTTATGAATGAATGTCACCCATATATATTATAACAAATTAGTCAAGGATGGAAAAGATTGTTGAATATTATTTGAATCATATTACATTATGCTATCAATCTTTTTATTTTTTATTGACATTGAAATATTGGAAGAAGTTAAAAATGGAGTTGGGTAATTTTTAGTTGCAAATCACATTATGTGAGACATACAAAATAGTATGGCTATTTCTCTTCTTTATGAAAAAGTATATATATCTGTTTAAAAATTCAAGCAAACTTATTATCAAAATTAAATTTTTCAGAGCCATATATTTTAATCTACATATAATGAAAGTCAACTCCCTATTTATATTAGAATAAAATCAAGAAATGATTCCGATCGTTTGACAATAAGAAAAATAAATTAAAATAGCTGGCTTACATTTTAATCATCCTAGAAAGCGGTTTTGCTTGGCAATATATTCAATCTTTTTAAAATTTTAAACTATAAATATAATCAAATATTGGCCCATTATTTTATTAAACTCTTCTTAAAAAGTATTTTATAATAATTATGTATGGATTCGTTGGCATACTCGATACATGTGCAATATATATAGATTTTTAAAATAATATAATCACATCTGGTGGTGTTTGGTCAAGATTAATGAGCAAACAAAATTTTAAGTAATCGGCATCTATATTTATAAAGCAGTCAGGAATAGTAGTGTTCGTTTCAATTTGAAAATTCTTGTTGACGCCGCCAAAATAATGCGTTGTGGTAGCCCAAGTATAGGCACATCAAGTTGTAATATAGTCTCAAACGTCCGAGTATCGATCCACGGGGATAGTTGAAAAGGAATGGAATGGATTTCAGATTTTACGATTTTCTAGTTTTTGGTAAAAATGGTTGGTTATGAAACAACGAAAATGTAAATTGGGTGCGGAAAGAAATAAGAAAACACTAAGGTAAATGGAGGTTAGTTGCGGTTTAAGAAACAGTAATAGCTAGCTCATACAAAGATTTTAACACAAGGATTCTCAAGATATGGGGAATGTTGGTGTTTCTCTCAATAGCAAAGGGTGCGACGCTAGGCGACTCATTCCCGGATTGAAACTATATCAAGAAAGAGATAAACAACATTCCACCAAAGACGAAGTTATTATTTCTACCTCTTAGCTAAGGGTGTGAAGCAAAGCAACCCATTCCCGATGCAGCTAATCGGAGATAGATATAACAAACTCATCGTAAAAAGATATAACATAAAGTAAGTGTATGAAATCTCATGATTTAAAGAATGAAAATTCTAAAGTGAATCCTAACAATGAAACAGAATGAAGTTTGTGGGATAAACTCATTAACTTATCGATTAACATTTGAGAATGACAAAAAAGAGTCTAAGTACCACATATAGTGTAAGAAGCACACAATATATCAACAAATGAATCAATGATGAGCTAAACAAATTTATAACCCATCTATAGAGTTTTAAGAACTATTCATAATTTCTACAAAGAGGAAAAAGCTCCATGGATGGGGAAAAGACACTACAAGCTTTCTAGAACCATCAAAATATGATGTATATTAATTAACAACCAAGAACTAAACATATTAAAGAATGGAAGATATGATGAAAAAAAAGCATTCACAAACATTTATCAAACTTTAAATATGGATTGAGCCATTAATCACGGAAAATTATATTGCGATTCACCTCCGTAACCTTAGTAAAAGACTACTCCATAATAAATACAAAAACAAATATTATTGAAGAAGAAATCATTCTTACAAAACAAGAACTTATAAGAGAAAATGAAGAAAAGTTACACTTTTTGCTCCTCCTTCTCTTTAGAACTCTCTAAGTCCAAAACTAAGAATAATCCCAATCTACTTTAATCCCCTAGACTAAAACTAGCTAAAATTGTACAAAAACTAATAAAATATTACAAGGGAAAATATCTATAGACAAAATTCCCCAAAAATAAGGCTAAAAGTAGAAGTTGATGGCTATCCTCGCCAGACCATGATCAATCATGGTCTTCCCATAATCGATCATGGGATGATGTGCCTGTTGATCTTTAAACCATGATCGATCATGGTCTTCCCATTATTGATCATGGGTTAAGATTTTCTTTACTCAGCACTTTTGCAAGCCTTTAAACTTGCTTCTGATCAGATCTTTGGCGGCCATTGCATTCTATGCCTGCAAACACATAGAAACACGACAAAAGCACACCCAGCGAGGCGATATTAGACACAACACTCACTAGGGCACTAATCTCGAGATAAGCTGATAATTAGGCAAAACTATTACAATAAATGCGTCAAGTAGCTCCGGGAAAGAGCTTATGCATGATAATATTATGCGTTTATCACTTGTAGTACTTGCTAGTTGAAGGACAAATTCATTAATATTAGCTTTATATGTTTATAGGATAGGACTCAAAAATATATTATTACGAACTCAAAAATATATTATTACGTCTCAATCAATGAAAATTGTTGGTGTAAATATTTAGAGTATATAATAACCACATAGTCAAAATTGATTAGTTCAATAAAAGGATATCATGAGAAATTGACAATGTAAATGACACATTAACAATATGATTACTAGCTCAAATAATCAACACAATAGATATGAGAGATTATAAAGAAGGTTCAACCCCTTTTATGATAAGACCAATTCCTCCTCTATGAAAGAGCTCTGAAAGGATAGTAATAGTATAAAGCAAAGCTCTCATTACAAAGGAACCAACATTGCAAGCCGGTCTAACTATTACAATGGGATATCTAGAGTGTCTCATTTTACAGATTAACTATTGCTATTCAAGTCAATAAGCTCTAATGTACTTATCAGACCTATAAAATACAAGTAGAAAATATGGTAAGTGAAGAACTCTATCTTCTTCTTGCTTGAGTAAATGTTTTGTATATATAGTGAGAGATAGAGCAGGTCTATAGAGCTAGAGTGGTTAGCTTATAACTCCTTTTATTATTGCAATGGTTAGCCAAGCATGTCCATCTCATATCTTCCTTCTCCTTCTAATCCAGAGCATTAAATACAGTTAGTAAGTTTTTAATGTAGCTATGATGGATTGTGTATCCACTACTATCACATTTGTCAGACGCCCATGCTTCCTTGACATACTCTGACACAGGTTTGCTCAAGACTAGTTTCAGCTCAGTAGCACAGGTCTGAAGGATCCACGTCTAGACTAGTGCGCTGTTTGCATTAGGTAAGACCCATCTAGGTATTTAAAAAAGGTATGTGCCCAACTAAGGCTTAGTATTAGACCTAGGTGGGGTCCCCTGCTATGTTACAATGCTTGTCCATGTGGACTACCACGTGTCCTCTCTTGTCACATAATGAGGTAGATTGGTATTTTACCCTATCAAAAACGTATGCCAAATTTTCTATAAAACACTTATATGTGGATTTATCTGAAGTAAACCCTTGTGTTATTAAAAATAAAAAAATTTGGAATTTTGTGGTAAATGTAGTGAAATTACTCGCATTTTGATATAAACTACAACAAAGTTTCATCATTTGATACAATTCATTAAAATGGTGGCCAAAACCGGTGGGAAAGCAGATGTGTCATGATTCATGAGTCACCAGATAAACGACAATTTAGTCCAATGACGCAAAATAAAAAGGCTGTCATGAATCAAATATGTACGCAGTGCTTATGAAATGTTAATAATTCCCTATATTAGGAAATCAATGACTTTAATTTCCAATACATTCGTTTTCACTAAATGCTGAGACATCTTTATTTCCAGCACTTAATTTAAATGTGGCAAAAGAAATGTTGGAAACTATCATTTTTCTTGTCAATAAGCAAAATAATTTATTTTTATTATGAACATTCCACACGTATTGGAAGACTCAAGCATATAACTAGAAGTGCTAGCTTTATTCTTATTATTTTCAACCATGGTCATTACATTCATTTTGAATATTCCATCACTCATATACCCGTTACCAACAAACATTCCACTCTTAGACAAAACAAATTTATCACTCTAAAAAACAAGACGAAAACCATGCTTACTAAGCAACGAACCAGACATCAAGTTCTTGCGAATTTCGGGCACATAAAGCATGTTGTTAAGAGTCAATTCTTTGCTCAAAGTCATCTCCAAGATCACTTTCCCTTGCCCCTTGACTTTCGAGGTAGCAGAATTTCCCATGTACATCTTCTCTCCATTTTCCACCGTCTCAAACGAAGAGAACATCTTCTTATCAAAGCTCACATGACGAGTTGCACCCGTATCAATCCATCATTCCTTAGGATTCGAACCCACTAAGTTCACTTCAGAAATGACCGCTGATAAATTAATATCACCCACATCACGAGCTATGTTCTCCACCATATTAGCTTGATGATTCTTCTTCGGGAACCTGCAATCCGAAGACTTGTGACCTGTTTTACCACAATTAAAACATTTTCCTTGAAACTTAGGCTTAGAGATTCCTCCCTTAGGACCCATCTGGATCCCTTTTCCCTTCGGTTTTTTCTTAGAGCTTTGGCCATGTTCAACCACATTAGCCTTAGCCCCAAGACCGTTACCATTATTACCATCACCACTGCCATTGCCATTTCCACCACCATTTCCAGTCCTTTTTTATTTTAATTTATTTTCTTCTTCAATTCGGAGTTTAAGAATTATATCGTCAACTGACATTTTCTTTTGTTTATATTTTAAATAATTTTTAAATGCATTCCATAATGGTGGCAATTTCAATAATAGAAGCTGTTTGAAAGCTTTCACTTAGATTCATTCCTTCAGAATGTATTTTATGCAAAATTAGTTGTAGCTCTTCAACATGGCTCACAACAGTTTTGGAATCGACCATCTTAAAGTCAAGAAACCGGCCAACAATGAACTTTTTGGCACCGACATCCTCAACTTTATACTTGTGGTCCAATGCTTCCCACAGTTCTTTAGCCATTTTCTTATCACGATACGCATCATACAATGAATCGGACAAGCTGTTCATGATCGTGTTTTTGGCCAAGTAATTGGAATGGTTCCAAGCATCAGCTGCGTTGACTGCTTGAACGTCTTGGGAACGTTCTTCAACCACAGGTTTCTCCTCGGTCAATAACCGAGCCAGAATCAGTGTGGTCAGATAGAACATCATCTTTTGATGCCAATGTTTAAAATTCTGCCCAACAAATTTCTCAGGTTTTTCGCCCTTGACTGGAGCAGTCGGTGGTTTGGTAGCTACAGCAACAACATTGCTTGGTTCAATCATCTTATCTACAAAAGCAGATTAATAATCAGTTCCAATAAGAATAATAAAATAATTTGATAACTGTTTTAAGATTGTTATTAATATATGATGCAATTTAATTCTATTTTTTGGACTGATAATAATCGGAACTGAACCGACACCGGCACGGCACGGCACCAAGTCCTGTGATAACCACAGTCTCCTTAACAGAGTTACACCGCCCCTCGGTAGTGCTTTGAGGCTTCTAGACGACGTCTGTTTCCCACGATGAAACGGTACTTCAGTGTTATCTAAGCACCTCGGTGCACTAAACGAACTGAGGTTGTTTGAATCTTACCACCAGAGAAGAAGAGCCTACGAATTAGAGCACAAGTGAAGCAAGTTCAATGGAGAGGAGATTTCGAGTTGTTGAATAATTTTTTTGTGTTTTGGAATGAGGCATAAATCTCCTTTTTAATTCAATTGGAGAATAATGGCCATTAACATAGCCATTAATCTAAATCAGTTTCTCAAAACTGACCATTAAGTGGCTATTTAATCGAAATAAATGCAATGAGTTCAAAATTCAAATTGAAAAAAATTAATTTTTCAGGTGCAAAACTTAGCCTGTGCAAGGCTCGCTTTTCGGTCCGGCATTCATCTCTGCAGATGCGGGCACACACGAGCCGCAATGATTTCAGGCTTATTTCGGCCTGTGATTTGCACCCCCCCTGCGCACCTGTGTGCGCGAGAGAGAGCCTTTTATTTTGAATCATTCAATAAGGCATTCACCTGAGCTTAGTTATAAATCCATAAAACTTTTTCCATTTTTCCTATATGGGATTACCCACTTTCATTTGCATTTGTCCATTTCAATTTGTTCACTTTGGGAGACAATTTCTCATTCACCCCTTAACCATTTTGAACATATAAATACACGATTTCGATGTACTCATGTAGGAGAATACAAATATATTACGAACTTTGACAACCGAGTGCAAAGTCTTATTACAAATTCGTCCTCAAAATGGTGGAAAATGTGTTTTTTTAATACCCATTTTCTAACAACTACAAGAAAACAGTTTTTTACGGCATTTATTTAGCGACACTATAAATAAATGTTGAGAAAAAAGGTTTTCCGGCACTTTTTAACAAAATGCAGGGAATTTACGGCACTTTGTACAAAATACCAAGAATTTATGGCATTTCATAACAAATGCCACAAATTTGTGGCACTCTCCAATAAGTGCCAACAATATTAATACTTTTTGCGACATTTTGTATAGACCTGGCAAAACAACACGCGACACGATAACACGGCACGAACCGACACGAAGTTATAAGTTAATGGGTGAGTCCTTAACAGTTTCGGGTCGTATTGGTGCCAATCCGATAAGACACGATAAGTTAACGGGTCGGGTCAGTTAATATTCGTTAACACGATAATAACCCGTTTGAACACGTTAACAATATACATAGTTGTATAATATTATATATGTACATGTGTATATGTATATTTTTAATATTTTTAATATAAATGTGTATAATTTATATAAGTATTACATATATATTTGTTAATTCAAGGTAAACTTACAATATATATAGATAATATTATATAAACAAACATGTTTTTTAATTATATATATACTTAACGGGTAATAACGGGTCATATCGGGTAATTCGTTAAAACCCGAAAAGATAACACCCGAAACACGATAACACCCGATAAAAAAGCCACCCGTTTAGACTCGAAACGATAACACCCGAAACACGATAAAAATCGACACGAACACGATCCGAACCGACCCATTGACAGGTCTAATTTTGTACATAATGCCGAGAATTTATGGTATTTCAAAATAAATGCCGCAAATTTGTGGCGCTGTTCAATAAGTGCAAACAATATTAATATTTTGCTCAGCATTTTGTACGGAACATTTGGAGCTTATGTCATTCTATACATGATGAAGTAGATTCTCAGCATTTTTTAAAAAATGTTAGCAATGTTAATTATTTTTTTAACATTTTGTATCAAATGCAGAAAAATCGGTTTATTATGTCAAATGCCAGAGGTTCATGATACTTTCGGACAAGCGCTAAAAAGTTATTCCAAAATTTTGAGTTAGGAGATCTTTTTAATTTGATAATACTTACCAAAATAATTCACGAGATTTATTACAATTCAATATTTTTTACATAGCTTTTTATTTTATGATTAGAATATTGATATAATTATGTGAAACCATTGTAATTAAATTTATTTAATGAATTTTAATTCTTTTAGCATGAACAAACAAAAATTATTATATATATGTGTGTATATTTGCACAACTTTTGCATCAGTTATGTCGAAAAAGAAAAATAGTTCAACATATTAATAATCTTGTTTATTTAAATCAAATTTTCAATTATATGTATTTGAATTAAATTGAAGTATAAATAGTACAAAAATAAATAAAAACTATCACCAATTGAAATAATTAAAAGAAATCTAAAAAACTTAATCAACGAAGAAGTTTATGTAAATTTCGGTATCTCCTTTTATGTAATGGTGCCAATGGTTCATATTTCTATGTGAATATATACTATATGAATATATATATATATATATATATATATATATATATGTGTGTGTGTGTATGTATATAGAAATAAGTTAATAAAAGAAGAACTTCACAATTTATTAACTATTAAGTATTTTGGGGCAGCGGTTAATGAGTACGGGATAAAGGATGCGTAGGGCGAAATGTGGCATTTAATATTTATTTTTTTAATTTTAGAGTGTCGGCATTTTATACAAGTTCCGCATTTAATGTTGGCCGCATTTGTAAAAATGCCGAAAATCTTTTACAACATTTTACACAAGTTCCACTATAAATGCCACTAATGTTTGCGCCATTTCTAAAAATGCCAAAAATCTTTTATGACATTGCCTTTTAAGGTACTTAAACAAATGCCGTAAAAAAATTTATCGGCATTTATACTACTTATAACGGTATTAGGTTAATGTTGAGAAAAGCCAATTTTTTTGTAGTGCCATTTACTTAAAAAATATTTCATACATCCATTATTGAACCTTCCATGTACGACTAAAAATATCGACCCTCTAAATTGAACTAGTATAACTAAAATCTTTTGGTATAATTACAAAATAGCATGCATTTAATCATACTTTGTAGCAGGATTATAAAGTGTTGGCTATCATCTGGGAAGCCATGGAAGGGATCGCAAGTTCGAATTATATTGATGTAATTCAAAGAAAATTGGAATTATTTATTTTGCAATCAACGCAAAATAATAAATAATTTTAAAACATAAAATATATAAAAATTAAAATCTATAAAACACATTCATTGCACGTGTACCAGAAGTACTATATATGTAAACAATCTTGTTTTAACAATGTTTTTTTTATTTTATTTTGGTCAGGATTGTTTTTCTAGAGAACTGAAATTAATGGTGTTTATTGTTCACAAAAATTACGTTTGTGAGACTTATGTATCATTACATTTAGATGAATATTATTGATATATATATATACACATTATAACAAGTTAGTCAAGGATCAAAAAGATTTTTTAAAAATATTCTAAATTACTTTTATCATTTTATTAATTTAAAATCAGTTTTGTAAATTTTTTTTATTGAAATATTGGAGTGGATTAAAAGGAGAATTTTAATAAGTTTTTCAACGTGGAATTACTTTGAGATGACAATATATAAAATACTAGTATAAAGAAGGTAAAGAAATTATCAGAGAAGGTCAAGAAAGCAATGGTAGAAACAAACATTACATTATCATTCGCCAGCATGCTTCAAAACGTAAATTTGATCGGGGAAAAGAAGGTAGACGGTTTTATAAAAGCATATAAAAATGTATTTTTTACTCATACAATAAGATATGGAAATCTTAACTAATCAATTATTATTAGATATAAACTTGAAAATATAAAATCTGTTATGATATTTTTTTTTTCCTAATAGTTAAAAGAAACACTAATCATCCCAATTTTTGTAAAAAATCCAAATGTTGATAAATGACGAAAAAGAGAATTAATTATATGAGAAGAAAGCTAACATACCCTCCTTGTTCACATTTATTATAAGGTTATGTTTAAATACACTTACAAAATCAGTTTTCACACCCCATCAAGATTCAAATTTAAGTCAAACTTAACCTAAAACAAGTGTAAAAAAAAATCTTGTCACCCCAATTTCTATCCTAGGAAAAATCATCACTATTATCTTCTTCTTCTTTTTTTGCACGAGATTTTTTTCTTCTCCATCATATTTTTTTTACAACAAAATACCAACACAACTATGAAACAGTTATCTTACAAAGCAAAACCAAAAGCCAAAGAGAGTGCAGAGCCAACCAATTACAAAGCAATGAACCCTTGCAAGCATATGTAGGACTTTTTGGTTTTTATTTTTGACTTGAAATGATTATTCTTTGGATCTTGTTTTTGTAGTAGTCTTGATTTTAATTTTTTAGATCTTGTATGACCTTAGGATTCTAGAATTTTGTTCTCATATATATATATATATATATATATATCCTTTTAAACATAGCAAATTTAATTAGTCTATTTATATTTGTTAAAGATCTCAAAATCATTACTTTTAATTTTGTGTGATTTTGGCTACCATGTACTGCAGATGATAATTATATTGGTTTTTAATTTTGAAGTGTTTACTATTAAATTGTTCTTTAAGGAGATTTTTTTTGTTCAACCAATTGCACCTGGACATATCAAAATTTTCATTTGTATGATATATATATTTACATACATTAAATTGATCTTTTAATATTTTTGGTGTAGTGAATTAAGACTTATATTTATTTATTTGATAAAAAATAAAATTTGTAAACAAATTTGAAATATGAATAATAACTATTTAAGAGCAATGATTATATAAAATATCATATAATTGCTAAAATTGTATTTATCATAATCGATATTTTGTATCTTGGAGGTACCATTTAGGCAAAAAATTTAATAAAATTTATTAAGAACGATCTAAATTTTATTTATTATGTCTTATATTAATGAAAGTTTTAATATTATTTAATATTTTTACTTTTAGCGACGAAACTTTATCATCCCTACATTTGTTCAGTAAACTCACCCCACCACCGAGGTGAAAGTGTAATATTTCTTAAAGATTTGATCGGGTGGGTGAAAAGAAAGTATTCTCATATAAGAAGACTGATTTTGTGGGTGCATTTAAGAAGACCCTAAAATAAATATTTTACGTTACAAAAAAATCTCATATTTCTAAAAGAAAATTAGCCTTTAACCTATTTTCTCATGATTTTTTCAAGCTTGGATCATTTTTTAAATATATATATGTGTGTGTGTGTGTGTGTTAAAATATATTGTAACATATTTATATTTATAATTTCCAACTCTTTTCTTTATATTTATATATTTATAGGATTTATGGAGTTAAAATATATTGTACATTCCGGCCAATGAAACAATATGTTAGAATTTTAGTAAAAAGCTTCTGGATTAAAGTTAAGTAAACCGGTGTGTTTGACACGTCGGATTAAAAAGTCGGATAGAATTATTTAATCTCATTTGGACAGAATAAAACAATCCCACATCTTAGGTGGGATTCTCTCTCAGTGGAATAATAAGCTCTACTGGGATAAATAATCCTTCCCGATATTCAATCCTGACAAATACCAAACATGGAATAAGATAAAGTTATCATATCCCGCCTTCTTATCCTGCGCATCAAACATAGCCTAATGTTATTAATTAAAACACAATTTGAACAAAAAGATTTTTAAAAACTTATCACTAAACAAAACTAAGTTCTTAATATATTACAATCGTTTGTGGGGAAGGCTAAAAGTAAATAGCCAATATTTAAATGTACTAGAGCCGACCTCCCCAACTACTGAATTTGGCCGGAAGATTTGATGGCTGTCAAAAACAAATAAGGAATCATATTTGAATTTGGATACGTCAGAGGATAATCTTCAACACTAGTCTAAATCTTTGGTGTGAAATTACTTTTACACAAATCTTGAAATTTAAAAAAAATATGTACCAATGGTAATTTTGTAAACTTTTGTGTGAAATTTGAATAAACCAATAAAATACCGATACATATTTGATGTTATTTTGTGCGATTATTATTATTATGAATCCTTCCTAAACTATACCAATGGTTAAAAACATTGTTATTAACCATTAGTTACAATTAAACCAATGTATGAAAGTGCGAGTCTGACTAACTTAGAACCGAGAGGAGTGCCCATCTCTTGTGTGAAAAATATGTTATTAGCATTTTTTTTATTGTTTTAGTTTTGGACAAAGAGGCAATTACCCCTAGAATTTATTAATATCAGTAAAGCAAATATAACACTTACACTTTTTTACACCGAAGATTCTAAACATCTACCCTATCTAGTTTCACAATTCCTTTTAAAATTCGCGAGAATTTTGAATAATTTCTAAAATCTAACTTCTTTTGTGCGGTACGTCCTATAGTTGCCAACCAATCAGCTGCTACGTTATTTTCACTATATGTATGCCCTAACTGCGCATCCATGTGACTCAGTAAGAACATTAGCCTTCGAACTTCATACAACATCCCCCACGGCACTGCAACACTTTTATGCAAAATTTGCAATAGAATTAAAGAATGCACTTCCACGTCTAAACCTCACACGTTATTGAGAAAACATCATTCCAAACCTTGTAATAAATCTCTAGCTTCCACCACTATATTAGACTAGTACAGTGTTACCCATAAAAATCAGCCTGAGTCCACAGAACCCCGTTGGAGAATGATCATAATAAGCTAACCCCTCCGCTCAAGCCCAGATTACCTCTCGAACATCCATCTGAATTCAATTTAAATATCCCAGCCAAAGGTTTAATCCACTTAGTTATTAAACATCTCTCCATTGGAACCACCCAGCAACCAAGGCCCAAATCTTTTAATAAAATTTCATCTTTATAACATCTTTTAGCCAACAAATCCTCCCCCTCAAATACACATTTAACCACATTCTTCACATTATTAATTATCAGTCAAGAATTAATCCATAGAACCTCCATCAAAAAAACAAAAATCTACATTCATTTCTTCCTTTCCAAAGTTCCCAACAAATACATACAGGAATGAATGAAAGAATTTCTTTAAAACATGGAGAACGCACCTTCACCAGCCACCAGGCGCTCAGTTTTAATTGAAGAATAGAAGCGTTACTCTGAATATGCATTTGCTTAAAGTAATTCCACACGATTTTAGCAACATCATTAGCAACAAAAACATGCCTAACAGATTCCCATCTTGGCGTTGTACAGCACACACACTTAGATGCTAACTGAATTCCCACTCTTTGAACTGCATCATCAAGCGGAAGCTGGCCCCCTAAGAGCCCTCCAAATCAAAATTGACCACTTCAATGGAATATAATCAACTCCACACCCAACTACCAAACAGAGAATATTTTTTCTTATTTCTCACCATATTCCAAGTAGAGCCTAATGAAAACTTCCCATTAGAGAGCGGAAGTCCACACGCAAACATCATCATAATCAGAAATCAAATGGCACATGTCCCTAATTTTCAACAAAATGGAAGATTGCATGACACTACTCAATTGAGCATGAAAATCTTCAAAATTTAACATAACCTTTCTAACCGTTAACGTTTGTAAAGCCCTAAGAGGAAACACCTGTTCACAAAGTTGAACCCCCTGCAGCCAATTATCATACCAAAAGCTAATATTACCCTTTCCAGTTTGCCTTCTCATATGATTATCAGCCAAATGCCTCACCTTCATCATCCTTCTCCACATATTAGATCCACCCCCACAATAGCCAGAACCAATTTGATTAATATATTTTGTATACTTAGCCCTCATAAAGGAGGCCCACAGGGAATAAGAACACTGCAAAACCCACCAAGCTTTAATAATAAAAGCACGACTCATATCCTGCATATGCCTTATCCCCAACCCACGCTCCCTAAACGGCAGGCAGCAATCCACCCATTTCACCCAATGACGCTTGAAACCCCTCTAACTTCTCCCCCCAAAAAAAAATTTGAAAACACCCTTTCAATTCTTTGAATTACAACTGTAGGAGGCCCAAATGCAGCCAAAATATGTATAGGCAACTTTTGAGGACATGGTTAATTAATACTAACCTACCACCAAATGATAAAAGGTTACCTTTCCACCCAGCTAACTTCCTTTCAGCCTTGGAGAGAAGATCCCCAAAGTACTGAGACTTTTTCTTTCCCACAAACAAATTACATCCCAAATACTTGATCAGCAGAGTTTTTTGAATAAAGCCGGTGAGACTAGCCACACTGTGAGATCTACCACTTGGAGCTCGATCACCTAATACAAAACAACTCTTTTGCCTTGTTATAAGATGCCCATATTGCCTCTCGTACTGTGCAATAAAATCCATCAATTTCTCTAAAGAAGATCGACAGCCATTTGTAAAAATCATCACGTCATCTGCAAAAGCAAGGTGAGTAATGACCAGACAATTTCTAGGCACTGGATAAGGAATAGTTTGCTTGAACTCCACGTCTCCACCAATTGATTAAGCCCTCTACTCAACACTTCTGACACAAGTATGAAAAGAGTGTGGGACAACGGATCCCCCTGTCTCATACCCCGAGAAGACTGGAAAAAACCTCCAATTTGACCATTTATAATAACCGTATACCAGCAATATACCAGCAATTAGAGATAAGATGCTAGACCATATCGAAAAGTCGCTCACAAAATCCAAACTGAGAAAGTACTATCGTAATATAGAGTCGTGAGATTCGATCATATGCCTTTGTAAGATCCAATTTCAACACAATATTACTACCCCTTACTTTGGTATTTAGCTTTGGAAACATCTCTTGTGCCAACAAAATAGTATCTGATATTGATCTAGTTTTAGTGAACCCACTTTGCTCCAATGAATTTAAAGAAGGAAGCAACGGAGCCAATCTATTAGTAAGTATATTTGATACCACCTTCACACTAAAATTGCGAAGTCTAATTGGCCTAAATTCACCAAAAAAAATTGGATTCTCAACTTTTGTAATTGTTACCAACAAAGTGCTAGTTCACGATTTTGGTAAAGTGCTTCCAAAAAACAAAACCACCAAACTGAGTATCAAGTGATGGACCAACTCAAAATCAAAGTTATTCGATCTACCAGTAAATTGTTGCTGGTAAAACCGAACACCATCAAATACAATATCATCTTGAGGGGTCACCCAATCACCCACTGCATTTTGGATTCAATGAATCTTTGCTCTTCTACGCCGATGATCCGCCATAACATGAAAAAATTTCGAATTGCGATCCCCCTCTTTTAACCACTTGACTTTAGCCCGGCGCCTCCAAAATATATTATTAGCATTAGTTGAAGTTACAATAATTCTTCTGTCACAAAAAATAAACAAATAAATAAATAAATAACAATAATGTTTTTGAAATATAAGAAAATTACAGTTAACACAAAAGTTCTTCTACCCATTTGAACCATATTCTATACTCTCCTTTCAAAATTATGACAGTGTTTAACCCCTTTTTTCACAAATTTCAACATAATTAATACATGATTAATAGTGAAACTTGTTACTTTCATAAAATTTAGTATATTTAAACATAATTTATAAAATGTGTAAAATTGGAATTTCCTTGGAAGAGGGAATTTGTGGAATTAACGGAATATATGCAGAGTGTAATAAATATATGAAGTTAATGGCTTTCATTTTAAACTCTATACCATTTTGTACAAAAGAAAATGTGCAAAGATATTACCAACAACTTGCTAGAACCATCAACACTATAAGCTTCTAATTAGTTACAAAAAAACTGCAATTTCAATTAGAAGATTTGTCGAAAAGTAATTACTAAACAAAATGATCAAAGTACTTTATCCATTAAAAACATTTCATTGAACTTTTAAGAATGTGCAACACATCAAGGCATCCAGCATGAATAACCAATTGATGAAACCAGTAAGTCTAGCATAGCTTCTATAAAGACCAAAAATACAGTACAATTATCCAAGTGTGCTTCAAAAATCCCGAAAACTCATTTTCAGGTTTTGTTCTTAAACCCTACTTCGTCCCCTTCCCCTCCCTCTCCCTCCACTCCGCTAAAAAACGACGTCTCGTGTTTCATCACCATTAGCGAATGAAGCAACTCATCACAAAGAATCACCCAACACTTCGCATCGAGAGGTGTGGTCTTCTTGTAAAAGTCCACCTCAATAATCGTGGAGTCATGCAAACTCAGTGCACCAGTCCTTAGTGGTGGATATCCGGTGAACCCCTTCAAGTAGACAAACGAGGCAATTGTACATGTTGCAATAGAGCTGCCACTTGGAAGCACTCAGGCCCGGCCCTGGGGCAGGGCAGGCAAGGCAACTGCCCAGGGCCCAAAAGTAAGAAGGGGTACTAAATTTATTTTATATGTATATATAATATAATATAATATAATAAGTATATGTTAAAAAAATATTAAATAAGTAAAATATCTTTTCAAAAATCTTTATTTAATAAGTTAACTTTCCAATAAAATCACACAAATTTTCAAAGTCGGTCTCTTTGTTTTCGCCTATTTTCCATTGTCCAAAATTTTAAAAAATAGAACTATGCCTATTCTTTTATTATTCTTTAATCTTCAACTCTTCCTTTTGCAATTTCTTATTGCCCTCTTGGCGTCATTTTGGAGCATCTAGAAATTTTTTGGAAGATGAAAATGCACATGAAGGTTGAAGATGAAGCATGTAGGTGCTTGAATTATATATCGTTGTATTGATTTTGAAGAAATGTAAACTCGTACATTTTGAAATGAAGCTTGTAAGCACTTTGAATTTTTAATTGTAATGTGTTTTTGGTAGAAAATAAAAATTAGTTATTTTTTTTAGTATAAAAAAATTAATATATTTATTTATAAAAGGGCATCATTTTAAAATTTCGCCCGGGGCCTAAAATTGGCCAGGACCGGTTCTGGAAGCACTGACTGGGTTGAGGATTAGGGTCACGGGGCACACCCCTTGAGCTATGAGAAAGTGGTGACATGTGGGGAGCGAGCAGAGGATACATGGCATTCCGGCTCCTTTGCCGAGCTTGTTGGCGCCACTGGGTTTCGTTGCACTGAAGAATGTGTCTATGCCCTCGAAGGACGAGTTGCTGTAATCAATAAGGGCAAAGAGAGAACGATTTTCCTTCCGCGGCCATGGAGAAGAATAAAAGTTCAAAGTTGTCCAAGGGGCTAGTAAGTCTCACACAGCTGAAAAAGGGATAAATAAAAGATGGCATGTAAAATGAGAGCTAAAAGCTGTAAAAAAGATTATAACCTTTATCCACAAATTTTTTTAACTAATAAATAGTATAGTTGTAGGCTACTTCTTTGATGGCAGTGACTGGTGCAGAATTTGCCAAATCTGAATTCGACCCGCCAAAACATATACCAACCCAACCTTGTGCATGTTTATTTTTAGAAACCCAAACGCCACAATTTACTATATGTTTAAGCATAAACATGTCCCGCCCTGACCTGCCCGATCCTATGTTTTATATGTTAGTATAAGAATATTTAAAGAAAAAAAATATTATACCCTGATTGGATTGGCTAGCATCAAACGGACTACATTTATGCGGACTAGCTCAAACCTTTACTGTTTTTACTTTAGAACCCATACCCGGCCCGGTAAAATAACCTGCCCATTACAGCCGATTCAAAAGCATGAAAGATACTCCCCAATTTAGATGAAACATTAGAAAACAATACATTTGTGAGACTTATGTATCAGAACATTTGAATGAATATTATCCATATATATTATAACAAGTTAGTCAAAGATCCAACAATTTTTTATATCATTCTAAATTATTTGCATTGATCATTATATTATTATTAGAACTAATTTATATATTCTTTATTGATAAAAATGGAATATTGGAAGAAGCAAAAAGCAATGTTTTAATCATTTTTTTTCTTATGCAATTTGTAATATACAATTTGTACAAAGTAAATGTAGAGTGATGTAAGGATATCAAAAACTCCTCAACAGAGAATTTAAAAATTAAGTATAGATTTACTATTGGTGATTATATCATCTAAAATTAACAAATTAACAAAATTATAAAAAAATGTAATAATTTAATAAAACAAATTGTTAACTGTATATATTAAGAATCTCGTAAACATGAATAATTTATTTTGATAAAAATAAACTTTGATAAGCCATAGTCGCAACTTAGGTAACAGAGAGTAATAGACTTGGTTACAATAAACAAAATGTGATTGTAATAAACGAACCTAGAGTTATTAAAAAACATCAACTAAAAGATTTATAAAAGAAATAAAACTTATCACTAAACAAAATTAAGTTTTTAATCCATTACAATCATCTGTTTTTAACTTTGTAAACACCAAAAATACAGTATAGTTCTCCAAGCACACTTCAAAAATCTCGAAAACTCATTCTCGGGTCTAGTTCTCTCCTCCCACCGCGTCCCCTTCCCCTCCCTCTCCCCCTCCCTCTTCCTCTTCCCCTTCCACCGGTTCGCTTAAAAAACGACTTCCCATGTTTCATCTCCACAAGTGAATGAAGCAAATCGTCACAAAGAATACACCCAACATGCAAAGTGGCTCCACCTTCGAGAGGCGTGGTCTTCTTGTTAAAGTCTACCTCAATAATCGTGGAGTCGCACTCGGTGCACCGGTCCTTAGTTGTGGATATCCGGTGGGCTCCCTCAGGTAGAAAAACAAGGCAATTGCACATGTTGCAATAGAGCCGCCACCTAGGGGCACTAACCGGGTCAAGGACTAGGGTCCCGGTGCACTCAGGGCACGCACATACGCCTTGGGCTATGAGAGAGTGGCGGCACGTTGGATGCGGGCAGAGGAAACACGGCATTCCGGCTCCTTTGCCGAGCTTGTTGGCTCCACCGGGTTTGGTTGCACCAAAGAATGTGTCTATGCCCTCGAAGGGCGGGTTGTTGTAACAGTAAGGGCAGAGAGGGAACGATTTTCCCTCCGGACCAGCCAGGGAGAAGATTAAAAGTTCAAAGTTATCCAGAGGGCAAGTAAGTTCCTTGTACAGCTGAAAAAGGAAGAAATAAAACATGACATGTTAGTATAAGGAGAGTACTACACTATAAAGAAGATTATGGTACATTTTCTCAAAACCAGTCGTATGCTACTTTTTGATAGGGGTGCAGGCTTGGCCAAACCTAAATTCGACCCGCCTAAAAATATGGACCATTCACTATATGCTTAAGCACGAACCAACCCTGCCTTAACCTGTCCTCCCTATGTAATTATATGATATTATAATAATATTTAAAGAAAAATATATTATACTCTGATCAGATTGGGTCAGGTCAAACGGACTACATTTACACAGAGTGGCCCAAACCCATGCCGTGTTTCCTTTAGAACCCATACCTGCACTAGGTAAAAATAACCTGCCCATTATGGTCGACTCAGAAGCTTGCCAGATGCTCCCTAATTTTAGATGAAATAGTAGAAAACTAATGTTTTTCATTATTAACAAGTTGAACCTCAAAATATATCATGTTGTCCACTAATATTTGATAAGCGGTACATGCCAACACATATAGAACTAGAGAATCTTGAATAAAGTTACATTATTTAATCTCGAAAATGATTTTTTACTTTTGGACAAGGATAAAGTCGGTTAAAAAGTTTCAACACACTTGACTCTAGCTCTGTAATCTCTTTGGCAAAAAGAATATCAAGGATCCCCTGTCAAACTTCGAAACAAACAATAAAATTTCTACTTGAATTTAGTTTGAAAATTATTATCAATTCTACTTAATTTTGCAATTCTTTGAGAATCCTTCACGATTCTCAAAAAGGTTGAGGAGATTCTCAGTTTGTCACAAAAATCCAGAGTTAAAACTAACAAAAAGTTTGTATGAGTGACGGGTGCATCAAGGGAGAACCGGAAATTCAATGCAACAGACAATTTATAGTCCAATAATCCATGCTTCATAGATTAAAATAGAATGAACTCGAGAAATATGTATTATTCCGTCCATCTCAGATCACGACTCAACATTTGCAAGCCAGGCTTAAGAACACGAGTCCTAATGTAATTAATCAAGGGTCAAGATCAAAACTTAATTCATCATGACATTTGGTATATTGGCTTCCAAACACAACTCTTAATTTGAGATGTCCCAAGAAATGTGTTCCTCTTAATTTGAGAACTACATATGTTCGGCCAACAATATCAAATTTCCTTAATATAGCTAACTTGCTACCTCCGAAAAAAATCTGTGTTTAGACAACCCAGGACCCAGCACTGAAACGCCATGTTGACGTATTATAATATTCATCAAAAATATATTTTATAAGAACCAACCAATGACCTTAATGAGGGCCTTGTTCTCCGAAGAATATCACAAAAAAACCAAAAAATTTACTAATGCTCTTTAAAAGAGCTGGTATCCATGAGAATCCACCCAATCTAAATCAAGCAGGTTTTACATGTCAAAAATTTGGTTCAGCATGTTCGATCTGTTTGATATGGTAGAAGAGTGCCTCACCCCAAAGCTATTATTTCAAGGAATAATCTGATTCGGCGGCCAATTTTATTTAGTTCTTTAGGTCACCATAAACAAGGGGTGAAAGTCGAGCAAGAAATAATGCAATAAAAAAAGAGGAGGGTGTAGTACTCCCTTTATCCTATTTGAGATATCTCAAATTGATAGTCCCATTTCCATTTTGCAACATAATCAAGGTGCCAAATCTCACAATAGAAAATAAGTTGAATTATGGTCTGTTGATTAGGTTGGACTTGGTGTTTCTTTAAAAAGTGCCAAAGTCAAAGTGGACAATCAAATTGAGATGGAGGGAGTAATCAGATACGGGACATGTTCAACAAATTAGAAAGTAGAATACAGATTAATTCTACAATATCATGTTTTAAAAGGCAGATTGTGTTGTGATAAAATGGAGTTTTGGGGCGGATTATGCAAAAGCTAAAATCTTGTGGAGAATCATGGTTTTGGCAATGGCTTGGAGGTTGTGGCTAGAAAGAAATAGCATAATTTTTTATGATAAAGTCAGTGGAGCTGAGGAGATTTGGGATAATATTATTTTTTCGGCAGATTTGTGGGCTAGGGCATTTAATGTTATCGATTCGACTCAGAGTTTCCTTTTTAGATTAGATTGTTTTAGTTTCTTTGACCAATCTGCAAGCTTGTAATTCTTATTGTTCTCTTGTGCAGAGAATAGCTTGCCCTCTGTCACTAGTGAATCTGTTTTCTCCTGCTTTTGTTTAATAAGATTGGCTTTGTTTCTTATCAAAAAAAAAAGGCAGAATGTACATTGTGGCTCCCAAAATGGAGCAATAACAATTAAAATTACCTTGATAGTGCCCTTTTGAGGAACATAGTAAACCTCCTCACAAGTACCACAGAATAACCGTGAAGGCAGGCTAGAGATGTACTTCATGTAACGCAAGCATTTTCCACATTTACTTAGCAACCGTCCAGAGTCTGAGAGGGGAGAAAACTGAGCTTCAAACAACGCATCCATGTTTTCAATCTGCATGAACAATGCCCCTAAATTTAGTTAAGGGAATAATAAGAGAAAATGGGTCGTAAGTCCTTTCACAATTAAATGCAAATAAAGGACACCTTACTTCTCCCCAAAACCCGAACACATGAAGGGCTTCCTCCACAAATTGTTTTAGCCGTAAGGACACTTTTCAACATTTGTCCATTACAAGGAGGCCCCCCCCCCCCTCTTCCCCTTTTTCCTGAATTGTCAATTATACCCTTACCAATCTCTTAAATTTCCTTCACACTCATGAGCGTCCGACAGCCCTCACCACCCACTGCAGAAGCACCAGCAACTACCCAACCCACCCCAAACCCCAATTGTCATTCTATTAGGCGGCTTCTTTTATTTGTATGTGTGTATATATATTAATAAATATAATAAGGGGTCATGGTTTTTTAATACTAAAAATGTACAAGGGAAAAAAGATAGTGTGATTGAGATTGCAAGATGCTTTTTCAATGTGGATAGTGGCACAGTTGCAACTAGTATGTGTACATATATGAGAAAAGATTGAAGCTAACTGGCTCAATTTTACATTTTTCTCAAACTGAAGCGAGGGACGCTGCATGGGGTAGGGGGTGTGGGGAGGAGCGCAGGGGTATTTGTGTTGGTGGGGAGGGTATTTTTGTTTAAAAGAAAATGAATGACAGAAGGCCGGGTATTTTAGGTTAAGAAAAAAGAGTCCTTAATTTGGAATGGAAAAGTAAGCTGTCCTTTCGGATTTAACTGTGGAAGGAGCCTTGAAACCAATTGCCTCGAATAAAAACGAATTTCAGTGGAAAATTGTCCCTACTACGATAGGCACTAGCTTGGTGGGTCATGCATTTGTAAGCCGTAAGCTTTAAGTACTAGAATTGTGAAGATCACGAAGTGGCTTGTAGATACTATTACCCAAGTTGATATGCAATTGTAAATTCTTTTGCACAAACATAAAAGGCATGAACAGAAGCAAATCTCTTCATTTCTACAATATCTGAGTAAATCCACTAATGCACAAAAATCCGAAGGGAATATGGTAGAAACAGTGGAATATCAGCATATAAAATGATATGAATTAATTTTTATTACTACAAAGACTCACAAAGTGGGTATAATTAGGACGCCATATAAACCCTAACGTCGCAATATTACAAAGGAAAGAAAAGGAAAAAACAAAATTAAAGAATGACTCCATTCTCCTATATACGGTATGTTTTGACCAAAGACAATAAAACAATAACATATCTAAAATAAATTAAATAAACCAATCTACCATAAAATCTTGATTTCCAACAGAAATCGTCACACATAAAAGCTTAAGCAATTAGGTAGTGGGCCAACAATAACATATTCTGGATATCCTAGTCTTAATTTCAAAAAAGTACCAATAGAAGGCAACTGAGTATGAATATAATCCCAATGCCATTAAGTAACCAAATAATCTTTTGAAGCTTAAAAAATTAAAGAAAATGATTGTACCAATAAACAAACCACTGGATCACTACTTCCCGAAAAATCAAACTTCAATTAAGAAATATAAATATAATACCCCACCTGCTTAACAAAGTAACTGAACTTGCGCTTGAATTGCTCAAGTGAGTGGTGTACAACAAGAGAATGATCGGCTTGACCTTTGGAAACAAGAGTTATTTGTTGCTCTATGAAACTCCGAATATCAGGCAAACAGAGATCTGGATCAATACATTGATACCCTCTAATCAGACTGATACCTAAAGCAGTTGGTACCAACTTCCTTCCAGCCTGAACCTGCATTTCAAAGATAGATTGAGAACCTAAATAATAAACACCAGAAGTTACAGGATACATTTGCCTTTCAAATTATTTGTCTCTTTCTAAATTAAGGTAAATGTTTGGTGAGAGAACTCTTATGCCTCTTTAAGAATTTTAATTTCTAATTGTATTACATTTTAAAAGGTCACTCAGACTTAAGTACCTTTCTAAGGTTGATTTTGGACTAGAATTGCCTATATTCGTGTTATCAAGGACATGTATGAAGGAGCTATGACTAGTGTGAGAACACATAGTGGGTCCACAGAAGATTTTCCTATAACTATAGGACTACACCAAGGGTCAGCTTTGAGCCCTTATCTGTTTACCTTGGTCTTAGATGTACTCACGGAACACATTCAAGAGCCAGCACCGCGATGTATGCTGTTTGCAGATGATATTGTCCTAGTGGGTGAGTCCAGAGAAGAGCTAAATGGGAAGGTGGAAACTTGGAGACAAAATTTAGAAGCGCATGGCTTTCGTTTAAGCAGAAGTAAGACAGAATATATGGAGTGCAAGTTCAGTAAAAGGCGGAGCACTACTAACTTAGAGGTAAAAGTTGGGGACAATGTCATACCACAAGTTACTCGGTTTAAGTATCTTGGATCCATTATACAAGAAGATGGGGAGATAGAGGGAGATGTAAACCACCGGATTCAAGCAGGATGGTTGAAATGGAGGAAAGCTTCGGGTGTGTTATGTGATAAAAAGGTACCACTCAAGTTAAAAGGAAAATTCTATCGTACCGCGGTTAGACCAGCGATGTTGTATGGGACTGAGTGTTGGGCGGTCAAAAGCCAACACGAGAATAAACTAAGTGTAGCTGAGATGAGAATGTTGAGATGGATGAGTGGCAAGACTAGGAAAGATAAGATCAGGAATGTTACCATCAGAGAGGGAGTTGGGGTGGCACCTATTCCAGAAAAGATGGTTGAATCTCGACTTAGATGGTTTGGGCATGTATGGAGGAGACCTGTAGATGCCGTGGTAAGGAGAGTTGATCATATGGAGGGAAGCCTAGTTGTTAGAGGCAGAGGAAGACCTAGAAAAACTATAGGTGAAACTATTAAGAAGGATTTAGAGGTGAATGGTTTCACTATAGATATGATTCACGACAGACCACTATGGCGTCGTTTGATCCATGTAGCCGACCCCACCTAGTGGGATAAAGGCTTGTTGTTGTTGTATGTATTATTTCCATCTAGTGCCATTTATAAAAAAGAATTGACCTCCTCCTCGCCCAGTCCATCCTAGGCACTCAAGGCGCTAGAGGACATCCTGCCACCCAAGTTCCACTAAGCGCTTTTAAAAAGAATGCACACCCAGCCAAGGTTTTAAAAGGTGCTAGGCAGGGACTAGGTAGCTACTCTAGGCAGTCGGTTTTTGTTAGTTATTTGTATTTTAAAAATATAATATTACAAAAAATCTGACTTTACTTCTGGACACTTAAGAGTTTGTTATCTCATGAATCAAACGTGAAAGAATAAGTTTCAAAACAGAAGGGAGATAATAAATCCATCAGTCCTGCCGAATCGCCATCGCACTGGACTAGGCAGCCACCTAGCTAGGCTAAGCAGAAGGCACCACATAGTGCCTAGGAGGAGCCTAATCAGCCCGAGGCGGAGCTTTTAGAACACTGCATCCAGCTGAGGCACAAAATGTGCCAAGCATATGTGAAAAGTATTACAAACCTGTACATAGTTGCGTTCACTTATGTTGTTAATATGAACAGGAATGGACGCGTCTGTTCCTATTCCATGCTTTTCCATTAAAGAGATCAGCTCACTTTCAGTAAGGTAATCTGGTGGCGCAGTGTTGCCCTAAAAAAATTTCAAAATATCAGTTCCCTGTCTACAAAGAACATAAAACCACTGCAGGCCGCACAATAGATTTATATATGTATATCAGTCCTGCTCTAAAGAGGAGGGTCCTCTCTTTAAGAAAAAGGACCACCAATTTGGAGGGGTAAAACCTATGATTGTATTCTTTCAAGAAATTTTGCAGAGACGATCCCAACAATTCAACCCAGAGGTTGATGAATGAAGAATAGATATGTATGTTCGTTTTCGGCTCGTTAAAAATTTTAAAGATATCTCACCCACTTCTAAATTGGCATTTTGGATAATAGGCTGTGGATATGCATAGATCAACTCATTATAGAGATCATCTCATGCAAAGTTTCATCAAAAAATAATCATCTAATTATTAATTACCCATCCATATTGAGGGTCCTTTAACTTAGAGAGAGGATTATCCCTTTTAGAGCGGGGCTCAATATATATATAACACAGGCCTGCTCTAAAGAGAACAAACATCTTTTAAGGAAAAGGAGGACTCTCCATTTTGAGGGGTAAACGGATGAATTCTTTCATGAAACTTGGTGGAAATGATCATCTAAAATTTCCCACCAAGTTTCATAAAATTTTAATTCGTTTACCCCTCAAAATGGACGATCCTCTTTTTCCTTAAAGAGATTCAATGTTAAACTTAACAAAGGGTAAAAAAAAAGAGAAAATTAAGAAAATGAAAACACAGTCAACCAGAAATACTTTTAAAAAGAAGGCTTTGAATCAGAAGTGGCAAAAGATGCCACATAGCATGCGTCTAGACATTCGTGGCTTAATATAGTATACCTCATATAGCTCAACATTTGAAATTTCTATTTTCTCCCCTTTACTAAACTGAGGAAGATTCTTCTCATTTACTGCCAACCATGGCATAATTGCCGTAAATCCTTTGACCGTAACCTGCTGGCCCACACAATGAAAGAATTCTCCAGCAACTGAAAACTCAATCTTTGTCCTGCAGTAGGCATCAAAAATTGCATGTTAAGCAATGATGTTTTCCTTAGTTGTACAATCAAATATTACTATATGAGTGAACCTGCCAAGGTCATATAAATAAAAATATTTTCTAACCATGGTATACAAAAATTACTGACGATATTGATACAAATGAAAATGTACAGCATTTTGAAAATAGTGCTTATGGCACTTTTAACATTTGAGCAATGTTCTAAAAATCGTAAATCGGACCTAGATCAGCGAGGTGGGGATTCAGGATTTTTGGAAAAATCGGAAATAAATCAGGGATTAATCGGCAAATCCATAATTTGAAAAATCGGGAATTAAATAAATATAATAACATTTTCAAACTCATAAATAGTTTTCAAAATAACATAATACTAATAAAATATAATATATCTTTTAAATTAACATTAATTTTTTAACATTCAAGTAACAAAATATACATACCCAAAATTTAAGGAGTGCTTTTATAAAATTTAAAACTTAAAATAGATTAAAAGGAAATAACTAAAAATATTGGGCTTGAGTACAAAAATAAACTTAAAAGCAATTCTCTCCTAAGAAACCCTAGCCCTTAAAAGCAATTGAGCTGCTGCTGCTTCCACAGGAAACCCTAGCCCCCTGCTGCTGCTGTTGCTCCCACAGGAAACCCTAGCCCGCCATTGCTGCCGCTTCTTCTTCATCGTCATCCCGCCATTGTTGCTGCTTCTACTTCGTCGTCGTCGTCATCCCGCCATTGCTGCTGCTACTTCTTCTTCTTCTTCTTCTTCTTCTTCTTCTTCTTCTTCGTCTTCTTCTTCGTCGTTGTCCCACCATTGCTGCTGCTGCTTCTTTTTCTTCTTCTTCTTCGTCGTTTCTTCTTCTTCTTCGTCGTTTCCCGATTTTGGTCTGATTCCCGATTTTGGTCCGATTTTTGACCCAGCCGATTTTCCCAACCAATTCATGGAAATCGAATCGGGTAACTCCCGATTTCCGATTTTTGGCCGATTTATCGGCAAAAAATCCCGATTTTTAGAACAATGCTGAGTTGAAATACAAGTGACGTGGAACAATATCACAGCAATAATTCAATGAAGTTATAGATATCGCAGTAAGAATATAATCCAGATAACGTTTCTGAGGTATAATTGAAATCATTAATTACAATATTGCTATCTTTGCAACCTGATCTGAAATGACAATCTAGAAACAAATGATTGTCTTGAGCTTGCAGAACATTTATGCATAAGGTGCATCAAGTAGAAACTTACAGGAAAATGAGCCCTTCATAGTTCATACACTAGAACAATGTATAGAACAAAAAAGTTGTGTGGAAGTAAAATTCATGCACGGAGAGAGAGAGAGAGAGAGAGAGAGAGAAGCAAGGACAACAAAACAAATGTAAAACTGAAAAGAGTAGTTTCAAAAACAGGGAGAAAATAAAATTAACATTGACGTCGAAAAGTAGTTCACTTTCAATTAATGAATTGTAAATTCGTCCATTTATAAATAATTCAAATCCAACTCAATGAGTGTTTGGAAGACTTGAACGAAAATTTCCGTTAGAAAAAAAAATTGTTTTAAATTCCTCCATGTTATTTAAAATTTTGTTAGAGGCATCAACGTCATGGTAGACACTAGATCTCCAATTATAGAGATGGAGTGAATTCCCTAGTTCTAGAATTAGGCAATTTCAAGTTTTACTTGAAATGACATAGTTTGAGGTTGTCGAAAAGCATGACATACATTGTTGGCCCACTACCTAACAGCTTGAACTTTTGGAAGAGATGGTTCCTAACATGGTATTAGAGCTCAAGTTCTACAAGGTCTCAGGTTCGAATCCTCCCACTTGCATTTGTTTCCCCCTTTGTGTTTGTGCAATATGCACCTTATTGTTTGTGCACAAAGTGCACCTTTGGTTTGGTTTACATACATTGTTGGCCCACTACCTAACAGCTTAAACTTTTGGAAGAGATGGTTCCTAACATGGTATTAGAGCTCAGGTTCTACAAGGTCTTAGGTTCGAATCCTCCCCCTTTGTGTTTGTGCAATATGCACCTTATTGTTTGTGCACAAAGTGCACCTTTGGTTTGGTTTATATACATTGTTGGCCCGCTACCTAACCACAGAGGTTTTATCAATCAACTGGAATTATCATATTTACAATTGTTCAAGGTTCATAACCAAACTGGAATTATCATATTTACAATTGTTCAAGGTTCATAACCAAACACAGATAAACATAAAAATCATAATTTGCCTGGTAAATTGTCTAAACCACAATCTGAGGTACAACCAAACTGAAATAGGTTGCCGTTCACTCAACAAGCCTTCAAACTATCTACTAGGTGGCAGTTTACTACACAGGTTTGCAAGCTTAAATACGTAATGGCATGTGATCAAGGAACAATGATATTTGACTACTAATTACCCAGAAGAACACTGCCAAGAAAATGAATTTCAAGCGAATAAAACTTTTTACCTTTTATATTTGCAGTCTGGAGAGAGGGTACCAAGAAAATGTTGACAGACATACTGGTACAGTCTCCAAGCATCAGAGCCAAGCATATCCTCTGAAGCAGATCGCATTGGGGTTATGGGAGGGTGGTCACCAGCATCTGTCCCTGATTTTGGCTTATTATAACCATCAGCTAAGAGTGTTTGCACGAGATTGCCCCATACGGGATTATTTGCTAGTGCTCCAAGTGCGCCTCTAAAATCAAACGTCGAAGGGTATGCTGTGCTTTCTGTGCGTGGATAGCTAGAGGAGAACAAAATGGAAATAAACAAATCAGTCACACATGTATATTTATAGAGAGAGAGAGAGAGAGGAAAGGGAGGGGCAAAATTAGCAATGAGAATCTATAATAATGAAAGGGAAATGGGACATGGAAATATACTGGAAATGTAAAACAAGTGGATTTTGATTGCACCACATCTGGTCTTACAGCTAATTTCGAATGCAGTGAAAGGGAGACATTCTAGAAACTATCACATAATTTCAATTGGTTCCCATTGGCTGGACCGACGAATTAGGAAGTCCCTTCACCAGTAGTCTGCCATTTTATGTATCTGGTTTTCTTGTTTGGTGAGCAACGTCATTTGGGCTTAGTTCATCAATCAAGACCGGTTTACACTGTTTTTCAGTTTCTCTTTGGGGTTTCCCAGTTTAGAGTAACTTGTAAAATAAAATATTACTTTAGCCGTCCAAATTTTAATAGCATGAAAGGGGATAACTTTAAAACTTTCGTCTAAGTTCTCAACTTCTGTTGGCAGCCCCTGTGCATACTCTCACTATAATATATCGTTCGTTTAAAAAGCAACTGATCATAAATGTCACTATGCACAGGCATAGAAATGCTTCTTCAGCAATCATACACCATAAAATGCCTTTTGCAGTACAGCCCTCCTAAAATATGGGTTTAAGCATTAATCAAACATTAAAACAGTATAGTATTTGCTTTACATAACATATCTAGACAGATTTAAAAAGAAAAAGGAAAAACTAACGTCTTTGTTAAATATTGACCCTTATATATGGGCTCAACTTTCAATTCACATAATTTAGTAGGTGCAGCTAACTATGTTCGAAGTTCAAACCATACTTTACACCATTACGTGTGTTATCCAACAGTCTTCTCTCATACTATATATTTATTTGTTTATGTTAATGCGATAAATTTTAGAATTTTATCATTATAAGAGCATCTCCAAGAGGCTCTTCAAATCCTACACGGAAAAATATTTGAAGAGCCACATCAGATTTGAAGGCTCCAAGCGGCTCGTCAAATCTCCACATCACTCCAAGTTTTGAAGAGAGAATTTTCACTATACATGTTTGAAGAGTGAGAATCTCACTCTTCAAATGTTAAAAATTCAACCTATTTTGAATTCATTATATTAAAATTTGAAGAACCTCTTGGAGTTCATAAGAAATACACCCTTAAAAGTGCCATATAGATCATCAAAATACAAATTTGAAGTGTGTTATGTAGAGCCTCTTGGAGATGCTCTAATCCATCTTTTTAGTCCACGATCTCAAGATTTATTATATGTGAAGCATGGACTTAGGTACAGGCATAACATGATACGAAACAAACACAAGAACATGGAAACTCTTAAATATCTTAAGACACAACATGGCAGGGGACATATTAACATATAAATATTTTTATATATAATCATACAATAAGCACCTCGTATAATATGAACCTCAAAAATGTCATTCTAAGTCAAAATATATCACAAAAACACTTGAGCTGATGCTTCCTATGGTTTTCCTTTTGGCTTTATAATTTCTGTTTTCTCGATTTCTATGTATGATGGTAAACATCTTGTCCTCTCAGTTTGTACTTCTTTGATGATTTAATAATATTTTGTTTCTTATAAAAAGATAAATGAATAAAATAAATTATTAACTGAGGTGCAGTGGCATACCTGTGATTTCGACAAGGCTTTTGTGCTTTGATTGATTGTTACAATCAAGTATTATATGTTTCAAGTTTAATTTTATCTTCTTATTTTATACACAAACGCCAAACTTTCATAAGTGACAAATGACCTACTTAATTCTTTGTTTTTGCCTCCCAAAAGTGCCACTCCGGCATGTCCGACCTGGCTACCACTCCCAAAAGTGCCCATGCTTCTTAGTTTATTATTAATGTTGAAATTGTTGATTATTTTAAGATCTCAAGATTTATTTTATACGTTTAACTAGTTGATTGTTTTCAAAGACAAAATAAAAAGATGCAAATCTAGGTTAAGATTGTTAGTATTTACAAATACTTTCTTCAACTCGCTCTCCTTTGTACAACCACTCTTTTGTCTTTCCTCAGAATTACCCTCAATGGAGACTACTAAATTTTCTTTCTCTCTTTTACCTCAGTTTCTCTCAAATTCTCACTCAACTTTTCTTCTTTTCTAGGCAAAGGGTCAAGGTTTCCATCCATTCTGATTGTAGAAACGATCTTAGGACCGTATTTGCTACGGGTTTCGTCACATTATTGGCGAGGTTCGTGTCGGGCCAGAGCTTCTACGTTCAGGTTTATCTATCTTTTTATTTCTTGTTCTTGTTAAAGATTCAATTCGATTCAAAAAAAAAAGGTAACAATCTGAATTTTTTTCAAAGAAAATCCCACTGGGCTGTCGAAATTGGTCGATTTCGATAGGAAAACAACCTCGGATCGTCCTGAGTTTTCACACTATTGTAGTAACTTCGCGTTCGGAACAGCATATCCGAAAATCAACCCGATCCAACAGTGCAGTCAAAAGTTATAAAGTTTTACGATAAAACCAGTACAAAAAAAAAGTGTGATTTGCAATTTATAGTTGTGGATGATTCAAATTGTTTACTGGAGCTTTCATAAGTGAGATGAGAAAGGTGTTTAGAGAAGCATTTGATCCAGTTCATGAGCAGTTAGAGAAAGTTTGTAAAAGTCTAAATTGAGTAGAGAAAACACATGTCAAGTTATCACATAATGATCCTAATGGGAGAAGGAGAATTCAACCTAGAAAAGATAGGGTTGATAGGTTTAAAGAAGCTAGAGTTCGAGATAACAACAATATGTGTAGTATCAAGAATATAACTCCTTTGAATGATCCTGAAAAATGGCGTGAATTGGAGAAAATAATGGAGGCATATCTTGACTTTAACATGATGGGTAGCGTAGAGTCAAGTCCAAATGCATCCTCTTGCGAATCAAATCAATATAAAGAGGAGGAGAAAGCAGCCATATTTAAGCTACTATCGGAGAATGAACCAGAATCTGATTCTAAGCCACCATTGGAGGATGAAGAAAGTGATGTACAATGCGAATCATTGGATGCAAGAATAGTTCCAAGTGTGCAAGTGAAAAAAGATGAAGAAGTACAACATGAAGATATCATTCAAGTAAAAAACATCATGCATGAATCTCCAAAGATAGCTATTGACACAAACGCCATCATCACTGAGAAAGGCTACGCGAACGACATCCACCACCTTTGAATTTTGCACCTCCTTAGCTAGCACCTTTTGAAAAAACTAAGCAAAACCATTCAAAAAATCAATCAATCTCTAGAATGCATAGAAAAATTGGCTATTGATTTCCTCTCATTCTAGAAAATGTTGACCATTGATTTTTTTTTTCTTTTCTCCATTATTCTAACAATCTCCCACTTAAAGAAAAAATGATAGAACCAACTCAATCAATAATTAGTGTGTAATGGTGCGCTCATCTTTGTCTTCAATCTTAAAGACTTACTGAAGCTGCTCACAACTCCAATTTCTCTTTGGTCACTACATTGGTTAACACGTCGACTGTGTTTTTACTACCTTGAATCTTTTGAAGTGTCAATACCCCATCATCTACTAGTGATCTGACAAAGTGATACGTGAGTCTTATGTGCTTAGTCCTCGAATGAAATGCCAAATTCTTTGCTAGATGTATAGCACTTTGACTATCACAATGCAAGGTATTCTTCGTCTGTCTAAAACCCAATTCTGCGAACAAACCCTGTAACCAAATCATTTCTTTGCTTGCCTCGGTCAGGGCTACGTACTCTGCTTTTATAGTGGATAAAGCAACTATCTTTTGTAGTTGTGAAACCCAACTGACTGCAGTAGCACCTACTGTAAAGACATAACCAGTAGTGCTTCTTCTGTGATCTATCTCAACAGGAAAATTTGAATCTACAAATCCTTGGAGTCTCGGCTCTCCTTTGCTGAAACATAAGCATTTGTTGGTGGTGCCTCGTAAAGATCGCAATATCCATTTAACAGCCTCCCAATGCATTTTACCAGGATTTGTCATGAACCTACTCACAGCTCCCATGCATAGGCAATATCTGATCTCGTGCAGACCATAGCATACATCAGACTTCCAATAGCTGAGGCATATGGTACCTAAGCCGTGAAGTTTTCTTCTTTATCGCTCTTGGGAGACTGGTCCTTGGATAATCGAAAATGACTAGCCAAGGGTGTTCTAATTGGCTTAGCATCACTCATGTAGTCATGTTGAACCTCTTTAGAACACGGCCAATATCCTCAGCCTGAGACAACTGCAAGACACTCATTTGCCTGTCTCTATTGATCCTCATCCCAAAAATTTGCTTCGTTGCACCCAAGTCTTTCATGTCGACTCAACAACTATTTCTTCATCTGATTCCATTCATATCTAAACCTGCTACTAACATGTCATCAACATAAAGTAACAAAATGATGTACTCCCTCCGTTCCAATTTAATTGTCCACTATTCTATTCTCGGATGTCCCAAAATAATTGTCCACTTTCTATATTTAGCAGGTCATTAATTACAACACTTTTTATTATTTACAATATTACCCTTTAAGCTCCCATCACTTTTTTTATTTTGGGTCCCGCCACTCTTTTTTATTACGAGAAAAGTAAAACGCATTTTTGGAAATAAATATTTTTTCTTAGAGTAATTATTATTTCTCCTTAATTTTTAGTTTTTCAAAGTGTGACAATTAAATTGGGACAGAGGGAGTAACTGGATTGGAACCTTTTGAAGTAACAGCAATGGCCAGCGTTGCACTTGTAATAGTTGTTTATTTGCATGAACCCATCAAAATTCTTGTAACACTGTCTTGGAGCTTGTTTTAAGCTATACAAGTTCTCTGCCCTCTCTCTAATTTTGCCCTCTACAAAATTCTCACCATACAACCTTTATGCACAAAACTCCGTTGCATACCTTTTGCCCTCATGTATGCATGTATTTATGTCTCCATGCATGTATGTATTTACATAGGAGTAAAGGCACCAAAAATTCCACCACCTTGGCTAACACATTTGAAAAAATTAACCAAAATCATTCAAAAATCAACCAATTTCTAAAATGCATAGAAAAATTGGCTATTCAATTTTTCTCTCATTCTAGAAAATATTGACCATTGATTTTTTATTTTTTTCTCCATTATTCTAGCAATCTCCCACTTGGAGAAAAAATGATAGAACCAACTCTATCAATGATTAGTGTATAATGGTGCGCTCATCTTTGTCTTCAGTCTTGAAGACTTACTGAAACTGCGCACAACTTTAGTTTCTCTTGGGTCACTACCTTGGTTAACATGTCGGCTGAATTTTTACTACCTTGAATCTTTTAAAGTGTCAATACCCCATTATCTAAGAGTGATCTGACGAAGTGATACCAAAGTCCCATGTGCTTAGTCCTTAAATGAAATGCCGAATTCTTTGCTAAATGTATAGCACTTTGACTATCACAGTGCAAGGTATTCTTCGTCTATCTAAAACCCAATTATGCTAACAAACCTGTAACCAAATCATTTCTTTGCTTGCCTTGATCATGGCTACATACTCTGCTTCTGTAGTCGTGAAATTGTTAGAATAATGGAGAAAAAAAAATCAATGGCCAACATTTTCTAGAATGAGAGAAAAATTCAATAGCCAATTTTTCTATGCATTCTAGAAATTGGTTGATTTTTGAATGATTTGGTTAATTTTTTCAAATGTGCTAAGTAAGGTGGTGGAATTTTTGGTGCCTTTACTCCTGCTAAACGCATAATATTGTCAAGCATAAACTCTTTCTCAGAGCCGTTTGACGCGTTAATTGCTTTAACCATTCCGAATTATCCGATTATCTCGAGATTAGTACCTTAGCGAGTTTTGTATCTAATATTGTCTCGCTAGGTGTGTTTTGTTGTGTTCCTATGTGTTAATAGGAATGAAGTGCAATGGCATTCAAGGAATCGATCAAATGCAAGCTCAAGGCTTGCAAAAGTGTTGAGTTTGGAAAATCCAAACCCATGATCGATCATGGGTTTTCCATGATCAATCATGATCCAAAGAGCATCAGGCAGAGCACACCATGATCGATCATGGGTTTGCCATTATCGATCATGGCCTGGCGATTACAACCACTATCTACTACTTTTAGCCTTTTTTTTGGGATTATTGTCCATAAAATATTTTCCCTTATTTATTTTATTAATTAATGTACGTGTTTAGCTAGCTTTAGTCTAGGGGATCATGGTAGATGGATGATGTTAATTTTTACACACAAGAAGTTCTAGAGAGAAGGGAGAGCAAAAATGTAACTTTTCTTCATTTCTCTTGTAAGTTTTTGCTTTGTAAGAATGATTTTTTCTTCTATGATATTTATTCTTACATTTATTATGGAATAGTCGTTTACTAAGGTTATGGAGGTGAATCGCGATATGATTTTCGGTGATTATTAACTCAATCCATGTTTAAAGTTTGTTAAATATTTGTGAATCTTTTTCCTCTTCAATAATTTCATCTTATGAACGTTTTAGGTATTTTCATCTAAAGATTACTTTATATGTCTTGTATATTTAGTTCTTGTTAACTTATGAAAATACAACATATTTATATGGTTCTAAAAAGTTTATATCTCATTTCCCCCATCTATGGATTTTTATTCCTTTTTCTAGAGATTATGAAAAGTTCTTAGAAAATACAATGATGGTTTATAAATTTGTTCAGCTTATCTTTGATTCATTTGTTGATATATTAAGTACTTCTTACACTATATGTAATACTTAAACTCTTTATTATCCTTCCCAAATGATAATCGATAAGTTAACGAATTTATCCCATAAACTTCGCCTCGTTTCATAGTAAAGATTTCCTATTTAATTTTCATTCTTTTAAACCATAAGATTTCATATACATGCTTCATGTTAGATTTTTTTATTATGAAATTATCATTTCTATTTTGGATTAGCTACATCCATAGTTGTCAAAAGCTCAAGGCGCACCAAGGCGCCAAGGTCCCTGGAGCCTAGGCGCAAGGCGCAAGGCGCAGGCGCGCGCCTTTTCGAAGTAAGGCGCACCCTTATACAAAAACTTAAAATATATTATTCTACTCATAATTTGTACCACCTACTCTAATGTCATACAATCTAGAGGTAAATAAGTCATCAAATTAAAATCTAAATAAGAAACAAGTCCTCATGGATCATAGTCATTAACTTAATAACACAATATAATAACAAGTCATCAAGTCTCATAATAATTCTAGGCATAATAAAATAAAGTAAGTCATAGCATAATATAATTAAGTCATAAATCATCATCATCTAAATGATCTCTTCATCCTCATCATTTTGGTTGGAGACCACAACATAAGGCTCATCAACATAATCTTGAAAGTCATCTTCAATTGGATTTGAATCATCATCTTCATCCATGAGATGATTGACATGTGAGCTTGATTCGAGATTGACACCATGTGAAGTTGAACTAATTGATCTTCTTGAAGCACCTCCTCGAGCTCCTCCTCTTTGAGTTGACTTTGACCTTGAATTGTAAGCTGGCTCTCCCGCTCCCGCAGCACGAGCAACTTCTCGCCACGTGAGATCTTCATCACTAAAAACATATTCATTCTCTGCATCAATCTCTTCATTCACCATTCCAAGCAACCACTCATTACTATCATCAATGTCATCTAAAATAATGGGATCAATGGTGTCCCTCAACTTATATCTACGCCTCAATGCCCGATTATACTTAACAAACACCAAATCATTCAAACGTTGTTGAGATAGCCTATTTCTCTTTTTGCTATGAAGCTGCATTTACATATAAATAAGTATAAATAACTAATTATACTAAAAAAATAAATAATAGTAATAATAATAAATATTAATCTACTTACATGCTCGAAAACACTCCAATTCCTCTCACAACCAGATGCACTACAAGTAAGGCTAAGAACCTTGATAGCAAATTTTTGCAAGTTCGGCGTTGAACCTCCATAAGAAGACCACCACTCCACTACAAATAATAAATTAATAAATAATAAAAACTTGGCTAAAATAAGAAAATTAATATAAAATAAAAAATAAAAATAATACCTGGACCCCTAGTTGATCTTTGTCTAATTGCCATAGGCAACCCAAAGAGACCGTCAGCTTCCTTATACTTGACCAATTCATCGGAAAGTATATCTTGTAATTTAGGACATGGGACCAACTTTTGAATGCATTTATACAACCCATCTAACACTTCATCATCATTCATTATTCTATCAGAGTTTGGATAAAAATATTCCGGGTTAAGGTAATACCCGGCTGCATGCAAAGGCCGATGAAGTTGCACATTCCATCTTTCATCAATAATTTTGAACACTTCTTTGTACCTAAGTTCTTGATTATCAAATGATTTGGCAATAGCTTCTTTGGCTCTATCCATAGCCTCATAAATGTATCCCATAGGTGGCTTCTTTTCACCATCAACCAAACGAAGCACCCGCACTAAAGGACCTGACACTTTGAGCCCGAAAACGACATTGTTCCAAAAAGATGGCATTAAAATAATTTCTAGCGCTCGTTTACCTTGAGGCTCCTTTGACCATTTGCTATTTGTCCAATCTTCTGATGTAAACATTCTTTTCAAATTATTCTTCTGTTCATGTATCCTCGACAAAGTGATGAAGGCTGTCGCAAATCGAGTTTTTGCCGGCCGAAGCAATTCCTTTTTGTTGGTAAACTTTCTCATCATGTCCACCACACCCGAACGGCAATAAATATAACCGGTCAAAAATATTGCCCTTTGGAAGGTCTTTTTCATGTTGTTTAACTTGAATATATCTTCCAACATCAAATCCAAACAATGGGCGGCACATGGACTCCAATACAAGTGCGGGTATTTCGCCTCCAATAATCTCCCTATTCAAAAACATTTATTAGAAAATACTTATTAGATATTTAATTAAAAACAAACTCTTCTACAAATTCAAAAGTATCTTACCGGCCAATACATTAGAAGATGCACTATCCGTGACAATCTGCACCACCTTAGATGGCCCAATCTTTTCCACAAAATTTCTAAGTAACTCGAACATCTTCTCTCCGGTTTTTGAATAAGAAGAAGCATCCACAGATTCAATAAACATACTTCCTTTTGGAGAATTCACCAAAAAGTTTATCAATGTTCTTTCCCTCTTATCTTTCCACCCGTCCGCCATAATGGAACACCCGTTTTTTTCCCATGCTTGCTCATGATCTTTCATTGCCTCTCGGGTAGTGTCCACCTCTTTTTTGAGTAAAGGAACTCTCAACTCATGATAGCTAGGAGGCTTCATGCCTGGGCCGTACTGTCCAATTGCTTCGATCATTGCAGCAAAGCTTTCATACTTTGCTGCATTAAAAGGGATCCCCGCATCATAGAACCACCTTGCTACCTGCGTGCAAGCTCGATCCCTTAGCTCCTTTTTTGCAGCAGTATTGATGTCTAATCTCATTTGCTGGCCCTTCCTTTTTTGCACCACCGCCTCAGGATCGGGTGTAAAATAACAATCCAACGGTCCCTTTTGTTTTGGGCCTTTCGACGTATTACTCCCTCGATGCGAACTTCCCGTTTGTTGCCGTTTGCTAGAAACTTCCATAATTTCATCCTCCTCGTCCTCATCATTCCCAACACCAATATCATCATAATCTGGAATCATGTTCATATTATCCTTTTGTTGCTTTCGTTGATCAAATCGTTCTCTAATTTCTTTTCTAACATCATCGGGACATTTTGGGCAAATTTTGGCGTTCCTAAAACCACCAATAAGATGTTGTTTTGCCCGATATATGCCACCCGTCAAAATTTTTCCACAAAAAGTACAAATAGTCGTATTTTTATCTTCGGGATTCTTTGTAGTGAAATATGCCCATGCCGGATCTTTTCTCGTATCACTAGTCATTGAACTTTATCTAATGACAAAAAGAAAATATAACTTAGATTAAGAACGTAGTGTTATTAAACACTCACTGCCAAGCAATACAATAGCCCCTAACATTTTATTAAAAAATAACCCTTAACATTATATCATTTATAATGCATTTATAATTCTGAAAAAAATTATATATATCATTTATAATTTAATAATTCTGTAATGTATATATATTATTTATAATTTAATAATTCTGGAAAAAAATATAATTCTGGAATATATATATATATTATTTATATTTAATAATTCTGAAAAAAATATAATTCTGGAAAATATATATATTATTTATAATTTAATAATTCTATTCTAGAATATATATGGATATATATTATTTATAATTTAATAATTCTGAAAAAAATATAATTCTGGAAAATATATTATATATATATTATTTATAATTTAATAATTCTGAAAAAATTAATAATTCTAGAATATATATATATTATTTATAATTTAATAATTCTAGAAAATATATATATATAACAAATTATCTATATCACTTATGACTTATCTATAAAAAAGGGACATTATACCACGTGAGAAGTGAGAGTAGAAATCCTCACGGTGAGGGTCTAGAAAAGGGGCAATATAACGACAGAAGTCACAGAAGAACGAAGCAGCGAAGAAGAACGAAGAACAGAAAAAAGAAGAAGAAGAACGAAGAACAGAAAAAAGAAATAGCAGCGATGAAGAACGACGAGAAGGAAGAAGAAGAAGAAGAAGAAGAAGAAGAAGAAGAAGAAGAAGAAGAAGAAGATACCTGTTGAAGATCGGCGTGATTCGTGAAACGATCGACGAGGTGAACGACGAACGAGCAAGAGAAGTTTGAGACGGCGTGAAACTAAGGTGAGTAGTAGGGATTTAGGGTTTTTTACGTATAAACGAAACGTCGACCTTCAAACGAAACGGTCCCGTTTAGATAAAAAAAAAAAAAAAAAAAAGCCAAAACATTAAAAAGAAAAAAAAAACGTCGACCTTCAAAAATCCACGCCTTGATGCGCCTGGAGCCTTGAGCCTAGGCGCAAAAAGCCCTCGCCTTTTCGAATGGGATGCGCCTAGTAGGAATCGACTCCCCACTACTGCGCCTGGAGGCGCCTGGAGCCTAGGCGCGCGCCTAGGCGCGCTTTTGACAACTATGGCTACATCGGGAATGGGTTGTTTCACTTCACACCCGTTGCTAAGAAATAAACTCGATAATTTCATATTTGGTGGAACTTGGTCATTTTTCTTCTCGATATAGCTTAAGTCAAGGAATGAGTTGCTTTGTTTCACACCCCTTTGCTATTAAGAAAAATCATCAATTTCCCCATCTTTTAGAAAAGTGTATAAATATCTTTGTATGAGTTATTAAATACCGTCTATTGCATTGCAAATAACTTCCAAATACCTTAGTGCTTTCTTATTAATTTTCACAATCAATTTAGATTTACGCTGTTTGATTACCAATCCAACTTACAAAACCAGCAAAACCGCAAAATCTGCAATACATTCCATTCCTTTTCAACTATCCCTGTGGCTCGATACCTGGACTTCCGAGATTATATTACAACCTGACGTGCTTGCACTTGGACTACCACAACACGATATTTTATCGACGTCAACTCCTATATAAATACATATATGAATGAGGGCAGAAAGTATGCAATGGAGTCTTGTGCATAAAAGTTGTATGATGTGTGAGAGAATTTTGTAAAAAAAATTAGAGAGGGAGCAAATATGAGAGAAAAATATAAGTGATTTTTCTAGGTGAGAAAAAATTGCAGTGTCTATTTTTTTAATGTTGAGAGATACACAATGCGCGTGTATAGGTCTGCTGACCAATCTTGTAAATCATTCCCCTTTTTGATATAGTGAATTTGGTGCGCTCCGTGGACTAGTGACAATTTGCCAATACCACGTAATTCCTTGTGTTGTGTGATTGGTGTATCGTTGTGCCAAATAATTTTATTTTATTTTTTACAATTTTCTTTTGTCATTTGTATCCCAAAATCCTACTTGAAAATTAGTAGCGTCTAGTTTTTCCCAACAACTGATATCAGCGGGCTAGGTTCTTGTGGGAGCAATGGTAGAAGACAGAAAAGGAATCAACAAGTTCGATGGTACGGATTTCAGTTTTTGGAGAATGCAAATCGAAGATTATTTGTACAGGAAGAAGATGCATCTTCCCCTGCTTGGCACAAAACCAAAAACGATGTCAGATGACCAGTGGACACTTTTGGATCGACAAGTGCTAGGAGTCATTCGTTGGTCGCTGTCAAAAAGTGTGGCGTTCAACGTGGTGAATGAAACAACCATTAAAGAAATTATGTCAGTGTTATCTGGCATGTATGAAAAGCCGTCTGCAAACAATAAGGTGCACTTGATGAAAAAAAATATTTAATCTGAAAATGTCAAAAAATTCTACAGTGGCAAAACATTTAAATAATTTCAATACCATCATCAGCCAATTGTCTACTATTGAAATCAAGTTTAACGATGAAGTTCAAGCCTTGATAATTTTGGCTTTGCTACCAAACAGTTGGGAGGCCATAAGAACGTCGGTGAGAAATTTTGCTTAGAAAGAGAAGCTCAAATATGTAAACATCAGAGATCTTATTCTAAATGAAGAGATTCGCCGGAAAGATTTTGGAGAATCGTCCAACTCTAGTTCAGCCTTAAATGTTGAAGCAAGAGGCGGGAACTTAACGCAATGATATGGACGCGGCAGAAGTAGATCAAGGAACGGCAAGTCAAAGTCAAGGGCTCCAAAGAATTTCAATAGATCTCAAAACCAGAGTAATCAAAAGGTTATTGAGTGTTGGAATTGTAGTAAAACTGGACACTACAAAAATCAATGTCAAGCACCAAAAAAGGCTCCAGAAAGAGGATCGAAGCAAACGTTGTTGCAAAACAGTCGGGCAATGCATTAATATGCTCTATAGAGAGCAAGACAGAGTCATGAGTGTTAGATTCCGAACCATCTTTTCGTGCCATCTCAAGTAGAAAATTCTTCACAAGCTATGAACCAAGAAACCATGGAAAGGTGTATCTTGGTGATGATCAACCTTGCGACGTGGTCGGCAAAGGCGAAGTGCATATCAAGTTAAACGGGTCCGTGTGAAAGTTGAACGATGTCCGTCACATCCCTAACTTGAGAAAGAATATAATCTCAGTAAGCCAGTTAGCAAATGAAGGCTATGTCACAACCTTCAGCCGTGATACATGGAAGGTTTTCAAAGATGCAATGGTAATTGCACGTGGCAGTATGTTAGGCCCTATCTATATGACGGCAGATGCACGTAAGTCAATTGCAATTGCTGTAGACAAAGAAGATCCCATTATATAGCACCAGAAACTTGGTCATATGAGTAAAAAATGACTCAAGATCATGCACACAAAGGGGAAGCTAGCAAGGCTTCAGTCAACTGATATTGACTAATATGTGAGTTGCATCTACGGGAAGTATAAACGAGTTAGCTTTAATATAGGTGGCAGAACTCCAAAGCAAGAGAAGCTTGAGTTAGTGCACATACGATGTATAGGGACTAGCTCCAGTTTCATCCATTGGCGGAAGTCATACTTTGTGACTTTCATTGACGACCATTCCAGGAAGGTGTGGGTCTATTTCTTGAGGCACAAATCCGAGGTGTTTAAAGTGTTCAAGAAATGGAAATCCATGGTGGAGAATGAAATAGGCCTGAAAATCAAGAAGTTGAGATCCGATAATAGCGGAGAATATGAAGATGGCAAGTTCAAAAGATTCTGCTACATCAACGAAATCAAGCTAAAGATGACAGTTCCAGGTACCCCGCAACAAATGACGTGGTAGAACGAATGAATTGAATTCTGACTGAGAGAGCCAAAAGCATGCGCCTACATGTAGGCTTACCTAAGCAATTCTGGGCAAAAGCAGTCAGTACCGCAGCCTATCTAATCAACACGGGACCATCAGTGTCATTGGAGTATAGAATACCAGAAGAGGTCTGGAGTGGCAAAGAAGTAAACTTTCTCATTTAAAAGTTTTTGGTTGTACGGCATATGTACATATCATTGATCGAGCTAGGAGCAAGCTGGCTCTTAAATCACAGAAGTGTATTTTTTTTTTATATGAAGAAGATGATTTTGGCTATAGATTGTGGGACGACAAATATAGAAAAATCATAAGAAGCAGAGATGTTATATTCAATGAGAAGATGATGTACAAAGACAAAGCAAAAGCAAGAAATTTAGTGTCACAGCGTGATCCTTCATATGCCAACATGAATGATATTCCAGATAACAGTGATACAAACCAGGTAGAAAGAAGTTCTCAAGTAGAAAAATCAACACCACAGAGTAATATGCAACAGACGGAGGCAGAAGAATCTTCAGTTCATACTCCTGTACTTCGACGGTCTTCCCGGCTTCATGTACCATACAAAAGATACTTAAATTACGTGTTACTTACTGACGGAGGTGAACCTGAATGCTATGATGAAGCATGCCAAGTACAAGATGCGAGCAAGTGGGAGGTTGCAATGAAGGACAAGATGAAGTCCCTTATCTCAAATAAGACATGGGAGCTAGCTAAGTTACCAGAAAGGAAGAAAGCTCTATACAACAAATGGGTGTATCGAGTAAAAGAAGAGCATGATGGCTCCAAGAAGTACAAGGCAAGATTGGTGGTCAAAGGCTTTCAACAGAAAGAAGGAATTAACTACACTGATATTTTCTTGCCAGTAGTAAAGTTGACTACTATTCAGTCAGTTTTGGTATTGTTGCAGCAAAAGATTTACACCTTAAGCAATTAGATGTGAAAATTGCCTTCCTCCAGGGTGATCTAGAGGAGGAAATATACATGCAGCAACCTGAAGGTTTCTCAATAAAGGGAAAAGATAAACTAGTTTGCAAATTGCAAAAGAGATTATATGGCTTAAAACAAACTCTAAGACAGTGGTACAAGAAGTTTGATGGGTTCATGCAAATAAACGGCTATTACAAGTGCAACGCTGACCATTGTTGTTACTTCAAAAGGTTCCAATCCAGTTGCATCATTTGTTACTTTATATCGATGACATGTTAGTAGCAAGTTCAGATATGGATGAAATCAGAAGGTTGAAGAAACAGTAGTCGAGTGAGTTCGACATGAAAGACTTGGGTGCAACGAAGCAGATTCTTGGGATGAAGATCAATAGAGACAAGCAAAGGGGCATCTTGCAGTTGTCTCAAGCTGAGTACATTGGCCGTGTTCTAAAGAGGTTCGGCATGAGTGATGCTAAGCCAATTATCACATCCTTGGCTAGTCATTTTCGATTATCTATGGACCAATCTCCCAAGAATGATGAAGAATAAAACTTCACGGCTAAGGTACCATACGCCTCAGCTATTGGAAGTCTAATACAAACCATGCCAACAATGTGACGAAACCTATAGCAAATACAGTTGAAAGATCGTTTCTACAATCAGATTTGAATGGCACCGCAACCCGTTGCTTATAAAGAAGCAAGAGCTTTAGTATATAAGGATAGATGGATTAATGGACACCGCGACTCAACACCTATAAAGAGATGTGAACCTTTCTATATGCGAATAACCCCATAATTGATGGTGATGAATCAACTGATAAGTCGAATAAACAATACGGACAACCCGAATTTGTTCAACATGTTCTTAAAGAACAAAAGAGAAAAGCTCTCACAATTTTATTAATACATAGCTCTCTTGATTCCTCAGTCTCTCTTAAATTCTCACTCAACTTTTCTTCTTTTCTCTCACCCTCTTTCTTTTCCTCACTAGCCTCACCACTTTCTTTTCCTCACCACTCCTTTTCTTTTGCTCAATACGCTTTCATTTGCTTACTTTCTCTCTTTTGTTCACTATCCTTTTGTAATTTCATTTGATCTTCATGAGCTTGTTTTGGTGGTAATGGAACAAAAGTAACAGTTCTCTCCTTAATCTTGAAAAAGAACTTTTTGGAAACGCCATTGTGATTGACTCACCTATCAACCTGCCATGGTCAGTCTAGCAACATGTGACCGGCATACATTGGAACTATATCACATAAAACCTCATCTTTGTATTTTCCGATACTAAAAGAAATAAGCACTTGCTGGTAAACCCTTATTTCTCCACTAAAATTTAACCATCGCAACTTGTAAAAACGCGGGTGCGATCGTAGGCAATCCTAACCTGTCAACCATTGTTGTGGTAGCAAAATTGGTGCAACTTCTGTTGTCAATGATCATACTACACACTTTGTCTTGCACAAGGCATCTAGTACAAAATATGTTCTCTTGCTTACTTGGATCACCATACATGGCTAGCAATTCTCCTTTTACGGCATGCTCCTCAATTTGGTTTGACACTAAACTTCCCCTCCTCTTACACTGCTCATAAGCTTCGGTAAACAACTCGTCAAACTTAGAACAATCATCATCATCAAACAAGGAAGCCTTTTTCGTGCTACCACCCAAATTTTGTTTTCTCCTTCCCCCATTAGGAGTTTCATTTAACCGCCTGCGCCGTCTAACTTCTAGATTTCTTAATCGCACACTATCCATTTTAAACTCCTCATTACACCAATTTTCTTGATTCTCAAAATTAAAATAAGACATTCTCGCTACCAAAACAAAGATTAGTATAAATAAAGAAAATAATTTTTCCTCACAACAGTCCCTTACATGTTTCGCTCAAAAGATGTCACTCTAATTTTTTGTTTTTTATTTTGTTTTTTAATATTGCTACATTAAAGTTTCAATTGTAGAGGTTTAAATATTTCAAAAACCCTAAATTATTCATTAATACTTCTTGTTGAGTTTTATCTTGTGATTTTGGTCCATATAAATATCGTTTGATTGGGAAAAATCTAGAAAACCCTATGATAAATTTGATTGCTATACTTGTTAAGGTTTGAAACTCATTGACATTTTGTTTGAAATTCCTCTTTGCATACTCTAGCAATTCTAGTAATTCATTTGGTTCCTTATTATTGCTAACAAGTCAAGCAATAGTGAGAGGTGGTTTGGTTTAAGTAAAGAAAATAAGGAAAAAATTTGCAAGATATTAGAAGAAATGGGAATCACGATGTATACTACTAAGGGCTAGGAGAAAAAATATGCAAAGGTGAAAAAAAATCTAGATAGAAGGGGGTGAAGGAGTAACACAACTTGAAATGTGATGTGAACTATGATAAGCAATGGGGTGGGAGTTCTAGTAGAAGGGGTGACAGAAAATTTCAATGAAAATTTTATCCTGGAATGTGCGAGGTTTAAGGGAACTCCGCCAGTGTTACTTCAATGCTGCCGGTCCCAAGCCCGGGTAAAGGAGGAGGGTTGTGTTAGGCAGTCGGCAGCCAACGTTAAACTTAGTCGAATCTTTATGACATGGACAAACGATATAAGAGTGTTAATGCTAGGTCGTTGCCCAGAAGCAACGCGCTGGATCGTCCAAGTCCAGTGACAAATGAGCAAGGGCCGCTACATCGCCGCCTGGGTGTAGTGAAAAATAAGCAAGGGTTCCCGCATCTTTGTGAACGGGTGCGGGTAAAGAAGCTAGTTCATGATAGGAGGATTCGTTTTGGGACTTGGAATATAGGCACACTCACAGGAAAATCGATGGAAATAGTTGACACTATGATCAGGAGGAGGATCAATTTCATGTGCCTTCAAGAAACTAAGTGGGTTGGAGCTAAGGCGAAGGAATTAGACACTTCGGGTTTTAAGCTTTGGTACACTGGCAAGGTTAAATCGAGAAATGGAGTGGGTATAATTGTCGACAAATGGTGGAAGAAGGACATTGTAGATGTAAAGAGGGTAGGAGATAGGATCCTAGCCCTAAAATTCGTAGTGGAGCAGGACACTTTTAATGTGATAAGTGCTTATGCACCTCAAGTCGGGTGTGAAGAACACCTCAAGATAAAATTTTGGGAGGACTTAGAAGGCTTGATCCAGGATATACCACTTAGAGAAAAGATTTTCCTAGGAGGGGATCTGAATGGGCACGTAGGGAGCTCTTCTGAAAACTATAGGGGGTGCATGGAGGTTATGGCATTGGGGTGGTAAATACCGAGGGAAAATCTATCCTTGATTTCTCGTCTGCTTATGATCTTATGGTTGCCAATACATGTTTTAAGAAGCGGGAGGAGCACCTCATCACATACAAGAGTGGGGCAGCATGCTCGCAGATCGATTTCTTCCTCTTTAGGAAAGGAGATCGAAAGAGTTGTATGGACTGTAAAGTCATACCTGGAGAGAGCTTGACTACCCAACATAGAGTCCTGGTGATGGATATACGAGTTAAGGGGAAAGTGAAGAGAAGGGGCCAAGGTAAGGTTTCAAGGATTAGATGGTGGCATTTGAAGGGTGAAAAACAAAGGATCTTTCAACACAAGGTGCTGGAGGGAGGGTTTTGGGAGGCAAACGGAAGCGCAAATGATATGTGGGACAAGGCGGCCGAGGGGATCAGGAAGATAGCTAAAGAGACGCTGGGTGAATCAAGAGGGTGTGGACCTAGGGATAAAGAATCTTGGTGGTGGGATGATAGTGTACAAGATAAAGTTAAGGTAAAAAGGAAATGCTTTAAAGCTTGGTCTCTATGTAAGAATGCGGAAAATTGGGAATCTTACAAAGAAGCAAAGAAAGAGACTAAGAAGGCGGTGAGTGAGTCGAGGACTAAAGCTTTTGATGGATTATACCAATCTTTAGGCACCAAAGCTGGGGAAAAAGCTATTTACCGACTTGCTAAAGGTCGAGAAAGGAAGACAAAAGACTTGGATCAAGTGAGATGCATTAAGGACGAAGAAGGTAATGTCTTGGTTAGAGAACAAGACATACAAGAGAGATGGAAGAACTATTTTCACAAATTATTTAATGAAGGTTACGAGATTTTAGCATGTGGAGATGAGCTGAACATGCAAGAGGATGACCAAAATTTCACCTTTTATCGCAGAATTCAAGAAAAGGAAGTGAAAGAAGCATTGATACGAATGGATAGTGGTAAAGCAGTTGGGCCAGATAGTATACCTATTGAGGTTTGGAAGGGTCTAGGTGATAAAGGCATTGGTTGGCTCACAAGGTTTTTCAACAAGATATTGAGGTCAAAGAAGATGCCGGAAGAATGGAGGAGAAGCACCCTAATCCCGATTTATAAGAATAAAGGGGATATACAAAATTGCGCCAATTACAGGGGGATTAAACTCATGAGTCATACTATGAAGTTATGGGAAAGGGTGATTGAGCGGAGACTAAGAAAAGAAACCAGCATTTTAGATAATCAATTTGGTTTTATGCCCGGAAGGTCGACCATGGAAGCAATTTACTTGTTGCGGCGTTTGATGGAGCAATATCGGAGGGATCAAAAGGACCTACACATGGTTTTCATTGACTTGGAGAAGGCGTACGATAGGGTACCCAGAGAGATTTTGTGGAAAGCCCTAGAGAAGAAAGGGGTTAGGATTGCCTATATTCGTGTTATCAAGGACATGTATGAAGGAGCTATGACTAGTGTGAGAACACATAGTGGGTCCACAGAAGATTTTCCTATAACTATAGGACTACACCAAGGGTCAGCTTTGAGCCCTTATCTGTTTACCTTGGTCTTGGATGTACTCACGGAACACATTCAAGAGCCAGCACCGCGATGTATGCTGTTTGCAGATGATATTGTCCTAGTGGGTGAGTCCAGAGAAGAGCTAAATGGGAAGGTGGAAACTTGGAGACAAAATTTAGAAGCGCATGGCTTTCGTTTAAGCAGAAGTAAGACAGAATACATGGAGTGCAAGTTCAATAAAAAGCGGAGCACTACTAACTTAGAGGTAAAAGTTGGGGATAATGTCATACCACAAGTCACTCGGTTTAAGTATCTTGGATCCATTATACAAGAAGATGGGGAGATAGAGGGAGATGTAAATCACCGGATTCAAGCAGGATGGTTGAAATGGAGGAAAGCTTCGGGTGTGTTATGTGATAAAAAGGTACCACTCAAGTTAAAAGGAAAATTCTATCGTACCACGGTTAGACCAGCAATGTTGTATGGGACTGAGTGTTGGGCGGTCAAAAGCCAACACGAGAATAAACTAAGTGTAGCTGAGATGAGAATGTTGAGATGGATGAGTGGCAAGACTAGGAAAGATAAGATCAGGAATGTTACCATCAGAGAGGGAGTTGGGGTGGCACCTATTACAGAAAAGATGGTTGAATCTCGACTTAGATGGTTTGGGCATGTATGGAGGAGACCTGCAGATGCCATGGTTAGGAGAGTTGATCATATGGAGGGAAGCCTAGTTGTTAGAGGCAGAGGAAGACCTAGAAAAACTATAGGTGAAACTATTAAGAAGGATTTAGAGGCGAATGGTTTCACTAGAGATATGATTCACGACAGACCACTATGGCGTCGTTTGATCCATGTAGCCGACCCCACCTAGTGGGATAAAGGCTTGTTGTTGTTGTTGTTGTTGTTGTGCGAGGTTTAAGGGGGAAGGAAAAGTGGAGGAGCATCAAAAAAATAATTTCTAAAGAAATGCCGGACATTGTTATTTTACAAGAGACTAAGAAAGCAGAGATCTCAAGGGATATTCTTGGTTGTGTTTGGGGGGTTAAGGTATAAAGATTAGGCTTTTATCCCTTCGATGGGTACATCGGGAGGAGTTGCCATTCTTTAGGATGTTAAGAGTGGTAACGTGTGAAGAGTGTGTTGAGGGTATTTTTTCCTTGTCTATCAAGTTGAAACCGAAACAAGGAGAGTGTTGGTAACTATCTGGTATTTCCGGGCTGTGTAGATACAGAGATAGGGAGGAATTTTCGAAGGAGTTGGCGGACTTATACGGGTTGTGCGGCGATAAATGGTGCTTAGGGGGTGAATTCAACACAATCAGATTTTCGTCAGAGGAAAAAAGTGAAGTGATTGGGAGATGGACTAAGAGTATGCGCAAATTTGATTCATTTATCTGAGATGCGGAACTAGTAAACCCGAATATCAGCAACGCAGATTTTACTTTGTCAAATGGGAGGGTACATTCAAAATTTGATAGATTTCTTTTTTCAAGAGGGTGGGAGGAGTTGACAATCGCCAGGCAGGAAGTTTTGATGCGGTTAACATCGGATCATTTCCCTCTCTTGTTGGATACGACCCCATTTAGGTGGGGCCCTATGCCGTTTAGATTCGAGAACATGTGGCTAAACTACACAGATTTCATGGGGATGTTCAATGAGAGGTGGAAGCAGAGCCAGCTAAATGGGTGGGAAGGCTACGAGTTCATGAAAATATTGGAACAAACCAGTGTTTTAAAAGGCGAAGGCTAAGCCTAGGCGTTTTCATGCCAAAAGGCGAGGCGTAAGCCTTGATGCAACGAGGCATTATCCTTTTGTGCAAGGCATTTTTATATTAAAAAAAATTATAAGGCAAACAAATAAAGTCTAAATATCAAATAACAGTCTTAAAAAATAAAAGTAGATACTACAACAAGAAGCTGAAAAATTATTAACCAACCAAATCATTAACCAAATTGCACATTTTTCAACTACACAAATCATTAACCAACCATTAAATTTGCTATACTATATTAAAGCCTTAAATTGCTAAGTAAATGGCTATGTAACAAACAGCCTAAATTTAAATGTAACAAACAGGCTAAATATAAAATTGGATTTTATACATTTTCATATTTAAAAATTATTGCTACTTGTGACCTTTGTTTTTTTTCCCGAAAGCAAAGTTAGAGACATTAAATATAAAAACTAAAAAGCAAAGTCAAAACGGGCAGAAGGGCAGAACGGACTATGGAGCACAAGGTAGGGGTATAAATGGTTCTGAATTTCTGATCAAAAAAAAAGGTAAAAATGGTGCCTTAAATGAAGATCGAAGAATGAAGACAGAAGATTGTCTCCTTCATCTCTCCTGGTAAGCAGCACACTGTCTCCTTCGTCTCTCCTTTCGCCTTCGTCTCTTCTCCGTCTCTCCTTCGTCCCTTCTTCGTCTTTCCTTCGGCTCTCCCTCGTCTCTCCTTTGAACGGCACAAATCGGGTTTTAGGGTTTGTCTTTCCCGTTTCAATCGATTATTCGATTTAACAAGTTAGGTTTTTTTTTATTTCACCCAAAACAACGTCGTTTTGGGGGGGGGGGGGGGGGGGGGCAATTACACAAAAGGCGTAAGCCTCGTGGAAAAAGTGTAGAAGGCGTACGCATCGTCCAAAAGGCATAAGCCTCATCAAAAAAGCGTGCGCACAATGTGCAAAACGCTGTTCTCAGTGAGCCTTACTACGTTTTTCCATCAAGGCGCCCCAATGCGCGCCTCCAAACGCTTTTAAAAACATTGGAACAAACCAAACTCAGAATCAAGAGATGGAATCTAGAAGTGTTTAAGGACGTCAGAATAAAAAAAGAACAATTGTCGAAGCGTGTCAAGGAAATTGACAAGGAAAGGGCTAAGGGAAGCACTGGGGTCAACAAAAAAGCAGAAAGAAACCAATTAAAATTGGAATTCGAAAGTCTTTTATTGAAGGAAGAGATATCATGGAACCAAAAAGCTAGAATAAAAGGCAAAAGTGAATGGGATACAAACTCGAAGCTCTTCCATAAGGTTGTCAATCAAAAGGAGGCCAATAAGTTCATAAGCAAGCTTGAGAGAGAGGATGGGTGGGTTGGTGGTAAGTACAGAGCAAGAAATTGAGAGTGAGTTAGTGAATTTTTTTAAGAGGTTGTACACAAAAAAGCAAAGAACACGGGGGATTTGAAGGGTTAAATTGGAACCCCATTAAATCTGAGAGCAAGGCTTGGTTGGAGAGGCCTTTTCTAGAGGAAGAGGTGAAAGCGGCAATTAATTTGTGTGAAGGAAGTAAAGCTCCAAGGCTGGATGGGTACACAATGGAAGTTTTCAAGAAATGTTGGGCAGTTTTAAAGGAGCATATTATGAAGGTGATGAAGGAATTTTTCGAGAATGGTGTGGTCAATGATTGTACAAATTCAACTTATATTTGCTTAATTTCAAAGAACATAGCATCGTTCAAGCTCAAAGACTATCGGCCTATTAGTCTTTACTAGCCTCTACAAGATCTTAGCTAAAGTTTTATCCTTAAGGTTACATGAGGTGTTGTCTGAGACGGTTGGCATGGCTCAAGGTGTGTTTGTCAAGGATTGGCAAATACTTGATTTGGCACTCATGGCTAATGAAAGAGTAGAAAAATACAGGGAGTTAAAGAAGAAAGGAGTCATTTTGAAAATCGATTTTTAGTAGGCATACGATCACATAGAGTGGGATTTTGTGGACCATATTCTTGAACGTAAGGGTTTTAGATAGAGATCGAGGAAATGGATCAAAGGGTGTTTATCGACGGTGAATTTATTATGAATGGCAAACCAAGAGGGAATTTCAAAGCTTCAAGAGGGGTACGACAAAGTGATCCGTCGTCACCTTCCTTATTTGTTATGGTTGCGGATGTACTTAATTTGTTGGTGGAAAGGGCCAAGACAAGAGGACTTATTGAACGGTTTTCAATCAGTAGGGAGGGGTAAGTTTGTCCCATATTCAATTTGCTGATGATACAATCTTTTTTCTCTCAAATGATGAACATAAAATTAGTAACTTAATGGGAATTCTTGATATTTTTGGGTATGCGTCGGGATTGAATATCAATTTGTCCAAGACGAAAGTCGTGGGAATTAATGTAGGTGATGGTGAGATGGGGGCCCTTGCTGAGAGAATTGGGTGTGTAGTTGGTAGTTGGCCAATGTCCTATTTAAGACTTCCTTTGGATGACAATCCGAGGAAAGTCAGTTTTTGAAATCCAGTGATAGAGAAGGTTACTAAAAGGCTCAAAGGATAGTTTAAGGGATGTTTATCTAAAGGGCGGAAGTTGACCCTTGTTCAATCAGTTCTTGATAGAATACCTACATACTTTCTTTCATTGTTCAAGATCCCGATTTCAGTGGCTAACACGATTGAAAATTAGTGAGATGCTTTTTGTGGGAATGAATGGATAAAGGAAAAACAAATCATTTAGTTGAGTGGGAAACAGTGTCCAAATGCAAAAAGATGGGAGGGCTTGGCATTGACAATATGATCAAAAGGAACGAAGCATTGCTTAGCAAATGGCCTTGGAGATTTCCAAAAGAACATAGTGTTTTTTGGCACCATATTATCAGAAGCAAATACGGAGTACTCGAGAATGGTTGGGATGCGAATAGAGTAAGCAGATGTACTTTCAAAAACCCTTGGAAGGTGATTGCAAATGGGATGGAGACTTGCTTGGCTAATGTGAATTATCGAGTTGGCAATGGGTCGAGAACAAAATTCTAGTTGGATAGATGGGTTGGTGATATGGTTGTTGATAATCTTTATTGCGAGGAGTATAGGGCTCTTTTAGGTACGTTATATGGTGTTGAAGTGTCGTGTTTTGGCTTGGTTAGTTGCATTACGAAAAGTCAACACAGCGGATTTAATTCAAATCAAAAGGTCTTTTATCCATCTATCTCCTTCTTGGTGTGTGTTGTGCAAGTGAGACAGAGAGAACATTGATCATTTGTTATTACACTGATCTTTTGCTCGAGGAATCTGGAACAAGGTCCAATAGGAATTCGACTTGATTGCAGTATTTCTGGGTTCCTGGTATGAATTGCTTACTATCAAATGGTTCTTCATAGGTGTCAAAAAGAAATGCCAAACATTATGGAGGTGTATTTGGAGAGAGAGAAATAAGATAATTTTTTGAAGAAACGGAAGAAGAATTAGAACAAACTTGGGACAGAATCAAGAATCTGGCTTCACTTTGAGCATTTTCTTCGAAAAATTTTGAAATCTTGACTATATCAAAGATTGCTAGGGATTGGGGTTTGGCCGTGCAGTAGCCTTATCAAGCTTTAGAGGTTTGCCTAGCGCCTAGGAGTATGATTGTTGTTCTTAGGGGCTAGTGCTTGTTTTTTGGGAATGGGGTCAGTTTTGATTTGTAGGACTTTTTGTCTGTATTGTGCTTGTGTTGATGGGGTTGTCTCTTTTTTCTTTTTGTCTTATGTGTTCTGGTGTGCTTGTTGGTTGATTTCTCACCCACTTCCAGCCCCTTTGCTTGTATCTAATTTTGCCTATCAATATAAGCTTTGTTTCTAATCAAAAAAAAAAAAAAAAAGCCCACCTTCGCAGATTAGGAGTGGTTTAAATTTCCTATATGACATCCTTGATTGTAACTTGCCATTGAGATAATGATTACTCAAAAATAAAGGGCATTTAGAAAGAAAGTTGCTCCCAATAACACGTTGGCAGTTTGACAAAGGACTTCTTACTACAAGTAAAACAAAGATGGATTAAACACTAAAAGTTTGTCCATTTGGGGCTTCAAGACCTTCGTCCATAAGCCCCTTCCTGATTAACTATCAGTAAGTTACATTTACTAATGAGTTGGTCATGAATACCTAAGAAAGACATTAAAAATATCAAAGAACGTATTAATAGTTTATCTAGTTTGCCCTGAAAAATGTGAATATTTGATCCCGACGGTAATAGGTCAGAAACTCCCACACAAAAAGAGATGAAAGAAATATGTGCATGTCCTAATCTAAAAATGCTATATTAAAAAGAGCCCCACAACATGAACTATATTTTATTAGTCTGACTGTCACACTTGACGAACATCATCAGGGACTTGGAGTATATAGCACAGAACTAACAGTAAATACACTATAACGTTAGATAAAGAAGGAACACCTGATGAAACCTTGAGTATACAAGCATTCTGCCAATTGCATAGCCAACTGAGGTCCAAAGCCTAGTGCACTTGAAGCAACCTGAATCACTTAGACAACATAAGTAAATTTTCACCCAAGATAGCTTTTCGTTAGAAACTAGTAGCAATATAATTTAAGATTGAACGATAAAAGTTATCTATAATTAATGAGCCATTATTAGCTTCAGGTCTTAGCCTTTAGCACTCCTGATTTGGGAGTCCCCAAAAAAAAAAAAATACAAACTCCTAAACATTTGAAAGAGGGTTTGATCCATCTTTTGTGCGCACCGCACAAGGGCAGTATATGTACAGTCATTGTGGATTTCAGCATATTGTGAGAATATAAATTAATTTATCACACTTTTAATGGCCACAATGTGTGGGATAAAACATTCCTACAGTATCTCTGACTAAAAAAAAACTAGAGCACAGCAGTAACAACAGCCATTTTGAGCAAGTTATTAATGAATTTTGTTGCAAAATTGAGGAAAATATTGGGTATTATGGCTTAGTGAAGGGTTAGGAAAAGACAAATTGAATGACCAACTCTCTCGTTAGAAACTGAAAAACAGATCTTCAATCAGCACAGAAGCATATGTCAGGCTTAAATAGCTAGGTTTGGTTTCAACATGATCACGGTTTATGGAAGGTACAAGAATTTTTTAAAAATTTTACGGAGGAATCTGATCTAATACAACAATGAACTGCAAAATGTGATGTCAAACTACTATACAAAAAAAAAAAAAAAAAAAAAAAAAAAAGAGTACAAAATCACTGCCGCCAAAGCACTTCTTTCGCTTTATTAGCAAGGGATAAAAACAGAATAAGAGCAAAATAATGTAGGTTGAAATAAATTTTTGGCCCACTACCTAAGTAACAAGTTCAACTTTTCGACGATATGAAGTTCTTGGTGGAATAGTACAATGCTCCGTTAGGGGGCGCTCTTTGGTAGTTTATAAATTCAAGTAAGAGGACAACCACTTTGTGGTTTGTGACAAAATATACCACGAGGTCAGGTCTGTAAAGCTACAATTATTCCATCATTCCTAAATAAAACCAGCAGTCTGTAGTCCCATAATGGACTTTTATATCATTGAAGTATCTGCATATAAAGTAAATAAAGCCTATTTGTGTAAACTGTAAAGTCATATGTTCTGGAAAGTAGTATCCAAACCCCAACTGCCAAGAAGGGGAAAATTACTTCCCAGGCACCGCAATTGGTGCCTAGGAGTTTGATTAATTTCTTAATGAATTAGGCAGATTAAGGCGGCCGCCTAATCGGGCTGGGCAGGGCTAGGCGGATAGAATGAGTTTCTTTTCTTCTTTGTTTAAGGAGTTGCCTATTTTTCTCTTTGTTAAAAAAAAAATTACCATTTAAGGAAACGGATAGAATCTATCAACCCTTGTAAGCAAACCCATCTTCTATTCCTCCCATTGAAACCAAACCCTAGTCCAAAGCCAGCGAATAAGAAGAACTCGCTTTGGCAAATTAAAAACTCACCATTCTACTGCTTTCGTCAACCCTATCTTGACCATTTTTCCCCTTTTCCTTCAAATTTTTTATTTTTTATTTTTTTTTTGTATACAAAACAGCAAATTTTAATGCAGCTAAAAAAGTTTCCAGAAAAGGGGACAAGGAGTCCCCAGCAAACATCAAAAAGGAAAACTAACACATAAACAGCACTTGTCCAAAAAACCTCCTAACTTGGCAGCTAGCAACACAAAAAAGACCTAAAAAACAACATACAAATATAAATCTAAAACACGGACGCACTCTAAAATTTAGGAGATTCAGAATAGGCAAACCTCAGGCCAATTTCTCATAATGCTGTTGACTCCCATGCAAGCAAATTCCTTTGAAAGTGACGCCCACAGAGATGACAAATAAAGCACCCTATCCCATATGTCTTCCTTATCATGCTCCTTTTCTTAAAAAATTCTTTCATTTATTTGCAACCAAATACACCAGGCAATTGCCGTGAATACTCATCTCCATAGCACTTTGAGCCTTTTTTTGTGACCAGGGAGAAACCATTGAACCTTCGAAATTGCTATGCCTTCTCCTTTTACTGTTTCCTTTTGTTTTCACCAGCTTTATTTTATCATTGCTTGAAATAAATTGATAACTTCATATGGATGTGAACCTTTGCTTCAATTTTGTTTTGGACAGTGGACCTAATGACTATGCTTCACTTGTTTTTGCAATATGCTAGTATTATATATATTTACATGTAAAAAGAGACCACCTAGGTGCTCCGGGCACTAGGGGCTTGACGGCCGCCCTAGGTCCGCCTAGCGCCTTTTAGAACATTGATAGTTTCAGTTTAGGCTTTAGAGCAATTAAAAAATTTCCCCTAAAGATAATCATTTTTTTGAAGCTTCAACTGTTTAACCTCGCAGTCAAAAACAAACAGCATCTCTCTTGTATCCAATCTCCAACAATTCTATTGATTATCATAATAGTTGTTTCCAAAAACCGTTTTAAGCTATTCAGAAAACCAATATATGAATTATACATCATATTCCAGCATCTCTCTGATAACATCCAATCTCCTACACTTATTTTATCAAGCATCAGCTCCAACTATAATTATAAACAAATAAGAAAAAAATTGCATTATCTTGTTAATTCAGCTAGCACCATCTGCCTTTGCCAAATTGAACTACGTATCCTCCACGAAGGGACGTAAGATTTGAGTTGGGGGGTAATTGTGGCAACAAAAGATAAGTATTTTAAAAAACAAAATAAAGATAATGATAAACTACAATTTGATAAGTCAAATCAGAAGAACATAAGTTGTTTCGAATCCTCAATTGGCTCTGACCTTCAGAAGGTTAACTGTATTAAGTCCAGCAGGGCGGCCTTTGCTTTCCTGTTTTTCTGAAATACTAGTAACTTCCAGGACTTTATCTTCCGCAACTAACTTCCGAAACATCTCAGCAACCTGTGAGCGCTTAAAAGGTTGAGCACTATATGCATAGTATTAAGGATACATTTGATAAAAAATGTTCGAAAATGATTGAAAACGCTCTTATTTTTATGAAAAGTTGGAAAAAGAACCGAATTTTTTGATGAGATGTTCTATTTCTTTTTCAGTTTTCCTTAAAATAAAATTATTTGGGCGGTGGATAAAGATTTTCAATGAAAAATAAGGAAAAGACAGAATATCTCAGCAAAATACTCATCGCCTTTTCCAATTTCTCGTAAAAATTAGTAGTTTGTCCATTTATTTTCCAACTTGCTTATCAAACGCACCATAAATAGTTAAGAGACTTTTGAAGCAGGGAGGGACTCACTTCCAAATCAAACAACCTGTTACGTTCCCATTCTAGCTTAAGTTCATATCCGCCTTTTATTATGTAAGGATGCAAGGACCAATACTTTTCTGGCTTGAATGTATTAATTTGCAGGTAACGTTGTACACAAAATCCCAGGGTTGGAGTTTGACATGGCCCATATCTGAAAAAATAATAAACTTCGTATTATCATACAAATATACAAATAGATCAGTTTAATTTCATGGTTGGATGCTTAAAAGCTACTGGATTCCCACAATATATATATATATATATATATATATATATATATCTTGTTTCCAAAACAATCAATGCATTTTTGGTAATGTCATAAAGACCGATGGTATTTAAATGAATTAATCAATTTCAGAGTAGGGAAAAAGAATCCCTAAATCAATTTCAAAGCAGGCAAAATAATCCCAAGAAACAACAATGTGGGTGAGTATTTAAGACACTAAATGCCACTGGGTTCCCGCAAACATGAAATGGTACTCCCTCCATCTCAATAAAGAATCTCAGTTTGCTTTTCGGAACGTCTCATAAAATCATAAAGAGTCCCATTTTTCTGTGTTGGGACATACTTAATTTACCACATTTCACCCTATTAAATAAATTTAGTTCTTCACTACTGATTAGATTGAGATTAAGGTTTTTTTGGAAAGTGCAAAAGTCAAAGTGGGACTCTTAATTTGAGACTAAGGGAGAATGTAAGATTGTAAGGGAAGACAGTCTACATTGCGTCTGAATAATGCTCCGAAACAATCATACGTTGCAAGTAAACGCTCCAAATTCATCACTTCTAGTACAACAGTACAAGATTCACCCTCAAGCTTGAGCATGCTTGGAAAATTAAAAACAAGAAAACTAAGATTGGACGGAAGGAGCAAGGAGAAGGAAGTAGGTGTAGGTGTAGGTGTAGGTGTAGGTGTAGGTGTAGGTGTAGGTGTAGGTGTAGGTGTAGGTGTAGGCGTAGGCGTAGGCGTAGGTGGAGGTGATGAACCTCCTTGGTCTCCCAGCAAATTAAAGGATTAAAGTAGTCCTAAGATAAGGATCCTCCCTACATGGAAAGGAACAAAGATATGGGAGCATCATTATGAGTCAAAATACTATAAAAACGAGAAAATTAATTCGACTGAACTGTCGCCCGCGCAACAATGGTTCCATAATCTAACATGACGACCATCACCCACATTGTTTTTGATCAATGGAAAGAAAGAGGAATAAGCTTGTGAGATGAATGCTTGACATAAGTTCAATGTTTAGCCTCCACCATTCTTAATTATAATCACCTTGCGCTCAAACAACAAAGAGTGCATATTACATTTACACAAATGTAACTATGCAAGGGAGAAGGCTGGAACCCAAAACCTTGAGAAACCAGAGATTTGATACCATGATAAATAACCATCTCCCCTAAAAGCTTAAGCTAATACATAGCGGCCAACAATATATAATTCCAACAAGAATCAATGTTAATCCTAACCAAGAAATTATTAATTTACCTTAAAATGTGCTCAAATACCTTAAAATGTGCTCAAATACCTTCCTAGCCAACAATATGCCCCTCAAAACCTTCCCATTGACTAGCTCTAAGGAGATAGAAAACCGAAAACGAACCCCTAATCCACTCCCTCCACCTACCACCCAGCCTCTTTCTCTTCATCATCCGAATCTTAGGAAAAGCCCAACTCGTATATCATACAACTTCAAAATCTAACACGAGTACCTAGGAATCACTCCTGCACATCCTACCATCCCCGTGTTTTAAGCTACTTCAGCCTTTACGGTTAAAATTATAAACTAGCAAACTGTTCAGCTCAGCCCACAAATATGTGCATGCTCCCTTCTATCGTTTGTCAATGCAAGGAAAAGCCTAATCCATGATCATTCCACTAAGACCACCTCCCACATATAGGCTGCCTTACATTTTCAATGGCAGATTGAGTAGCTTATCCCCAAAAAATTACTCAATCCTCCCCTAAAGTTGGCATTACACCAAATTTTATTTCAATAAACAATTTCATATCTCAATCTAAGTTCCTAAGGGGTACCAGCTGACATGTGAAGACTGAAGAGACATCCAATTAGTAAAATGAACAGCGCAAGCCCAGTCTGTTTCTTTTTGGCATCTAATTTGAATATTTGAAGGCCCATAGACAATAGTTTAATGTTGTACAATAAACAATTGACCAAGATACACCAGTAAATGAAATCATAATGCTCACGGAGTGTGGCTACTCGTGGGACTCACATGACTAACTCATGGATGCTATCTGCAACCTGTGATAAGAAAATGTCTGAAACCCTCCTCACTGACTAGAATAACGGCATAGGAAAAGGTAAGTGGAAGACAAGGCCAAGAAAACATAAATTACATTGTGCAAACCTAAAACTTGTGAGCAGAAAATAAATTATTAGCAAAATTTCAGGTTTTACAATCAACAGAGTTTTCAAAAAGTAAAAAAAAAATAACATAAACACATAACGCAACAAGAATCATGTTATGGGGTCCTAACCCACGTCCCATGCATTGTTGTACACATCTGTACTTTCTTTCTCAAGTGATCATAACAAACAACTTTGTTGAGGTATAATTAGGACTCTGTCATAACTCATAATCTCAGGCGGAGAACCCTATCAACTGATCAAGGTAACACGCCTATACCTCTAACAAGAGTGAACTTCACCAAATGAGCTGCTTACTTTGTTGTGAATATAATTGTGAATCGATGACAAAATTTCTGCCAAACATTAATCCGGTAACATAAAGAATTGTAATCCACAAGCACAATTAACATGCCTCTTCTCAAGTACATACATCCCTTTTTTTGTCTATTCCGATCATGAGAAACAGTTTACTTTATCTGGAATTGCATTTGTTAAAAGGCTTACACTTCTTTTTTTGATCAAAGGCTTACACTTCACCACTACTTTTCTTCATTCCAAATGAAAAGTCCGTTACTGCTTTTAGGGACATCCTAAATTAGAGTCCATATTGCTTTTAGGGACATCCTAAATTAGGAGTCCAGATTCCTTTCTTGACATATTCAATTTACCAAATCTCACAATAGTGAACAAGTTTTGTATTTGAGCATTGATCATCTAAAAATCAGTGTATTCGAAAAAATTGTATGGCATGTACTCTTAATTTGGGATAGGGATAGTCCAAAGTATCATCATTCAAAACTAGAGGAGTAAGAAAAATTATATCGAACTATGATTCTGAAAATAGAGTATTGACTTATAATGTAAAACAGCAATATATGATTTTAGGTTAAAAAAAGAATAGCCACAAAAGAGAACTAACGAGATAACACTCGAATCAAGATTCCCATATTTCCCTTGGAAATAACTAGTCTGAAATCGAGTAAATGCAACTCCAACTTTCAAATCTATCTCTTGGCGAGCATCTACAGCCAGTGCCTCATCTCTGTTGGGTTCAACCAGGCTGTCCATTGCCTTTGAAATATCTTTCTCGGTGACAGAAGAAAAACGTGCACGATAAACTTTTCTGCCGTCATTTGCATGAAATCCGGTGCACTCAATAACTGAAATGAGATAACTTAAATAATAACATATATATACACAAATAAATATTAATATATATATATATACAAACAATATATACATATGTACAATTTAAATAACATTATTACATTAGACATGACCGTAAGATGCAAAAGACTTGCAGAGTAGCTTGAAGCATCCCAACATGTGTGTATTTGTGCAGTTGCGTGACAAGTGATGCAAAATTGCAAAACAGCATTCGAGTTTGGTTTTCAACAAATGAATTATTCAGATTAAAGAAACTTAGAAGCTGCAAGAATTCTAGTATCATAGATTACTGATCCCATGAACTACCAGAGAACCAGACCTAAATATTATATGAACATCCAAGGAAATAGTAGAACAAAATCTCCAGGTGTATTTTTGCCCCGTCTTCTTCAAGAATTGATTAGACTTCTACAGTTTCTTTTTGTGGTAAACTGGATGGATAATATTACATTCATTTTCCCACATAGATGCACCCTATACATAATCTGAACATATCTTCAAGGTCATCACAGATCCCTCCATTAGGCCTTGTTTCTTCAAAGTATACTGGCTATTTCTTAGGGAGCTAGATGAATATTTTATGGCACTGTGGCATGTTTGCTCTTATTTGAATTAATTTGGTCCAAAGAACGAGAGGTGTCTGTGCTTTACTGACATTTATGGTTTATTGATATTCTGCTTCTTATGCAGATTTTTACCAATGATAATTCTTTTACTAAAACAAAAACAGAAACCAACCTTATTTATTACTTGCCTCATGTCAGGCTTCTATCTCACCTACACTAACATGTTTGAGAAACTCATGAGAGATTTTCTGTGAGAAACAAGGGGGAAGGAGAGAAGGGATACTTCTATAAGGAAAATAGTTGATGCAATACTAACAATTAGATACATTGAAACTAGCCTTGGTAATGGAAATGGTTCTGGACATTTCCTTCAAAAACAAAATACTTTATGGTGTTCAAATATCAGGAGGAAATAAAGGAGGCAGGCCATGGGTGGAATGATGGAATCTCAAGTGAGAGAGGAGGGAGCTTCTTCCTAGCCTTTGGAAGTTTGTCTCTTAGGATCTTCACATTTTTTAACATTAACGTTCCATCTTCTTTTGAGATTGCTTATTTTTATTTTTATTTTTATTTTTTGCCCTCAAGGGTAATGAGGCCGTTTTGAATTTTAATGAGTCAATCGCTTATTTATTGTCGGCTAATGCTCACGGGGTGTGTTATTGGAATTTTTTCAGATTGGATAATTAGCATAATGTGTGGACTAGTTGGAGTTGTCTACAGTATCTATTTTCTGTTTGTACCCAGCCACTGGGATAGGAAATGATCCCTTTTTATGCCTTGATTGATTCCTCTCTTAATATTTATTTCCAGTTCATTGAAGATGATTTAGAAATATGGAATATCTTCAAAGTGAATATTTTGGCAAGGCCTTTGGCCCATGGTAAACTTAAAACTTGAAAGTTGCTCCAAAAGGAGGTTTGTATTTTCCCTCATTGGCGTGTGATGTGTAGAAGAGCATGGGAAATGTCAATGATTTATCTATTCATGGCCCTCTCTCTAGTCTCTATAATCTATCTGCCCATACATTATGTATGTATAAATTTATCTTATTATTTATTCTTCTGTTTTCAAATTCTGTGTGTAAGGAGGGGGGTCGGGGTGGGGTGTTGATAATAAGACATTGCTATATTTTCAGTGTTGCAGCCTTTCATCGACCTAACTTCAACCCTCAAATAAAGCTGCTGTTAGCACGAACTCAAACTGAATTCAATATAGGTCATGACGATATGTGTTCCTTCTAAAAGATCCAACGGTAATAGTACAATTCTAGCAGCATTCATAATGCAATGATAACTAATACAAAGGAAAAGGGATTACCTTCAAAACATATATTTTCCCCTTCACGATCACAATCCAACCATAATACCAAGTACCCACAACCACGAGCTTCTAGGCTTAGATGCCAACGAATTTGAGCCTTATTTAAAGAAAATTTAATCAGCATATACATAGTTAAAATATAGCCAAGAACATTTATTGTTGAGGAAGATAAATCGAATATAAACTTATCACCTTTTTACAGGTAATATTTTCCCAGAAGAATGTATGTACTACAAAAGCAGATAAAATATAGAGAAGAACAACAAGATCGTGTGAGCAAACGGAAAGAAACATATGTGAAATCTTCGAGAGCAAAACCAAGCGAGACAAAGTAGGAATCAAAGATCGTGCAGCATTTGTTTCAAGGATGACTGCTCATGCAGAGGCTATTGGGGAAAAAAAAAACACAACCAAACAAACATAAGATAGGAAATTTTTATGAATCATAATTCCATAACCTTCTTGAGACCTCCCCTAAATGTAATCAAATTACACAAGATGAAGCATTATCCAGTATGCTGAATCATAATTCCATAACCTTCTCAAGGCCTCCTCTAAATGTAATCATAATTTATATCGAACCGAGTCAGTAACAATCCAAACTCGATTCCATATAAATTCTCTAGTCAAAGTCAAGCTACTGGGTTTTGAAGGATAGAGTAATTTGACTAATCAGTTGAAATGGTCAAAGGTGAAAAACGCGGCAAACATTTGAATCATATGATACTATGAATCCAACAGCAACTCTTTCGGTAATGCTGACAGAATCTGAATGTAGCATCTGTTGATCCACTTAGCTTTGGAGAGATTCTCAATGATGGACTTCACTTTTGGATAGCCTGAGGCCCTAAACTACAAAAATTTTGGAAGTTTCTGGAATCTGGCTAGAAGATAATAGTCACTGTTTTTGTATCATGAAATTAAATTAGGGTGAACCACATAAACTTGGACTGCAATGGATATCCTGTCCAAGACTCAAGTGGATCTAGTGTACTATTTGATGGGCAAGTGCCCCAGCAGAATTTTATACGGTTTCTACTCTGCATTGACACAGGTGCCCAACAAATTCTGTTGAAGTTCTCACTTAAATAAAGTGGTGGCATGATCCACTTTTCCTTTTTGACTTTGATGCTTCACCTACCTCACTCCATTCTCACTTTTTTACGTTTTAACAGAGGGTTCATCTCAATCTTCTATTATCAAAGGAGACCCACTTTCTCCCACTACAATTAGTTATGTTTCTACTCTCCATTTCCAATTTAACTCTTCATTTTGTGTAAATAATCTCAAGACTTCTGTCATTGTACTTATTTGTCCAACTGCCCGCACCTAACATAAATTCTAGGTTGCCCTGTCAAGAGTCCCAAGTTCTTTACCTAAAATGAAGCTACTTTTTATCAAAACCAGAAGAGATTTTTTTTTTTTACTCAGGAAAATCTAGTACAAGCATTGGTGCGCAAGATATCCATTAAACAAGGCAAAGAAAACAAATATGGAATTAGCACCCAAGAAAAAACAGAAATAAAAAAGGAGCAAGTTTCCAAGAGTCCAGATAATGAGCTAGCTATATTGGAATTGAATGGAGTTATAATTTTGAAAATGAAATAACTTTAACGAACATTACAAGGTGCTACCATAGCATCTGCTCAATATTCTCATTACCTTGTAAACTTGCATGGTTTTTAACTTGTACAGTTATATAAATACATTTGACGGTTCTAAAAGCTCTACCAACTTAAAGTGTATGAACAATCACAGATTTACAAGGACTTTATCCATCTGTGCTTTTTGACTTGCATAATACAATTAAACTAAATCACATGTGCCCACAAAATTAGAAATTGAAGTTGGAGTAGAAGGCAAAGCGTAACGGGCAAACCTTTGGATTTGATTCAGACTTGAGGATCGGAGCCTCAAAAAGACTTAGCGGATCTGTAGCTGTCCAATCTTGATAAGACGGTGGAAAATCTACACTAGATTTGCAAGAACAGAAATTTTCAAATTCAGAATTCCAACATAACAAAATATTGTGGCTAAAAAGCAAGCAATAATGGCAATACAAACTAAATTCTGCATTTAACCTTTACACTGAAGAAATATATGTAGCTCATATAAAAAGGTAAAATGCTGTCATCAAGGTAACCTTTCATTAGTTACAACTAGGCGACAAAAATAAATTTCTATTAATGAACTTGTAAACAATAAATTTGAAGAAGTGCCAAGGGAATGCAACTCATTACACAATTTATCCAACAAGATACAATCAAAAAAGAGGCACTAAAGGCAACCCCTTTAAGTTGATTTTATTCAGCGATTGACCAAATGATGACATTTCTGGGCAATGGTTCTGCTCAATCAATTTGTCCACTTTTATTGTATGTGTGCGGGATCATTTTGGATGTACTTGGGACAAATAAAATATTAAAATGTGGATGATTTATATAATCTAAGAATTTACCATGGCCTAGCTTAAAAAATAGGCATTTTCTTATTTCCATGTTTTTGTCTTAACTTTTGAATTTAGGGTTTTCCTATATGGCATGTAATGTATTGAATTAAGCAACCTTGAATGAATTTGAATCCAAGAATTTCTCGCTCTCTGCTTATTTTTCACCGCTTCACTGTTCTCGATTATCCTCCTTCCCTCAATTCTATATATTCCATCTCTTCTCTAATCTTTCTTGTGTAACTTTTACTTCATTCTACACCACTCTTGTTAGGGTTGCTCGGTAGCATCAAGGCTATTATATTTTTAAGTATACATATGTATATATCCTAAGAATGTAAGATACATAACAGGTATAGCTTGCGTAACATGCATGCCTTGTAGTGATTTGTTTGTACCCACTGTTAATAATCACACAGAATCACATATGTACATGCACACATCTCTATTTATATTCTTTTCACAGTGTGAAGATCGCACAGAAAGCATTGTACAAAAATCACATCAAAATGGGAACCACACTAAGCTTCTATATTATATAGACATAGGTAGTGTGTAAGAGGTTTGTATGAGAGAAAGGGAGAGAGAAAGGATGTTTGTGTTTGAATTTTGAAATCTAGATTGGGGGGAGAGAGAGAGAGAGAGAAATTACAATCTCTTCTGGAATGGAAGACCTCCTATCCACTGACTACAAGACTGCAGCCTATCACCCAAGTTAGCCCGATGGTCAGCTAAACGAGCCCTTCCCTCTTCACATGATTCATTTTAACTCGACATATATTGCGAAATGTTTTCTCAGGATAAAACATAGGCGCTAAGGTTCGTGGTTATTACCATTTGCCCATCTATTCATGTTAAGAGAACCCCTTCTTGTTTGATATGATGACTTGAAAAGAATCAATAGATCGGTATGTGTACACTTCCATTGATGTGGTTTTCAGCTAAGAGTATAACCAACATCCTAGGGTTCATGTCATATTTAGATGTTAAGAGAGTGATTGACAACCATTTGATATGTGAAAAACTAGGGGAATTGGATTTGAAACCAAGCTCACATCTAATACATACATAACAAATGGAAAAATGAAAACAATAAGTTCCCAACCAAAAAAATAATGAGATTTTTTCTATATTCATGTTAATATCTCATTCTTTTTTTGGTTGGGGACTTATTGCTTTCATTTTTCCATTTGCTTGGAATCAAAAGGTACAATATTCTTGATAGAAGCTAAAAGAGTAAATGCTAAAACTGAACCCTAATTTAGATGATCCAGAGCACAAGACCGTCAATTTTGGTTGTGCAATCCCAAATCATAGTACATAAGGAGGTTTAGAGATCCCTACAAATATGGTCTACCCCTTGCTTCTAGACATGCAACTTTTTCTGACTACATGGAACATTTAGAAAACAATCTAATTTTCAAATTGGGCAAGGTAGATATCTTCTTGGTCTTCGAAATTTTTGAAGAAATTTAGATGGCATTGAAAATCATTTGGAGATTTCGAATACGGATTTTGGCAATGTTGAATAGCACTGAAAACAATCGTGCGAATTTTACAAAAAGAAATAATCTAAGATCTTCAACAAAAGAGCATATAATCTTATTCCATGCATTACTAGCAACGAACAATACAACTACCATAGAAACATCAATTTTGGTAATCAATCTTACCCATTAAATGCATAATATAACTAGCATTTAGTATACAGATCATCACGTCTTGCATCTTGTGTAGCTTTGTTCAATTTCGTCTTGCTTTTACTTCAATTGTATTTTTTAATCAAAAATTAAGAAATTTCATTAAGACAAGGAAATGGTACAGTACTACAGTGAAAAGGACACAAGTTAACCAATGTAAAAAACCAAGAAAAAAGAATTGCAGTGAACAGGCATATGAAGGATAAGATGCATGCCCAGCTACACGGCCATCACAAAAACAAGAAAATTAATGAGCATTACAATTAAATGTATTTAAACATAATCCATCTATAAAAATGAGGAGGAAACCTGAAGACATGCCCGATCACTGATGTCACTTTGTAATGTGCATTATTACCCTGAAACATTGCATCGAACTCATGGACCTCAGTACTACCCCTCCGCGTTGACATCTGCAATAAAGTATGCTTTCATGTCACAATTACCTTCAAAGTCATGGTAAAAAGAGAGAAGATAAACAAACAAAAGAAATGTGACTTATCAAATTCAAATATGTCTATCATAGAAAAAATGAAGAGTGATTCATTTCTTTAATTCTTTTGATATGTACGAATTGGAAAGAAAAGATATGATCATACAACAAGTGATATATTGAAGGGGCTGAGGTTAGGAAATCGAAGAGGTTGGATGAGGTTGACTCGGACAAAAAGCAAGAGACAAGTTTCCAATATTCATCGAGGGCCAAGTCAAGGACAGGGTTGAATTCGCCCAGTTATTTGATGATAGGCAGGCAAGGTGATTATGATGAAGGTTGGGGCCTTTTCAAGTGGCTGAGTTTCAAGAAATTAGACTAAGGAGGCAACTTTCACCGCATAATTAAAATTGGATTATTCCATTGGAATTGTGGTGGATACAAAGCGAAAACAATCTCCACAAAGGACGAAAGGGTGGCAGATACCTTATCAGGGGCATGTTTCCTCTAAGAGACAGTTGATAGGGGAGGGTTACCCCCATTTGTGTAGACCACTACACCATTTCCTGATAAACTTTCACTCTAATCCCTAACTACAGAGAAAAGATACATGTTACCTATGGCAAGCTTCATTTCCAAACACAAATTTACAGAAGTCTTACTTTGAAAGAAAGAAAGAAAGAACATTAAACTAAAGCAATAAAAATCACTCTAGAACCTTTCATTTTAGGTATGTAGTGCAGCTTCAATTGAGCTTTTATTTGGGAGGGGATAGGACATATGGATACACAGCATTTTGCGTTCTTTTTTTTTGGGGGGGGTTGATTTGGACGGAGAGGAATCAGAAGACACTTTTGAGTTCAATGTGTATCGCTTTAAGTTTTTGTGGGACAGATTTTTTTTGGCAACCATGTTAGCCCACTCAGCAAAGGTTTTAAGAGGAGTCTACAATCAAATATTCAGCGGGTCCGGCGGGCTGTTCTTCGCTCAATGGTACATGATTTTGTTCATTACTTTTAAATCCCTCATATGCGCTATTCCCTCTTTATCCCTTTATTATTTTCTATTTATATTGTTTCTCATCAATAATATTCTCTTTTCTTTCATAAAAAACCCCACCCTAAATTCCATGTTTCAGCCTTTCTGGCCGTTCCGTTTCAATTTTCAAACAGTTAATAAACCTAAAGCTTAAAGGAATTCACTTCAAACCCTTCACTTTATATCATATATCACTTGTATCTATATACAACCCCTTCAATCATCTATTTCAAACCAAAGGATTCAGCTCACAAATAGTTAAAATAAAATGGTCCAGATATACAAGTATTCCCTACTTCTAGCTCTTCACTTATGCATTAACTCTGAAATCCTTTACCTCTACAAAACTGAAATCACATTAACTTCAAAATCAGCTGGTATCATTGTTTTAGTTTGAACATTGCTACGATAAACCTACCAAAAATGCAAGGCTTACTCAATTTTTGTACAAATTGACGCGACAGCACTCAAATGAACTGATGGACCACGCATGTGTTGTCTGTTTCTTCTTCTTTTTTTATCTGATTGATCCTACAAGTGTTTGTACAAAATATTTATATAAAAATTAAGTTTAGCACTACTCTAGACCTATTCTATTATTTATCAAGTTCTATTTCAATGAAAAACTAGGGTTTTGACAAGAGAGAACAAAATCAAAATCAAGAGAGAGAGAGAGAGTAGGGCATATATATATATATATACTTGACCACGGGAGAGTATTGAGGCAATTGAGAGAGCAATGCTAGGTTTCTCAGCTACCTGGTAAAAATCAACAACACGCACAGAAAGCAAAGGGGAAGAATTAGTTAAAATGAAAACAGGCTTAGATTTTGAAAACCATAAGAAGAATTGAAGATGTATGAAGATAGATTTTTCTCACCATGAGAACTCTAGGGGGGGCCATTTTCTTTGATCTGCTGTTGCTTTTGTTCGTGTTTTTCCCTTCTTATTTCTTCGGAAGAACAAGAGGAAAGGGAGTGAAAGAGCATCTCCGTACTGTGTCATATTTAGAAAACCTGTGTCCAACAATAGACTTTATTTTCAAAAGTAATCCACTTTTTCAACCTAATATTATTTTTCGATATTTATTAAACTAGCGCACTTTTAAAAATAATAATTATTAATTATTTAAAAAAATAGTTATTTTAAATTATATTTTATTTAAATTTGAAAAATTGTAAAAATTAAAAATAATAATTTAAAATCATGTTTTTTTATTACAAATAGTGAGATAAAATCACTTCTTTTAAAGAAATAATTGTTTATCTAATTTGGAAAAAACAAAAATAGTAAAAACAAATCACTATTTTAATGTAAGAATAGTGAGTTAAAATTAGAATTTTATTTTAAACAAAATTATAACCTTTTTTGTAAAATATTTTCGTACTTTATCCAAAACATAAATCATGAGACCAAATTATAATTTTTACATAAGAATAGTGATTTTAAACAAAATAAAAGAAAATTACAATATTCTCATACTTGAGTTAAAACAAAAATAGTGAAAACAAATTACTAGTTAAACGTAAAAATAGTAGTTCAAATCACTATTGTACGCAATAATAACGAATTCAAATCACTGTTTTTATTGTTGCCAAAATTATTCTCCCTTTATCCAGCGTACTTCATCACACTTGTAAAAGAAAATTCTCAAGCCTCTTTCTTCCTTTTTTTTCTTAGTTTAAATTTTATTTTATTTTCCCTAAACTTTCCCTTATTATTTTATCTCCTTTATTTTGTTTCCTTATATACTTGTAATTATTTACTTATTACTTTTTAGTTTATTTTATTGTTATTAATATTTTTTTAATTATTTTGAAATCCCTTTCCTTTTTGAGAGTCTTCAGTGGTATTTGGTTGAGATTTTAAAACATATTTTTTAGATAAATTTTTGGAAAGTGTGAAAGTAGGTTGAAAAGTGAATTTAATTTTTGTTAGATTTTTTTCAACCAATTCAAAAAAATTCATAAAAAAATTCAAAAAATAGTCACGATAGATCTTATTTTATATATCTCAATGAGTAGGTTTTAAATATATTTTTTTATCTAATTCTGATTTTTGAATTTAAAGTTATGGTATTTTTAAATTTTTATGAGAGAGAAAGTAAAGTGAAATGAATTGAATTTTGGAAAATGTGAAGTAAAGTTGACTTTTTAGTAGTAATTTTAAAAACTTGATTTTAAAATTTCAACCAAACATTACCTTCACATTTTTTTTCAAAGTTTTTTTAATTTGATCTTTATTTTATTTTGTTCTTTTCCTTTCATGTATTTTATTTTATATTTATTTTCCTAAAATTGCTCGTAAGCACACAATTTTTTGATAAAAAATTGAGATGCTTATAACCTCTTTTATATTCACCATCCAAAACACCAAAAGAAAGAAAATCACCCTATTTGTAATATGATTCTTATGAGATTTCTTGGCCAGTATAATATCCCTTGGATCTGGCAATGGAATTTTAATACAACTACTAGAAATAATGGCCTTTTCCTTCTTGTTAGGGATTATTATTATAAGTGGTGGTCTAAGTTTGTTTATGATGAAATCTTAATTAAGATTGGTAAAGATATCAACACTTATATAGAATTTAATCGTTTGGTAGAACTAGATGATAAAGCTCAAAAATATATGGACCTTGAGAAAACAGAGTTTAAAACTCCCTTATTGACTTCTCTTAAAGAGAAATTTCCAAATACCCCCATAAAGGAGCTTAAAGCACGTATTATTAAAGCCCTAGCTTCAAAGTTAGATATGGACGAGGAAATTATGTCTGTATCTTCTTCTTAACAAAAGTATGAAAATACCCCTTTCATTGATATTGACAAAGATGATGAAGGTTATACCAAACAGAATGAAGATATGACTACGCATATGGGCTAGTGGTTAGCAAATCTTTATAAAGATGTTGATACTAAAGAAATGGGAAATAAACAAATCGATTAAAGCACAAGTGGTCGACAATCATTATTTCTTTTCTTTATTAAAGTTAATTTTAACTTAAAGTTAATACTTTTACTTTATTAAAATTTGTCGTCATTCGTCCGACCAGCTGCACCAAGTAGCTCCCTCCCGTCACTATCCTAGCACACGCAAGCAATGACGCAATGGATTTAAATTTTAGAATTAAGTGCCTATATAATGAGGCTTTGTTTATTATGTAAGGTATCTTTTGTTTCCCCCATTCTTCTCGCTCTCTTGTTCTCCTTCTTCCTCTGTAATCTTTCTTTTTCTTTTCTTTTCCTTTTGTAATATTAAGTTAGAAATAAATAAAAGTTTTACTTCTGTTCACATTCGATCCTTTACACAAATTGGTATCAGAGGCAGGTCTTAGTAGGACGTCATCCTAAGCCGCATAGGTATTGGAACCCTTCTAGCAAAGGTATTGCGTTTTGGGTTAATTTTCCGTAAATCGTTGACAGTCGTGCTAAGATATTGTCCTTTTATTTATTTATTGTTTTATCAGCATGTTAACAAGAAGTAGTTCAAGATCTAAATATGTTCCTAGTTCTTTTATAAAGAATTCTGATGATGTTGAATTTTCTAATATCGAAAATAAGCTATTAAATTGGTATTTCCTACGGTTAAACCCAATAAAATTTATAATAATGGAATGTTCAATTTTATTTCTTCAATATCTATAAAAACTATTGAACAGACTATTCTAATTAATAATAATTTTGACAGTCTTCAACTATTACATGAAGAAGAAATATATCATTATAAAGATAAATATAAATATCTACATTTGGGTTTAATGCAAGTTGTTATAAAGCCTTTAACTTCAACAAGATTAAATGCCTCTTTATTAATTGTTTTGCGAGACTGTCGTCATAATAAATTCCGTGATTCTTTATTAGGAATTATTCAAACTAGTTTATGTGATAGACACGTTTATTTCAATTACTTTCCAGATTTCTCTATTTCTTTAACGGATAGACATATTCTTTATGTTCTTACATTAAATGTTCAAATGAATGGTTATGACCTTAAAGAATGATGTGAACCCTTTAATATTACTTATAGAGTCCTTGATAAGGTTATGAACACTCTTAGTCCTAATGCTAAGCGTTATGATCCTAGGGGAAAAACTACCCTTATAGAGACTAACCTCCTTAAATCAGATATAGTTGTTCCCAAAACCATTAAAAATGGAGTGAAATTGAGCTACCTGAGCAATGGCTTCTTGAAGTAGTAGCTCCCCCTGCTCTTGTTGAAAATAAGAAAGTAGAAGAAATCCTCTAGTTTAAGGATGGTGATGTTATATTTAAATTTGATAACAATAAAACTGCTAGGTTATCTACTTCTTCTTCTAGAAAAAATTCTTCAGCCACTATTAGAACTAAGAATCAGCAGTTTTATACACCCGCTCCTACTATTAATACTGCCCCTATACACAGAATTATTATTAGCAGGGAGGGAGGTAGAAAAGATATTGATTTACAATTTGAAGGGATTATTAATTCTCAACAAACTATTCCTCATAGTGTTTATTCTAAAACTGACAAGAATGAGCCAGATACTATGTATGAGCTTGGATTTTCTATGAAATAAATCCTAACCCTTACTAAAAGTAATTTTTTATATAAAAGAGAATATTGCAATAAAGAATTTATACAGGAAAAATATGCAACTTTTAGGTCATGGTTTTTTAAGGAATTCACCCATGAACAAAAACAGGATTTCAAAACAAAGTTCTATAAAAACATTGATGAAAATGAGGAAGTTATCCTGTTTGTTACATGGTTTTTAATCATTATGAAAATAAATATCCTTCTATTTTTACTCCCAATGATTTTTATAAAACTTGGAAAACTATTTCAGGAGAAAATATTAGGCCTCTTCACCCCCCTACTGAGGCTTTAAAAATAGAAACTGATAATAACCAAAGCTTAGAGACCAGTGCCTTCTCTTCTAATATTAGGTTATCTTCTTCTGCTTATGCTAGCCCTGATGACATAACTAAAGTCATTAAACAAAATAATTATACCAACCTCCACATGCAAACTATAGCTTCGCAATTGACTCATATAGAAGAAACTCTTAATAAGGTTCAATCCAGAAAGGAGAAGGAACCTCTTTCACTTGTCATAGAAAAACCTAAGGTTGAGACAGCCTACATAAAACCCGTTATAGAATTCACTGAAAGGTTTAAAACCCACAAGGACAAAAATAAAGAAATTGTGGAAGCCCTCACTGAGAAGCTAGAAAAATTTCGTTTAATGAACGGGAAAAGTATTCTCCTTATTGCTCAAACTGATAATATTTCTAATTATGATACAGATTATTTTGATATAAGTCAATTCAAACAAGAATTATTGAATATGGAAGGGGATCTCAATAAAATAAGTTTTGGTAGAGGTTATGTTATTACCCCCAGGCTACTACTAGAAATTATTATCAACGCCCTACTCCTCAAAATATGCTTTTCGAAGAGGAACTTGTTAATACTATGGAAAAAATTTAGCGCTAAAACTATTTATGAATGGTACATTGATGGTCTGTCTAAATACCAAATATTAACTTAACTATATCGCATGACTATGTATACTACTGTTTGTAAAGCCAGTGGTAATGGAGATAAAAGTATTGTAGAATTTATAATTACTTGCTTCTCTGGCCAATTAAGAGGATGGTGGGATAATGTTTTGACTAATAGTCAACAAGATGAGATTAAAAACTCGATAAAAATTGTTACTATAAATGTGACCGTTAAAAATGAACGAGGAGAAGATGTTGTTAAACAACAACCTAAGGCTGAGGAAAATATTGTTTATTCCTTACTTGTTGCTATTGTTCACCATTTTATTGGCCCTCATCTTACTACTTTAGATAAGAGTAAAGATTTATTAATTAATCTCAAATGTCCTACACTAACAAATTTTAAATGGTATAAAGATGTATTTTTGTCTAAAGTTATGACTAGAGACGATGTTAATGCTGATTTTTGGAAAGAAAAGTTTATAGCTGGTCTTCTTATGTTATTTGCTCAAAAGGTTAAAGACCGTATTACTAAAAAACATGGTGGTACTTATATCCCTTATAAACACTACACTTATGGTTCTCTTATTAATGAATGTGTGGCAGAAGGTCTATCTTTATGTAACGATATTAAGCTTAAAGCTCAACTTAAAGCTTAAAACCTAACTAGTGAAAAGAAATAGGAAAATTTTGTGACCAATTTGCTTATGATCTAAGTGTTCCGTATACTAGGACTAAAAGGGTAGAGCCCAAAAGAAAGTTTAAAAGACACGGCAAAAAGGTTAATAGAAAGCCCACTGCTAATGCCTCCCCTTCAAATTATAGAAAAAAAACCCTCTAAACGGCCTGGGCCTAAAAGAAAGCCTAATAATATGAACCAAATTATTTGTAGGAAATGTGGTAAAGCAGGCCATTATACTAATAAGTGTTGGACTAAACAGAAGCTTAATGAAATAGCGGATGAAGGTCTTAGGAAACAACTTATTATGGCCCTTTTAAACCATACTGATGACGAAGAAAGTGAAAAAGAATAAGTATGTGAAATACAATCTACCACCCCTAGTTCTTCCTCTTCAAATTCTGACTCTGAACATGAGTTTCAGTGCAAGTCTCAAACAGACTACTATAAGGCTATATTGGAAACTAATGGTTTAAGTATTAATGTTCTTACTAAAGAGGAACAGTCTATTCTTGACCTTATAGATCAAGTCACCGATACTACTGTTAAAAGAAAGCTTATAGAACAATATTTAACAATGTTTACAACGGAGAAGGCTATTTTACCCAGTTCAGAGCCTTATTCTCTGCAAAATATTCTTGAGAGTTTTAATAAAACTCCTGAAAAGGAAGTTACTATATCCGATTTAAAAACGGAAATTAATAGTTTAAAACATGAGATTAAGGAGATCAAATTAAGATTATCTATTATTGAAGAAACTCCTAAGGTTATAACATCTACTTCTCTTATAGAGGAAGGAAGTAAGAAAGATGATCATAATTTTCTTAATTTAATTGATAGAATTGCCCATCAAAAGTGGTATGTAAATATTACTATAGTTATTGATAAGAATTTTATTCTTAAAAATATTGTTTTAATTGACAGTGGAGCTGATATGAACTATACTAAAGAAGGTTTAGTTCCCACAAACTATTTTGATAAAACCTCGCAAACCATGACTAGTGCGGGAAGAGATAAATTAAAAATTAAGTTTAAATTATCTAATGCTTATGTTTGTAATGATGGTATTTGCATCAAATGTGATTTTATTTTAATCAAGAACGTAACCTTTCCCAAAGAATTATTCTTGGGACTCCTTTTCTTAGTCTTATAGAACCATTTTCTGTTATCTCCACTGTACTAGTACTAAGCTTGAGGATAGGGATATTATTTTCCAATTTATTTTAAAACCCCAAATCAAAGAAATTAATGAGGTTAAAAATAAATTAATTTTCAAAGAAAAACACCTCAATTATCTTAAAGAAGATTTTAAAATTATGAATATTAATTTACAAATTAATTCTTTTAGAGATAAACTCTTTATAAAAAATCTACATGAACAAATCTTACAAGAAATATGTAGTGAACTTCCTACAGCTTTTTGAGAAAGAAAACAACATATTGTTCCACTTCCTTGTGAAGATGATTTTAATGAAAGAGATATTTCCTCCAAGGCCAGGCCTGCACAAATGAATTGCGTTCTTCTTGAGAATTAAGTTATCCTCTTTGCTTGAAAAGAACCTTAGTAGGAAAAGTTATTCTCCTTGGAGTTGTACTGCATTTTATGTTAATAAAGCCTCCGAAATAGAAAGAGGAGCACCTCGGTTAGTTATAAAATACAAACCTTTAAATAAAGTTTTAAAATGGATTAGATATCCCCTTCCCAATAAGAAAGATCTATTAGCCAGGCTTCAAGTGGCTACTTTATTCTCCAAATTTGATTTAAAATCATGATATTGGCAAATTCAAATTACTGAAGAAGACAAATATAAAACAGCCTTTGTTGTTCTTTTTGGCCATTATGAATGGAATGTTATGCCTTTCAGATTAAAGAATGCTCCTTCCGAATTTCAAAATATTATGAATGATATTTTTACCTCTTATAGTACTTTCTCTATTGTCTATATTGATGATATATAAATATTTTTTTCAAAATATTAATCAGCATATAAAACATATCCATGTCTTTATAAAAATTATTAAAAAAAAGTAGGTCCTATTGTTTTTGCTAAAAAGATTAGTATGTTTCAAACAAAAATTAGATTTTTGGGTCATGAGATTTGTTGGTCGGATTTCAACCCTAGAGGGGGGTGAATAGGGTTTTTAAAACTTAATGCGGAATTTAAAAACTTTCCGAAAATCGTTTAAGTAAAACAAATTTACAAAGCAAATTATCAAGGAATGCAATCAAATAAACAATCAAGCAAATAAACAATCTCAAGCAAACAATAATGTAGCAAGTAAATAAAGAGATCGAGTTAGAAAGACTAAACCGGTTTGAAGTCCAAGACTTTTTGTCCTCACGGTTTTGATTTACCAAACCATAATCCGCGCTCGGTTAGTTCCCCGAGAATTTCCACTAATTCCAATCTCATTTCGGGTGAAGATCAAACCACTACAAGTGTATTCTTCTCACACACTCTACAAGTGTTGCTATACTACAACACTCTCACAAGATACCCTCTTGCTAACCTTGTGAAATTTACCTTTCACAAATACTAAACAAGAATTTACCTTCTTGTTTTTCCTATGAGATTTACCTCTCACAAATGAATTCTAATTGTTTGGTGATTCACACCAATTTATAATAACTCTCACAAGTGTGTAAAGAATACAATTTGAAGCTCACACTAGAGTTATCCTATTTGATCAAGATGATATAGCTCAAATGATAATGATTGATCAAAAACAATTTCTTGAATCTTTAGATATTGAAGATAGATGAAGTAGAGAGTATAAGAGTGATTCAAGCTAGCTAAAATGTGTCTTAGATAGTGTATATATAGTCCCAAAAGTGATATAGCCGTTCTAGATGTTTGGTAGAAGTTTGGTACAAAAAATAGTAAAAAAAACAGAAATCCAACGGCTATATTCTGGGCCATCAGTCGACTAAGCAAAGCTTATCAGTCAACTGAGTGGGCCTTAGTCGACTGAGGACAAGCCATCAGTCAACTAATGGACCAGACTGCCCATCAGGCCAAAAGTGCAAAAATCCCAATTTTTGCACTTTTACATATAAGCTCCAAAATCAATTCTAATGCTTTGGGGACCTTAAAAATAAGTTCCTAAGACACCTATTTTATGGAAAACTCATAATAATGATCATTTGAATTTAATACGAATTTATTTCGAAACCGGTTTTTGCTAAAATGATGTTTTGAAATGATTTTTAATTCAAACTGATTTTGATCAATCTAAAAATGATATTTCAATATGTAAGAGCTATATAATCAATCAATTAAGAAACTTTACATTAATTCTAAGCAAACACTCAATTACCAAATAGGTGAGTCTTCGAATGCTTTGATATATTTCTTCAAATTGATTCTCTACTTGAAGCTTTGGCATATGATCCTTGATCTTTTGTGCTTCATAAAATGCATTGCTAGCATGTGTGTGATAAGGATGATCTCTTGCTAGTTCATTGCTTTGTTGACTTGATCGGATATTGATTGAATGATCCTTATCAAACTTCCTTTGAGCAATCATGCTATTCTTGATTTTTCAAGTAAGAAAACTATAATCTTAAATCAAGAACATGTTAAATTACACATGATTGATTTATTGTTATTATCAAAATAAGATTAAGACCTTCAAGGTCAACAAGATTATTAAAGGAAATTTTGTTTCCATAAACCGTGCTATTGCGTTTGCTGATAAATTTTTGGATGAAATTAGAGAAAAAACTCAACTGCAAAGATTTCTAGGATCTTTAAATTATATTAGAGATTACTATAAAAATCTTGTTACTGATTGTATTCCTTTATATGAAAGGTTAAGAAAAAAATCCGCCACCATGGTCTGATAGACATACTAAAGCTGTTAAAATTATTAAATCAAAAGTTAAACAACTTCCTTGTCTTGCTCTTATCCCCGTATTCTTTCAAAATAGTAAAAACTGATGCTTCTGATTTAGGATATGGAGGGATACTTAAACAAAAATTTAAAAACTCTGACAAAGACTTATCTAGGTATACTTCGGAAAAATGGAATGAAGCCCAGAAAAATTATTCCACTATTAAAAAGGAAATTCTTTCTATTGTTGTATATATTTTTGATTTCCAAGAGGACTTGTTAAATCAAAAGTTTTTACTTCGTATTGATTGTCAAGCAGCCAAAGATGTAATAGAAAAGGATGTTAAAAACATTGCTTCTAAACAAATATTTGCTAGATGGTAAGCTATTCTTTCTGTATTTGATTTCAAAATTGAATTTATAAAAGGAGAATCAAATTCTCTACTAGATCTCTTAACAAGAAATTTTTTACAGGGTTCACCATGAATATGTCTTCTCTAGGGCCTTGGTCCTTCTCAAACTCCTCCTTCTAATCCTGCTACCTTTAAAGAAGCTCTTAAAGAGCCCGCTTCTATCGCTTTTAAAAAGCCCCAGAAAGACTTTGTTATATATTTACTAGAAAGTGATAAAAGATTTGCCCTTAATCCAGGGACTATAGCACAAAGATATTTTTAGTCTAATATGGAATTTCCTCTTATAGGAGAAAAAACTCGAGTGTTTTATGAAGCAATTCTAACTGAAACACAGTCTGTTCAAATTATGCATATGAATCGTAATCCTGGTTCTTGTAATTCAGAAATTACTTTCAGTAATGCATTTATTTTAAGAGTTATTAGTATTGAAGATTGGGGATTAAATCCCAATAAAACCCAAAATCTCCAAAATTTTCATGGAGACGTATTCAAATACAACTATTGGGATAATATTGAAGCATGTAAAAAGGCGTTTTTATATTAAAATCAGTATAATACCGATACGTGGTTTTTCAGATTTAAGGCTCTTAAAGAAACCTCTGTTTCTCTTAAAGATTTACCCCCATTGGTTCTTACAATGGTTAATGCTTTTTGGACCAGAACCAAATATTTATTTTCAAAAGTAATCCACTTTTTCAACTTAATATTGCTTTTCGATATTTGTTACAATAGAGAATTTTTTAAAATAATCATTTTTAATCATTTTTAAAAAATAGTGATTTTGAATCATATTTTATTTAAATTTAAAAATTTTTGAAAATTAAAATAATGATTTAAAATCACGCTTTTTGGTCAAAAAAAGTGAGATAAATTCACTTTTTTTAAAGAAATTACTATTTATATAATTTGGGGAAAACAAAAATAGTAAAAACAAATCACTATTTTAATGTAAGAATAGTGAGTTAAAATTAGAATTTTATTTTAAACAAAATCGTAACTTTTTTTGTAGAATTTTTTCGTACTTTATATAAAACATAAATCGTGAGACCAAATTACAATTTTTATATAAGAATAGTGATTTTAAACAAAATAAAAGAAAATTACAATATTCTCATACTTCAGTTAAAACAAAAATAATGAAAATAAATTACTAGTTTAACATAAAAATAGTAGTTCAAATTACTCTTGTATGCAATAATAATGAATTCAAATTACCATTTTTATTGTTGCCAAAATTATTCTCCCTCTATCCACCGTACTTCATCACACTTGTAAAAGAAAATTCTCAAGCCTCTTTCTTCCTTTTTTTTCTTAGTTTAAATTTGATTTATTTTTCCTAAACTTTCCCTTATTATTTTATGTCCTTTATTTTGTTTCCTTATATACTTGTAATTATTTAATTATTACTTTTTAGTTTATTTTATTATTATTAATAATATTTTTTAATTATTTTGAAATCCCTTTCCTTTTTGAGAGTCTTCAAATTTTTTTAGAGTTTTTTTAATCTGATCTTTATTTTATTTTGCTCTCTTCCTTTCATGTATTTTATTTTATATTTATTTTCCTAAAATTGCTCGAAAGAAAATAAATTTTTGATAAAAAATTCATTACATATTTGTTAATAATATAAACTAAAATAAATCATAGGACAAATAAAGCAGATAATTAGCTAAAAATATTATAATTAGATAAATTAGATATAAATATTTGAAAATAAATATAAATTAGCTAAATATTATAAAGAAGATAATATAAACTAAAATAAAGTAGATAATAAGCTAAAATAAAAATATAAAGCAAATATTTTTTTGATAAAAAATTCATTACATATTTGTTAATAATATAAATTAAACTAACAAATAAGGTAGATAACTAGCTAAAAATAGTATAATTAGATAAATTAGATATAAATATTTGAAAATAAATATAAATTAGCTAAATATTATAAAGTAGATAATATAAACTAAAATAAAGTAGATAATAAGCTAAAATAAAAATATAAAGTATATTAAAAATATAGGACAAACTAAAAATATAAGGTAGATTAAAAATATTCATCTTCCTGTTTCTCTTATTTCAGCAATCAAGCAGATGGTTATTCATTTGAAAATTGAGCACGATCAAGCCATATGGACTCTCTCCTCTGATGGTACTTTTAGCATCAAATCTGCTTGGCTTATGTGTAGAATTCATCACTCTACTTCTTTGTCTAACCAGCTCCTTTGGCATCACCTCATTCTATTTAAATGGTCTACAATTATATGGAGAGGGCTTAGAAATAAGCTTCCTGTTGATAATTGTCTCAAAGCCAAGGGTGTCAGTTTGGCTTCAAAGTGCTACTGTTGCTTATTTAATTATGAGGAGTCTATTGATTATGTTTTTGTCTCAAGTTTCACTGCTAATCAAGTCTGGTATCACTTCTTCAAGCTTTTAGGTATACAGTTTACTACTCATCTTTCATTCAGCAATGTGGTTTATACTTTCTTGTTTCAACATTGGACTTGCCCTAATCATTCTGCCGTTGCCTTATTTATATTGAATGCAATTATTTGGGAGTTTTGGTTTAGGAGGAATAAAGGCAAACATGAAGGCAGGCTATCTCTCCACTCTCACGTCATTTTGAATGTTACATCTCACGTTAAAAACATATTTGCTGGTATTAGTGGCAAGCTCTTTTCTGAAGCCTTGAAGCTATTAAATACTCTTAACATAGCAGCCCTTCAATTCGATGCAAGTAATTTCTATGTATTCAAGTGGAGCAAACCTCCATCAGGTAGACTAAAGCTTAATTCTGATGGCAGCTCTAAGGGCAATCCTAGTCCAAGTGGAGGTGGCTCTATTCTTATAAATGATGTAGGTCAAGTGCTTTAGGCTATGGATGATCACTATGGTTATACTACCAGCATGTATGCAGAGGCAAAAGCTCTTCTCCAAGGGCTTCAAAAATGCTTTCAATTAAACTAGATACATCTTGACATTGAGCTTGATTCTCAGGTACTTGTGCAAATCATTCAAGGTAGGATTAAGACTCCATGGAGCTGCTACTACATCATAAAATAGATCAAGTCTATTATACAACATTTTGATTTCAGTATTTCTCATTTGTTTAGGGAGTGCAATTCAGCAGCAGATTTTATGGCTAATAAGGGTTGTTTTGAGGGTAGGCTTATTGATTATAATTCCACTTCTCACCCTCCTCCATTTCTTGGCATAGTCAAGCTAGATAGAAAAGGTTTACCATGTATCAGAGCTTGTAAGTAATCTTTCTTTCTTTATAACAACAAATAATATAAAATCTTATCAAAAAAAATATTAAATAATTAAAGTAGATAAAATAAATATTAAATAATTATTTAAGTAGATATTAAAGTAAATAAGTAAATATTAAAGTAGATATTAAATAAGCAAATATTAAAGTAAATACCAAATATTAAAGTAGATATTATTAAATGAGTAAATATTAAATTAGATATTAAAGTAAATAAAATATAAAACTTCAATTTTATTTATTTAATGGGAAAATTACAAAACAAAAGAAAAGATTACAAAGAGAAGAAAATAAAGGAAAAGAAAAGATAATTTACAATCTAATACAAGCCTTAATTTATATACAATCGGAATTTAAAGCATTATAAATCCGGTGACATCATTGCATGCGTGTGCTTGATGGTGATTTGTGGGATCCACCACTGCAGTCAGTCCCATGTGAGTTGTCAACCATTTGATAATCCAAATGATTTCATACGAGGAATATAGAAGAGAGGCTTCACCACTTGGATTAACATTTGGATTATCACCTTTCGAATCTTTCTTTTCTTCATAAAGATTTGTCAACCATTTTCCCATGTGGGTTGTCATATCTTCATTAATCATGGTATAACCTTTGTCATTATCTTTATCAAGATCAAAATATGAAACATCCTCCTTCCAAGTAAAAGAGGAAATGGACCTAATATTTTCATCCATATCTAATTTAAATGCCAAGGTTGAAATGATTCTTGCTTTAAGCTCTTTAATGGGGGTATTAGGAAACTTCTCTTTAAGAGATGCGAGAGATGGAGTTTTAAACTCGGTTTTTTTAAGACTCATATTCTTTTGAGCATTTTCATCAAGATCAGCCATTCTATAAATATTCCTATATCCTTATTAATCTCATTTAAGATTTTAATAAACTCAAATTTAAGCGTTTTGAATAAGTTAGAAGAAAACTTAGACTTGTTATCAACTACCAACCCCTCAACCAATTTCTTGCCAGTGACAAATTCACACTTCCCTAGATAAGGCCATTGTTCAGTCATCTCTCAAATGCCAAAATATTCTCAAAATTTGACTTGAAAGCAGGCTTTTGGCAACTTGGAATTAAAGAAGAAGATCACCCGGAAATAGTATTTTGTGTCCCTGTTCACCATTACCAGTGGACAGTCATGCCCTTTGGTTTGAAGAATGCACCCTCATGTTTTTAAAAAGCCATGATTCGCATTTTTGAACTTTTGCTATCAAATACCCTCATCTACATAGGTGACATTCTTCTATATTCCTCGTATGAAGCCTCACACTCTCAATTGCTTTCAATGTTTCATAAAATTGTTCAAACCTATGGAATTATGCTCTTAGAGAAGAAAATGGTTCTTGCTCAATCAGAAATTGATTTCCTTGGTCTTGTAAATTATATGTCAAATTTCATCCCCAAACTTTCTCAGTTTACTGCCTCTCTTTCTGAACTCCTCAAAAAGGATAAATTTTGGAATTGGAGTAAAATTCATTGTGAATGTATAGTTTCTCTCAAGAAACTTACCTCTATGTTACCCCCTCTTCAAATCCCATAAACAAGAAAAATAGTGCGACAAACAGATGACAGTGATGAATTTTGGGTTGCAGTTTTACTTAAAGAAAAAGATGGAAAAATAACTGTCAGTGGTTATAAAAGTGGAAAATTCAAGCCTTTAGAAGCACACTATCATTCAACCTTTAAAGAAATCATTGCTGTTAAGTGTGGCATTGAAAATTTTCAGTTTCACTTGATAGGTCAGAGATTTCCCGTTGAAATGGATATGTCGTCATTTCCAAACATGTTGAAATTCAAGAAAAAAATGCTTCCTCAACCCCAGCTTCTCCGATGGTATAATTGGTTTTCTCAGTGGTCATTTGATGTCATTCACATTAAGGGAAAATACAATATTCTTGCTGATTTCATGTCTCACCTTCCAAAAAAACCCAGTTAATTCCATTTCCCATTCCATTGTTCCTTACCTTTGTCCTGTTGAGCCCATAAACATTCGTGGTATTGAAACCCTTCCGGCAGATGTTCAGAATTTGATCTATAGGAAACTCTTGCCTTTACGCAATGATTATCAGTATAAGAAATTCCTGGAGATTACCATTCGCCGCCATGGTTTTGTTTTCCGTGGTCTAAAGTTCCACCCAGATTACCCGTTTGTCTCCCTGTTCCATATTCATAGGTTACATTTCCTCCCAAAGGAAGCCATATGCTTACTTTGGTTCCTTTGCACAAACTACATTGTTGCTTTCATATTTGATGCTCCAAAATTGTACATGTATCTCAATGCAAATACCATTAATCTAGATTTACCCCAAGTTATCTATGGTCAACCTTTTGGTTATAACACTATTAAGTTTCTTAGTTGGTTCAAGCATCTTGAATAATGGCGTTTTGAACTTAGGTATCATTATGCTAGATATGTCATGATCAAGTTCAACAACCCTCATATGTATCTTCCTGAAGATGAAATATAACCAGTTACAGACAATCTAGTATGCATTGATGCCCAGATCATCGGATGGTATAATTATAATCTGTCAAAGTCTCAAAGAACCACCAGCAATGAAGAATGGACCAAGTTTGTAACATCTCGTGTCTTATTTTATTTTATTTTATTTTTAGTTAACGCTATAATCCTTATTATTATAATACTGGAACACTTTCTTTTGGATTACTTATTTGGAGAGATCCGAATTTGACTTCGTCACCTCTATAGTGTCCTATTACATATTTGGGATTATTCTAAAAAGTTTCGTCACGATTGGAATTGAAACGAGTATTTCGGTGACATTTTTCAAACCCGAAATATTTGAGTATTGGTTAGATTTCAGTCAACTTTGGACACTCATAACTTCTTCATGAGTTATCCATATTTCATTTCGTAAACTCTTATAGTTTCATCTTATTTCCCCTACAACTTTCGTGTTTTGACCGAAATCTAATTCACGGTCCTCGTTAATCAAAACTGAGTTCAAAGTAAGCCGAGTAATAAAACCTGCATTGTCAGATTTATGTTGCATTTCGGCACAGCACTGACTATGACCAAATTCTGGTATTAATGGTTGTGTTTGGTTGCTCACTATTTTTTTTCCCCAAAATTTTAAAAACTCAACTCAAAACCAACTCTACTTTCACACTTCCCAAAATTTATTTCACTATACTTTCTCTCTCTAATTTTTTTTTAAAACGCCATAACTTTAAATCCAAAAATAATAAAAAATATATATTTGAAACCTACTCGTCGAGATCTATAAAATAAGATCCATTGTGACTATTTTTTGAAATTTTTTATGCATTTTTTCATTGGTTGAAAAAAAGTCAAACAAAACTAAATTCACTTTTCAACATAAAAACTCTAACTCAAAACATTCAACCAAACACCATTTTTTAAAAAACTTATCTAGAAAACTTGTCTAGAAACATTAACCAAACACCACCAATATGTCCAGAATTTGTGAAACATCCTTTAGCAAAGTTGTAGAGCTTTGAATTACCTTTCCGTTGATATAAAGATCATCTCGATCGGAGTTTCGAGCAATAAGTTGCAACCAAATTACTAGCAGTCACTTTGTAACCTCATTTTTAATGTTTTGACCGGCGTTAACTAGTTTTTAAGACATTTTCTTCTCCATTTCAGCTTATTCTCGAGGGTGAGAGAGCTTTGTACATTTCTAGAGAGAGTGTGTGTGTCACTCTTGATGTAATTTTGGTGATTTATAACTCAAATCTTGGAGAATCAAACCGAAACTTCAAATTTGGGGGGTTCTTCACGCTCTTATCTCATTTATAGGCTTGCATGCGTGTTTTGGTTAGTTTCTGGAGCCACTCAGGTGACTTGAGCTCTGTTCTTCTAGTTATTCAGGTGGAAACTTCCCCTTCATCTTTCATTTCTTGAATGTATGGATTGTTAGAGTGATAGTTTAGCCATTTCTGTACCAAAAACACCCTTTTCTCTGCATGTGTTAGAATAAACTATTCTTTTTTAATCTGAGCTTACATGTGAACTCATATAATGTTATTACTGTTGTATATGAATGTGAATCATCATGCATGTTTATATTTTCGAATAAATCAGGGAATTTGGTACCGAAATGGCTAGAAATTAAGCCTTGTATGTCTAAAAATCTCTAAACTTCAAGTTTGATTAAATTTCCATGATTTAAAATGATTATATATGTGTTATAAAAATCTTCCATTAGACATACATGGGTGGTTCTATGTCATTCTAATAAGACCTTCACTTTGAACTCATACCATGCTTAACTAATTATGGAAATGAGATTTTTCCCTGTATAGAATTGGTATGTTGTAGGGTATAATTGTACTTTAGAATTAAAATACAATATTTTCCAGAAATATGATGATGAAATGTTGGACTTCAACTATGAGATTTTAGTTTATAGCCGGATTAGTTAATGGTTATACGCAGCCATGGTAATTAAATATGACAAATCATAGTTTTAATACTATAACTCTATTTCCCCATAAATTTTATGATAAGCTTGAAACTATCTTTGATAACACTTGTGTTGCGTGTATATTATTGAGATCGTTGGAACCGGATCGGCACCGGTATAGAAATGCCTGAGTTATGATATTGCACAGACCCATGGGCAAGATGAGGTGCCGTTAAACCTGGTTACCAGTGCACAGGCCCACGGTTTGAGGTGGGTGCGTTTGTGAGCATGTATTCCATCTAGTACTGGTATTAGGTCGATGAGGAGGAGGAGGTGGATGGACGGGTGTGCTATAATTGAAAGTGTGATGTATCGATCATAATTGGATTATAATGATATATGATAATTGGTTTTCTTAATAAATTGATGACTATTGGGTAACATTATTAGCAGGCAATAATTGTATTTTTTTTATATAAACAATTAGTACTACGATCTTGCAACGCATTTTCCCTCTCCCAATAGTTTCCACTGGGCCAGTTGTGGCTCATTCCCTCATTTTTCTTTCAGGTACTCACCATGTCTCTGGTAAAGGTAGGGGAGCAGGTCTAAGTTCATCTTAGAATCTTCTCTGATGCCTTTATGAATTTTAGTCACTGTATTATCTTTTATTTGAGAGTTGTAATCTTTAATTAAATTCATGTACTTTGGAACTTTGTAATGATATTCTAGTAGTATTCCCTTTTGGTTTTGGTATGTAATTTGGATTATTAAGTGCTAGAAGTTAAACATGATGGATTATTTTCCTGTATGTACGAGTTCTTCAAGCTGAATTTTTATCAGATATCTAAATTATATTCATAATCGCTGTTATTTAGTTACAGCATCCGTTAATACCTGCTTAATTAGGCGGGTTGTTACACAGTTTCTGTATAACATGTGCCAGTACAATAATGTTGATATGGATTCAATCCCCACAAATATTTTGTTTGGCTACCAACTTTGGAATGATCACCCACTTTGCTAGACTCTTGCAGATCATTTGTTCAATTATGCAGAAGCCACATCAAATTAGGATACAGGAGAAGATAGTTCAAGCACAGATGCCTTGATTGATATGGATGAGTCAGACTCAGATGGTTACTTAGACAATTAACTCAGTGTGTTCGAGTTCACCCAATGTCGACAGATAAAGACAAATAAGCCCCTAAGATTCTGTTGTCACGTGTTCACACTGTAGAATAGATTTATTAATGTGTGTATTATTTACTTTGTAATAATGTTTGCACCGTACACCCTTAGACTTTTATGTTAAAGTTGCTTGTACTGTTGTGTGAGTTGAATTATTCCAGCTTGTTTGTATCTTCAGCTCTCATATATAAAAAGCTTTCATCTGTATTGTTTTAGGAGAGGTTTTTCGGATAGTATGTTTGTAATGTGAAAACTTTGTGAAATAAAGATTTGTTTAATGTCTGATGAGTTCGCTATTATTTTACCTATATGCATCTTAACTGGTATAGTTTTAATTATTCTATTTGTATATCTAGTTCTGTCTATATACTTATGTTGTGAAGACGATTAAAACGATTTTTGATTTCGATGTATAAACTTTACAAGTAGAATTCTTGGATTGCATTGTTTCCATGGTTCACTTGGATTAAAATGTTTCAATAGCTTTTATGTCTTTGTATACAACTGTTTAGTCCCGGTTGGTCCTATTAGTCCGTAGCTCCGATCATATTATACATATATGTATATTATAAATGATAAATGGCTACAAAAAATTAGAACGTTAAATGTAAAATAAAAAATGGAGAGCTAAGTAAGTATTTTTGGTATATCCAACTAAATTTAATAAAAGGTAAAAATCAATAACTTCATAAAATAATGACAAAGAGACCTAAAAGAAATTAAATTTGAATTAAAAAATTAATAGTTACAATGAGAACGGCACAAATTTACATTAGTACAAACAAAATTTCATGAAATAAGAAAAATATCAATGAATAATTTACGTTCTAACACTAACTCTATGTTTGCATATATAATTCTAGGTGGGTTTTATTTTAGAGAAAACTGAACCTTACCCTGTAAAATCATAAACTTCCCCATTAAGCTTGGGTCAAGTAAAAACTAGTTGCGCAGATCGGGCCATTTTGCCACCCTCCTAGTACTAGTCTTGACTCTTGAGCGCTTAGTAAGTAATGAGGTGCTTGTTTTGTTGATTGAACTTGATGTTCTTATAGAGTTACAAATAGAAATTCAAATAATTTATGTAGTGGTGTTGTGAAGAATTCAAAAACTGATCGATCCAACCAATGCATAAAGCAACTGAACCCAAAAAAACTTAAAATTGGTTTTGGTTCAGGTTTGGGCTGGCCATTTTAAAACCAAAAAGAAGTAAATTACACTTATTTATAGTTGTGCTTAATTATGTTGGAAGTGATGCATATGATGAAAGTTTTTAGAGGAGCCCAACTTTATCCATTCACACATGCATTTTAATTTTCATTTATACACACTCATGAAATTCTTTTTAATTACTTGTTGATCAAAAAACAACCCTAGAGGGGGGGTGAATAGGGTTATTAAAACTAAATGCGGAATTAAAACGTTTTTAAAATGTTTAAGTAAAGCAACTTAGCTAAGCAACAATATCAAGGAAATAATAAATTTCAAGTAATCAATATCAAGATAAGCAAATAAGTAATCTCAAAATACAAGCAATAAAAAGAGAGCTTGAGTTTAGAAAGATTAAATCGATTAGAAACTCGAGACTTTTTGTCCTCACGATTCGGTTTCTTCAACCATACGTCCGCGCCTGGATAGTACCCCGAGAAGTTCTACTAAAATCGATTTTCTTACGGGTGAAAATCAAACATTTACAAGCGTACTCTTTCTCACTACACTCAACAAGTATTGTTCTTCTCACAACACTCTACAAGTATTGTTCTTCTCACAACATTCTACAAGTATGATTCTACTCACCACACTCGACACAAGAATTAACCTTCTTGTTATCCTATAAGATAAACCTCTTACAATTGATGAATAAAGATAGTTTGGTAATTCACACTATTGAACAATAACTCTCAAGTGTATTTGAAAATTACAAATGAAGCTCACACTAGATGTTATTAAGACTAATCAATAAATAAGCTCAAAGATGAAGAATATGATCAATGAAATAAATTGAATACTTGAATAACTTTGTATATATGTAAAATGAGTTTGTAGAATGATTCAAGTTGTTAAAACATGTCTAGGACCTCATATATATAGTTTGCAAAACCATATGGCCGTTGGGGATGATTAAGAAAGGTTTTGGGTCAAAGATATACATTTTCAAACTTTCCAACAGCTAGTTTTGACAAAAAATTCAAATTTGTTTTGATAATTTCTCCCAATTTGACCGTTGGATCATTCTCAAATTTTAGTCAAAAGTGATAAGAGATGTTGTATAACTATTTTAAAATTTTCAAAATGATCGGAGTCGGGAAGGCCTCCATCTTACCATTAGATCAAAACTGTGCGAAAATTGAGCGAATTTTAAATGTAAAATAAAAACATTTTTGCAATTTAACAATTTAGTTCCAAATATAATTCTAATGATTTGTGAACCTCAAAGATATGTTTCTAAGATACCTAGTTTTATTATAACTTAAAATATGATCATTTAAAATTAATATGAATTTATTTTGAAACTTGGTCTTTGTAAAATAATGTTTTTCAAATAAGTTCAATTTCAAGCTTGTTTGAATCAATCTTTAAAAGATGCATGAATACGTTTAAGCTATAAGGATTTGATTAATAAAGTAACTTTACATAAATCTTAAGCACTCACTCAATTACTGAATTAACGAGTCTTCAAATGCGTTGATTTGTTTCTTCAGATTGATCTTCATTTGAACTTTTTTCCTTGAAACCTTTCATATAGTCTTTTGATCCTTTATGCTTCATGATTTCCATTGAGAGATTTAATCTTCCTTGTCTTGTCCAATGATCGAATAATGAAAGAGTGATACTTGTCATGCTTTTCTTGAATTTTCCAAATAAATGAACCATATACTTATATCAAGAAATATGTTAAATTACACATGATTGATTTATTGTTATTATCAAAATAAAATTAAGACCTTAGGTCAATATTACTGATCTTAGATACTGTGAGAATCCGCAAATGTGGGCGGCCCCGGATCTCAACCTTTAGTTGAAGGCCTGAAACATCGAAAAGAATTTCGTTGTTCCATTTGTTTTTACATGGTGATAAATTATATCGGGTGTCCCTATATCCTACTTTAAATGCATGAGGGTTTGTTCAGAGTCGCTAGTACGTTTTACGAAAAAATAAACAAAAGAGGTGCATAAAGGGGAAAGGCTATAGACAAGTCTTTCCCTTATACATTTGTCTACGAAACCAGTATTCTATAAGATTCGAGAACTATATTACAGTTTGAAAAGGCATTAAGCACTCATTACGCCCTTTTGGTCTCTAGTGGTATTTATATGTTTATTCTATGTTAGAAAACTTGTATGTTTTTACTGGTATTTTATTACTTTCTAAAAACATCTTATAAAAAACCTGATTTTAAGAAAAAACGGAAAAATGGATGAAAACCTTATATTTCGTGATCCGATAATTTGGTTTTGTCAAAGTTTGATTACTAGTGACACAAGTTTATCTTATCTGTTTTAAAAACTTGAGATTGATTTGGTATTCTTTCCTCCGATAACAATATTAATTGTCTCGTTTGGTTAAATTAGAAAATTTCAGATCCTATTGGAATTGATTTGAAATGGAACTGAACTCTTGAGGATAGTGTATCAAATACATTATAGTATATATAAAAGACGGAATATATCCTAGTTTAATTCCTAAGTAAGCTTTATCAGTCCAGGTTTTAAAAACTTAGTTTTATCATGACAATAATGGGTTAACTTCTTCTGGTTTTATAAATGATTTTTATCAGGATTTCGATAAGCAGTTTGTTTGAAAATGATAGAATATTGGCAACTTGACAATAAGTTTATCCAACTAAAAAGTGGAAAGAGCAACAGATATGCAAGTCTATAACTATAAATTATTCAAAAATAAACAATTACGATAAAATTAGTACACAAATATATAATTGAATGCTATAAGAGACTTTCGTTACCTTCCCGTCGATAAATATAAGAATGAAAGAAAGGAAATATGTGTTGTTATAATGGTTGTTTTGAATATTTTCTCAATCCTACATTATATTTTAAAAAGATTATAATCGTCCCAGTTACTTTTATTGATCTCCTTATCAAACAACATATAATATCCTAAATATTCTTCCACTATCATCTCATTTGAGGATCGACCATGCCTCTCGCCGATTCTCTTTGAAATGGTGTAATGCCTCAGTTTAAGAAGCTCGTTGACTTCCAACTGATGCTCCAAGTATTGGAGCTTCTTTGCGTTGGAGTGGTTCCACAGTCTGACGAGAGTGTTTTGTGGAATAGTGAGAAAGTACTAGAGATATAGGAACGTCGACAACGTGAGTTAGTTGAAATATGAGATAATGGTTGTCGACGCAAAGTTGGAGAGTCGCCGTAGGGTGGAAATAACCGACTATCAGTTTGGGGGCCACTGGACACCAAGTCCGACAACTAGGTTGCCGATAAGACGAGAGTCACGGTAGAGATACCGAGGGGAGTGAAACCATCTTCGAACGACGGAGGGGGTGGAGGTATTGACAGTGGTGATTTTAATGCCAAAGAAATCAATGGTGTTTATCTGCTTGTAGTTTTTGTAGCATGGTGATTCTACAATCGAGATCGCCATGCTGGGTGGTGAGGGTACGATCTGTGTGGTGATGGAGTGGTTTTGAAAAGAAGATTTTGTGTGTTGAAATGTAGATAGCAGTGTCTTAGTCGAAAGGTACACAGTGTTATCTCTCTCTTTAAACTATCACACGGAACCTATTGCGTGCGTATAGTATTGAACTGGCTCGAAAAAAATGATACCCTATTGACACTATATTATGATTGCCATACTCTCTTGTATGATCATCAAATCAAATCATTCTGGTGGTGCCCTTGATTTCTTAAGTGAACGGCATGGCAAGTGGCGGGCGCTTGTTTTCTTTTAATTACACCCTGTAAAATATTTAAAAATATTATATTTTTCATTTGTCCGATGACAAACGAGTACAAATTTACATATTCGGTACTTATGAGCTGAGTAAGGCATTTTCAGGCTTATACTTGTCATCGGGCAAATGAACAAGTTGAGTATTTTCAAATATTTTGTGATGTATAAATAACAGATATCTTCTTTTAATTGTTTGGGTAGTATATATTTTTTTCCAATACACAGGTAAATAATTTTTATTTTTCATACATGTCAGGAATTTACTATCTATGCAACAAAAGGATAAAAATAATAACAAAATTCGATAATTATATTCATAAGGATGGATTTCAAAATGAATCTACAATCAATATAATAAAAATTAGAAACAAAAAATAATTCAATTACAAGTTTATATGAATCAAACTTATAACTTCTTAAAAGAATGATACAAATAGGTCACAAGACTACATAAAATTCATAGACAATAAATTAAAACATGCTCTTCAATATATCGTTAATAATGACTATAATAATGGTGATTCACAAAAAAATAAAAATAAATATTGCAATGGTCAGTTAGACAATGTCTCTGGGCCACAATGTCATTTTTTTTCACTTTATGTTCTTTTTTGGGTTTATTTGGTCCAAATTTTAAAGTAATCTTGAAATGCTACATCTGAGAAAATATTTAATATAACAGTTACAACGATACATGTTATCATTTACTAAATAAATTGCCAAAAATTGTGCATTTCTCTCTCCTCAATCTAAAGTGTCATTGATTTCCTGCAATTTGATTGGGTACGTGAGTGATAACATGTGTTGTTGTAACAGTTGTTTTGAATATTTTCTCAATCGTACATTATATTTCAAAAATATTCCAATGTTTAGTTCAGATTTTAGGCTCGGAATTGATTATTCCTTGGAGATTCTCTTTTAAATGAAGAAGAATATAAAATTATTATAGGTTATCTTTAAAACCTAAATATCCCTTTTACTTACAAGAACAACTTCTTTTTTTCTCTTTCTATCTTTACAAATTATTGAAAAAAAAATTATTACTAAATAGATACAACAAATTTTTACAGCTCTTGACAATAAAAAGTAAATCTTTACCTTCATAAAATTGTTAGAACTTCTTTTCTAATTTTATAAAATGAAAGACATTATGGTATTCCATTCATATTCCTGTTTGAAGCAAATATAAATGAGATGTTTCAAAGTTTCAAAAATATCACAAGGCATTCTATATTTAGGGGAAAAGCTTTACAATAATTTAGGATGCCCATTTCAATACCAAAACTCTTACCAAACGAGTTCTTAAAGTTTTAAACATTTTAATTTATATATATTGTTTAATTTGTTAGGAGGTATCCAATCCATTTTATGCCATGATTAAAAGGTATTCAATTAATTTTTGCATTAGAAATACTCTTAACGTAAGTCTCCAGGACAAGTCAAAAAAGTTCAACTATGGGAGGAGGGGGAAGGGAACTATAAGTACAAGGAGAGGGGAAAGATAATCAGTTTCCTGTAAATGGAATGTGAACGAAGCGTCGGGAAACTCACCCCTGTTTCTACTATTCTATAACTTAAAGTGTGAATAATTCTTTAGTTATTCTCCTTAAAATACCCTAAAAAATAGCACAATAAACTAACTTTTTTTTGAGAAGAACACAGTGAACTAACTTATATTCCAACTAATTCACAAATTCTCCCCCAAAGAAAACAAAAATAAATAAATTAATTAATTAATTAAAATAAACAAGAGTTGTTTTATAATTGAAACACTTTTTTCTTTTGAGATATGGATAAAGTAAGTATTTTCGTTGGAGTTAACGTATATCCTGTTTTGAAAATAAATAATGGTAGAGATGTTTTTGTATAAGTAAAATACCCCGAATTGTTCCCCAAAAAAAACAGCTAATTCATGGATAAAAAAAGCTTAAAATCTTGAATTTTTTGTTTGTGAATTTTGAAAATTTCAATTAACTGATCTATCCCAGTTACAATGAAAGTGTCTCTTCTTAGAATATGGAAAGCCAAGGCTAAAAATCATACTTAGACATATTTCCATAAACAGGCCTCCTTCCTCGTATACTTGATATGTACCTTCGGTCTAATGACATATCCTTTGCAATGTGTCATATATCACATATATAATCTACTATTAGAGAAAGTTAGAACGCAATTAAAACTATGTCATTTTTTATTTTTTTTTAGAAAGTGTCTTACGTTATCACAATAAAATCAGTACTTGTTCTTCCTGTTATTGAACTTTTTTAACTCATGCTACTGTTGTTGCATTTACAATTACAAGTTACACTTAGCCACGCTTATTGATGGGACAAAATCCCGCCAAATAAGTTTCCATTAGAGCATCCACATCGGGTAGGGTAAATTAATGCTCTTCACAATGAAGAAAGTAAACAGATAAAAATTAGGAAGGTAGGATAGAGAATGAATAAACTTAATATACCACTAGATTTTACTCATACAAGCGTCCTTCTTTTGAAAGAAATTTTGTGCTTAAAAAAATAGTAAAATAAGAAAATGGTCATACGAGTATGGCTTACTTGTATGAGTGTGGCTTACTTGTATGCTCATACAAGTAAGCCACACTCGTATAACCATTTATTTATTTATTTTAAGCACAAAATTTCATACAAATGAAGGACGCTCGTATTAGTATATTTTTACCATTTCCGCTTTGTACAAAACTGAAACTTAATTATAAATCAGTAAATTTGGCCTAATATTTACAATAACCACTCCATATGCTATTATAAGAAAAGATTAGATCTAGGCTAATCTTATTTTTGTATACTATAGGGGTGTGTTTGTCGTGCGGGATTAGAAACATGATATGATTAATTAATCCTATCCGGTGTTTGGTGTCGGAAAGGATAGGATAAATAAATCCTATCCGGCGTTTGCCGCAAGGGTGGATAGGATATTTTAATCCTATCCTGCGTTTGCCGCAACTCGGGACTGGATTGCACTCGAGATTAATTTTCATTTTATCCCTTTAGAATCGGATAAATATATACCACCCCTATAGGTAGTATTATTTTATCCCATGTTTGCCGGATAACAAAATGAATATAATTTTTTTTTATTTTAATCTTTTTCTTTACACTTTTTTAGATAATTAAATTTATAAATGAAAATTTTCAACCATCCAAAATCACAGTAACTCAACTAATAAAATTTATTTCTTTTATAATATGGTATTTTTATTTATTTTTTTATTAAATGAAGGTATTTAATAAAAACTTTAATTTTAGAAAAAATGATAACATTAGAATTTGAAATTGTACTTAATGCCTAATTCGTAAATATTATATGTGATATAGAACTTTTCTTCCGAAAGAGTTTTTTACGAAACTAATTTATAAATCGAAAAATCGCATTAGTTAAAAAAAATTGTGGACAACAATTAAAATTGCACATATTTTTAAAAGAAAAACAAGTTGTATTATATAATATCTAGACTTGTAATCCGAAACTCCATCAAATGCAAATTTTATTAAATCTTTATCCGACTAGTTCCTTATCCTGTCCGATCTCGCTTAATCCTTATCCGACTGATTCTTTTCATATCCTGTCCCACATAATTCCTATTCGATTAATTCCGACTCTTATCCTATCAAGTTTTTATCTTATCATATCCTACTTCCTTATCCGGCGTGCCAAACGCACCCTAGTATTAGACGTAGTTGTCTCGAGGTCATACAAGAATAAAAGTAAAGAAATTACTAGAAAACATGACAAACACAACATGTGTGGGAGAAAAATTTTTATTCAACAAAATTAATATCGGTATCCTTGAATATAAAAAATTATGATAGTTTGAATGTATTTTTTCCTTTCCTTATTCTTCCTAGCTACTAATTCAAAACTCTGTTAAGTTAAAAAGAAGCATACCTATGAACTAAGAATGTGGGTGTCGTGAAATTGAAGCTATGAATGTGGGTTTGAAAATATTTCTGAATTTTTCTTAATGCCCCTTGTAAGTGCTATTCTTCGCCCTACAAGATTTGGAGCATTTCGAGTAAAAAAAAAAAGGTCTTCTTTCATGTTTAGATTGCACACCCCAGAGTATATTTTTGAAGCGTTTGAAGCTGTATCCGAGAAGAGGATTAAATGCAGAACGATAAAAAGATCAGGTATATTTTAAAATCCATTATATTATATTTTTCTTAAGTTCCAGAAATTAAAAAAATGGTTTTTAATTTTTTTTTATTGATCTTAAGTATATTTTTTGATGTGCTTTTGTGCTTGTGCTATATAGTTAATATCTCTCTTTTATTAATAGTCCTTGATATGTTTTTAATTAATAGTATAAATCTTGATCCATGTGAAACACAATATTTAAATATGATTAGCTATAAATGTGTTTTTTCTCTTCTCTTTATTTGACACTTAGGTGGCGTTTAGTAAAAAAACAGAAAACTGAAAAAGCTGTTTGTTTAATTCTAAAAATTGTATTTGAAAATATGTTATTTATTTAAATATAACACATCTGAAAACTGAAAATTTTTTAGTATAACAATTTTTCCTTTATGATTTTATTTTGATCACATAATTTTAAATGAAAATAAGAAAGATCATATAATTTAAACTTTTCAACCTGGCTAACCTATTTCATTATGAAAATTACAAAGCAACATTACTTCACTAAATGCAAAAATTTATAAAATAAAAATATAAAATTTGTACACTACACTTGACAAAATTTTAAAACATAAAGACATAATATTATATTAAATTAAAATTAATTAAATATTGATAATCTATCTTTAAATCCTTGAATCAAAAGCAACTCTTTTTTTCCAATCCATGTGGTAATATTCTCCACCAAAGGAATAGAATTCAAAGAAAACAAATAAAGGGAACAAAGGTAAGAAAAAGGAGGTTTCAAATCTCTAGATAGCATGTTATTTCCTCATCTTGTTAAAATCATTAGAAACCACAAGAAAATGAAGTTCTTGTTACAATTACCTTGTTGCTCTTGTTTCTGGTTCATTAAGGCCCAAAAGGGCAAATAAAAGGAAAATGAAAAAATGAGTGACGGACGTGGATGATGGAGTTGGAGACCAGCGGCGTGGGATCGTGGAGATGGAGATGAGCGGCGCTCGAAGTGAAGAAGTGTGGAAACCAACATGTGTTTTATGGTTATGATAGCTGCGTAATTTTGATAAAATAGTGGGGGTAAGATGGACATTTTACACTTATTAAAATTAAGTTTCAGATTTAAGTGGCAAATTTGCCACTTAAAATTTTAGATGAAAATTCTAAGTTATGTGGTAAAAATTAAGTGCTCATTTAATTTTTTAAATTACTAAACAACTTATTAAACCACTTAAATCTAAAAAATTTAAATTCTTAAATTTAAGTGGCATTTTAAATGGTAAGTGAACAACACCTTATTTAAAGAATTAAAAACATTACTTTTTGTTCTATCCTTTGGTGGCCGTTAGATTGGATGAATCTTAGCCATCTATTGCACATGTATATATTCATCTCTTTCTTTCTTCGTTTCTTGCCTTGGCAGCCGCAGCGCACGTAGGAATGGCAACGGGGCGGTTTCGCTTAAACCTGAAACTGAACCGTATTCTTTTGTTCCGAACCGAAACCGCACCGAAACTGCAACGGTTTTTTTTTAAACCGAAACCGATCCGAATTAATTTACGGTTAACCGATCCGAACCGCCCCTCTCCGAATATACAAATTACCGGTCGGGTCTGTCAGGTCGGCCCGCCCCGCCCCACCCTGAATAACTATTATTTTAAGCTAAAAATAAATTTTATACATTAAATCTAAACACACAATTAAACTTCAAACAAATTAAGTGTCCATTCTTCAAAAATAATATATATTTTATATTATATATATATATATATTCGGGGCGGTTTTTAGAAGAAAAAAACTGAAACCGAATCGGCAGCGTTTTTTTTTTAAAAAACCCGAAACCGAACCGGTCTAAAAAAAACCACCCCGAAATCGCTCCAAACGGATCGGATCGGTTAATTAACCCGGCGGGTTGGTTTTTTTTGCCGTCCCTAAGCGCACATACGCATTGACAATGCCCTAGATTCCTCACCCCCCCTCTTGTTTCTCTTTCTCTCTTTAGAGTTTGTGAAGATCAAATGTTCTTTAGGTTTATTTGTATTAATTTAGAGATTAGGCTTGATTGTTGTTAGATACACTTTGAATATCCATCTCTTTGACTTAAGAGAGTGATTTGGGTGATATTTTTGATTACTGTTCTTTAGGTAATCCATTATGGGGATTTCAAGTGGTATTAGAAGAGGTTATACTGAAAAAGATTTAAACATCTTGTATTTTGAAATCCTTCTTTATTTTTCAAAATATTTACAATGTAATTTTTAAAAGGTAGTTTGACTTGTCCCCCTGCGTTTCATGGAAACAATTTTCAATATTGGAAAGTTCGTATGGCTACCTTTTTACAAACGCTGGGAGATGAAGTGAATTTTGTATTGATGCATTTATTGAACCAAAACAATTGGAATTTGTACTGATGCAATTATTGAACCTAAACCAATGGGAGAGATCAAATTCTCAATCCAATAGTAAGGGAAGAAATGCTATTTTTATGGCTATTGGTGAATTAGTTTAATACTCTTATCATGGATGAAAATGAAAAATATGATGAGTTTTACTTGAGGTTAACTGATTTAGTCAACAAACTTGCTGCCAATGGAATAAAATACTATGATTTGATATTGTTTTAAAAATATTGAGATCATTGATTGATAAGTTTGAACCAAAAAAGTATGCTATTGAAGAGTTGAATGATCTCAATACGTTGTCTCCCGAGATTTTATCTAGCAAACTTAGAGATTTTTAAATGGAATTGGATTTGAAAAAATCTCAGTATGTTGGATTTTTTTATCATCTTTTGATCATGACTTAACAAAATTTGTTCAAAATAATGGTGATATTGACTTGGACTCTCTTGATCAAGAACTTGCTTTATTGTCTAAGCATTTTAAGAAAATTGTCTAAGTTCAGAAATAATTTTGCCACTAAACAAGGCCCTTTGTATCAAAACAATTCTTTTCAACATAATAGAAATGGACAAGGAAATTTTGTGTAGAATAACAATAAAAATCAGTTTCAAAATAATTCCGCACAAAATGGATAAAAATTAGTTATATCTAATTGTTTGTCCTCCTCTCGTTTTTGTATTACCATTTTTCTTGTTTAGTCGGTTGGCAAAGAGAAAGACGACATTGCTAAGTCTATGGAGAAACTAAAAATGGAGTCGTCTTCATCAACCACTTTCAAGAAAAAACCAGTTATTATCATTGTTGTAGGAATGGCAGGTATATTGCACGGTTAATATTACATTTATGTGTATATAAAAGTATTTGTTTTTATATTCTTCGATACCCACTTGTTATGTTTTTATGGAATATGAATGTTAAGAAATTTACTTAATGTATTAAATAGGAAGTGGAAAAACTACATTTCTTCATCGGCTGGTTTGTCACACACAAGCTTCGGGTAAGCGGGGTTATGCCATGAACCACGACCCTGCTGTTATGACCCTCTCATTTGGTGCAAATACTGACATAAGAGACGCGGTCCGGTATAAGGAAGTAATGAAGCAGTACAATCTCGGATCTAATGGTGGAATTCTAACATCACTCAACTTGTTTGGAACCAAGTTTGACGAGGTAAGCCTTGTTAGGGAAGAAATTTTATATTTTGTGACTGAAATTTGTCACTTTTTTCTTTCTGTCGCACATCTTCCTGTTCTAACTTATTATTTTAAAAAAGTGACTATTTTACATTTATTTTTTCTTTTATTGCCGTTACCATGTATGTAATCTTTATAAATCACATTTCAGGTAATATCAGTAATTGAGAAGAGAGCTGATCAACTTGATTATGTTCTCGTGGATACTCCTGGTTAAATTGAGATCTTCACTTGGTCTGCATCTGGAGCAATAATCACAGAAGCCTTTGCTTCAACGTTTCCTACCGTAATCACTTACGTAGTTGATGCACCTCGTTCCGAGAATCCAACTATGTTTATGAGCAATATGCTTTATGCTTGTAGCATCCTCTACAGGACCCAATTGCCCTTGGTTATTGCTTTTAACAAGACTGATGTGGCTCACCATCAGTTTGCGCTGGAGGTATAATCATTTTCACTTGCGGATTCTTCTAATTGTGAAAGCTCAGGTTTTCTCTTTTATGCTTTCTAGCATGTATGTTGCTGAACTGGATTTACCATACTGTTATTCTAGTGCAAGTACTAGTGTAAAAGGAATGTTTTTTTAAACAAACTTGTTACTTGTCTGGAGCCTCAAAGCAATTCATGCAGATAGTTTTGGTTCAATTTCTATTTTGGCATAAAGCACTTGCTGTAGGGTTCATCAGATCATTCTTTTTGTATACATCCTTGCACACAAATTTGTTTTTAATATATGCAATTAATCCACAACCACACAACAGGGTGGACACACCACCACCACAAAGGTGGACATACTACCACCACAAGGGTGGACATAACAACTGGGTTCGATAACCATGCCCATGTGGATCGAACCCAGCATCTCCCCATTATGAGGACGAAGAGGATGCAAACGGGCTAAAGGCCGTTGTTTTATGGTGCTTCATTTTTTTTGTTCCTTTGATTACTTGCATTTAGCGTGACTTGTTCTTAATTTGACTATGGGACTTCTAACAAACAGCCGATTATATAAAATATGTGGATCATTGTATATACACTGTATGTAACTAAATGGATACTGCTATCCATTTACTGTATGTAGCTAAATGGATACTGCTCCTTTACTCATAAAACAAACTGTATGTAACTAAATGGATACATACTGCTCCATTCACTCATAAATGTATTTTATATACTCGGCTGTTTGTTAGAAGTCCCTATGTCATTTAGTGTATGCTAGTGCCTAGTTCTGTGTATTGGTTCTGTTGTGGTACAATGTACCCCTTCGGTACATTTTAACCAAATACAAAAAGCCGAAAGGGCACGCCTATAATTCCTTGTGTAGAAATGGTGTTTTTATGTTAGAGAATCAGTGTATTAACATTATAGTCCAAAAAGGGGAACTATAGCCCTTATGCAGGCAATGGCAAGTAGGGAGGAGGTAGGATTGTCCCAATCTGGTGCCAAGGAAAAAGCGAGGAACTGTTGAACCATTAACAAGCATGACTCATGTCTAAGTTTTGGGATCATCTCAGAACTCTCCTCATGTTGGTAACCTATTTTTTCTATTATAAACTAATGTTTGCTTTGTTGAGAAATGAAAAGCTTCAAATGTTAGAATTAAATTTATGTGCCGAAATAGAATTTGAAGCATTCACAAATACTTCTAAACACTCTGACATCAAACGCTGCACCGCTTACTATGAACAAATCTCCAACTTAAGTGAATCATATTCTTGACAAAAAAGAGATATAAATAGAATGTATGTTCATTATTGCTCGATTGAATCACAGAATAAATATCTATACTAATTAATAGAATCGGAAGCACCCTTACAGTAGTTAGTAGACTATTTTTCACTTTATGTGCCCTTTTTATTCAAGTTGGATTCATTTGAAAGGCACAAGATTTAGAGGCACAATAAACATTTTGTAATAACTCGCAACTGTCGAATCTAAATAGCCACTTCCTTATTGTCTCTCGCACCATCACAACAAACATTTTCATTTGCGATTCACTTGATTTGAAGTTATAAATTGTCTATAATTTGTTTAATTAATGATATCAGTGGACCAGTGACATACCTTAAGTTTTCAACTATTTTGTTTTTACTGCACGTGTAGTATGGAAAAATTCTAGTCTCTTGTAAATTTGATTAGTGTAGACTGTTATTTTTTGGTTTGAATCGAGTTCACAAGTTGTCCCCACATATTTTATCTTAGAGTTCGCTTATCATGTTTACTAAGCTTTGTGTATTATAGACAGAAATGACAGTCCTGATTATGAATCGAGTCGATCAAGTGATTAAAATTTGTCAACTGTTCTGAAGTTGTGAAGCTCTTATCCCTCATATACTATATGGTGCTGTTAAAATTTATTGCTAAGTAGGATTACCTTAGGTATTGCATAGGAGATGAAAGACATTCCTTTGATTTGTTTATTGGTAGATGTTTATACTGTACTTATTATACATGTACTGATGCTCAAATTTGCTTTTGCTTGAATTCCAAGTCTTGTTCATAGCATACAAAACATCTTCATCATAAAGCACAAGGAGAACACAAATGTTTACTAATGGCAATCTTTATTTGTAATGTTCCAACATTTAGCATGCTTGATTTATTTATGCTTATTTGTTGCTAGGTTATGATGTTGCCTTTTCTTTTACGCTTCATGTTCTTTCTTTGCTTTGTTTTATTTTACTTTTTGTTTAAAAGAATGCGTTGTTGCATACTCATGTGACTGCAGTGGATGAAAGATTTCGAGGTATTTCATGCTGCACTAGATTCAGATCACTCTTACCCATCAACCTTTACTCGAAGCCTTTCCCTTGCGCTGGAGGAGTTATATAAAAACATACCCTCCGTTGGAGTTTCAGCTATTTCTGGTGCTGGGATGAAGTTCTTTGAAGACATTGAAGCAAGTGCTATCGAGTACATGGAAACATACAAGTAATCAACTAATCTCAACTCAATTAATCCTGTTGAAGTTTTATGTGTATTTGCAAAAATGGGAGAAGAAGAAAATGATACAAAACCAAAGCAAGCACAAGTGAGTTTTCTTAAGTCCCACATAGCAGAGGAATAAAAACCTTCATGGGTTTTTATAAGGGTGCCCTTTGGGCATTACACTTTTGTGCTATTGGGTGAGGACTTAGATGAGTGTGTTTCACCACACGCGCGCCGACCGACCCGCCCGGGCCCGGGCTTACTTTGGATCAAGTATTATCTTTTTAGACAAAATATTTTTGAAAACTTTTATTTATAAAAATAAAATTATTTTCTTTTATTTGAATTTTGAAATTAATTTGACCTGGTCTTTTGTGTCGTTGCGATTTGGATCACGCTCCCTCTTCCCGTTTTTCTCTCCCTCTACGCAACGGCAAGAACGGGAAAAATTATTATCTTTAAAAAAAATTAATTTTCGACTATTGAAACAGAACGAAAATCCTCCATTGAGATATACAACCACCGAGCTTAAAAAAAAACCTACCCAAAATTTTTTTTTGCCTCCAACAGGGGGATTTGTTTACCGATTCCGGCCGAATTATAAAAGGTGTGAGAATTTCAATTTTCCACTGTGCAAGGAAAATCGAAACAAAGGAAAAATCTGGGATGTTGTATCCTGGGGACGGCGTGGCCATTGCGAACTGCTAGCACAAACGCCAAGCAGAGCCACGAAATGTCTTAAAGAGAGCGACCTAGTCTGCGACTCAACCCAGTGTTTTCCTTCGTTCCAGTTTTCGTCAATAAATCCCCTCAAACTCTTCCACATATTACTACTGCATGTTATTGCCTTTTGTGTCTGGTTCTTAAACTTTGCAGGGTTGTGTTTGATAGCACTTCTTTTTATAAGTTACGGTTTTCCATTACTCGTGTTTGAAATTGATAGTCCTTACTTTCCTTTTGATATGTTTCAAATTGATAGTCATTTTTTTTAAGGAGGGGGGGGGGGGGGGGGGGGTTGGCATAATCAATGTACCGTATCTCACAATAAAAAATAACTTGTATTCTTGCCCATTAGTTAGTTTGAAGTTAATGTTTCATTAAAAAGTACATAAGGCAAAGTGGAATTATCAAATTGAAACGGAGGGAATCTATAGTCTAGTCTACATGTAAAATAATTAGGAGGCATCAATTTTATTGCTTGTAAACCAATCAAATTCACCCTAGGATAATCATTTTGAAATTGATTCTTGCGTCTTGCCATTTCAGAGCCGATCTCGACAAGAGACGGGCAGAGAAGCAACAGATGGAGGAAGAACGGAGGAGAGAGAACATGGAGAAATTGAGGAAAGACATGGAGAAGTCAAGGGAGAAACTGTGGTCTTGAGCACCGGTTTGGAGGACAAGGATGCAAATGTTAAGAGCATGATGGATGAAGAAGATGAAGACGGTGATTAAGAGAGGTTCAGTGAGGATGAGGAAGATGCGATAGACGAGGATGAAGATGACTGAACATTGAAGGCATGTTTAGTTATAATTTTGTGATACATTCATCTCTATGCGTGACATTGTTAAATTACTTGGCAATTATTATTTGCACACAATATATATATATATGTATATGTATAAGTATTTGGCTAGTAAAATAGTTAACAACAACTATATATAATAATAAATAATTTGTTTCACTCCCTCTGTTTTTTTTTAAGGGTAGAAAACACTAAACCCTCTTAAACTAACACTTTTTTGCACTAAACTCCCTCATTTTTTAAAAGTGACACTAAAACTCCTTAAATTATTAGATGTTATCACTTAACTCTCAAAATTACATAAATGCCCTTGTAAATAAATGTTTTTTTATAAATTAAGGAGTAAAGTGTCAAGTTGTGATAGTTTAAGGAGGTTTAGTGCCAAAAAGTAATAGTTTGAGGAGGTTTAGTGTTTTTTACCCAACTTTGTACAAGAGCATTTATATAATTTTGAGGGTTAAGTGATAACATCTAATAGTTTAATAAGAGAGTTTAGTGCAAAAAAATAATAATTTAAGGGGGTTTAGTGTTTTTCACCCTTTTTTTCACTCAAACTATTTGATGGTTGAAGATCTTTTAATTTGTGTGGTATGCAAATGGTATTATAGGAACTTCGTGCCAAAAATTATGTTTTTGTTGACTAATGGATTGCTAGGTTTGACTAACAGTTCCATATAATTGGACCCCAAAGTTTAATAATTCAAAAAAGCATGGACCAAATTCAATATCATAGGAGCCATGAGCATAATTCAAAGTCCAACTAACCCTAAATATACAATATTTATTCAGAGGTTGAGATGTTTTATTCAAGATAAAAAAATTGTGGAAGGGGGCAGAGCTTAGAGCAATAAAATTAGGCCTGGAACAAGCTTGGGAGAAACTTTTTGAAAATTTTGTTTTTGAATCTGACTCCCTTACCCTTGATGTTTGTAATCTCTTGAAGGGTGAAATTGATGCAGACCGTTGTAGCGGAATTTTCTTTATTTTGTGACTGGATTTGAGTTCCTCCTCCAGGCCGTTGTAGAATTTTATGTAGCGACTTTCAGCGTTGGTTGTTTTCCTTTCCTTTCCTTTGGTTGGTTTGTTGTTCAGAAAATAAATAAATTATGAGATAAAAATGACCACTTATGCCAAATTCTCATTCCTCCAAACAAGCACATCTATGAGCAATTTTACAAAATAATTTGGTAATTGACTTCTCACTATAGCTTTTACATTTATATCTAAAACGTAAATCTGTTATAATAATCGATTTTTACAAACACCAATTTCTGGTTTTTGAACAGCGCATCTCCACCTAATTTCTCCCTTTCAAATTGTGATTTTTATTTTGTATTTCTGTGTTGTATTTTATACAAGTTATATTCAGTAAAAGTAATGAACTTTAGCTTTAAACACACGAAGTAACACAGTGAAACCACTTAATGTAAGTGCCAAAACATGTGTTATTTATTCTTGTTTTTAACAAAAAGAAGCTCGTAAAGCGGCCAAAAAACAATCTCACACAAACAAACTACAAAACAACTTACCACAATCCCCACAATCAACCTACAAAACACTGCCGGAACGGAACCGAAGCACCGGTAAAGCTGCTTCACTTCCGAACAAATTTCGCAACTAATCTAGTGACCACTTTGTTGGCTTCTCTACTGACCAAAACAAAAGCAAAGTAGTATCCGAGAAAATAGAGCTGATCTCCCAAGGAGGGTCTTTATCAATAGAAGAGCAAAGTGTCACTTAAGAACTATCACTTCACTCTCAAAAAGACATCTTTCAAACATGTGTTTCTTGCAAAAATCACGTCATCAGATACTTGTGTTTCACTAGCCTTATTTTTTCTTCTGTCATACATAAAAATAGCAACCACCCAAAAAAAAAAAAATGTTTCCTAAAAATATATCCAAACCCATACACAATCGGCCTACACCAATTTTATCAAAACCAAGACGCAAAATATTAATAAGATTCTTGGGAGGCAAAGATGAGGGTTTTTTTTCCCTTTCCCGGTAAAAGTATTATTGATTTAAAAAAATGTGATTAATTATTAATTAAGGGTGTAGTTATCGGCACTTCATAAAAGTAATTTATCACTCTGAAATAATATTACTAATACGTTTTCATGATCCCTTGTGATGTTTCTATGCCCTAAAAGTTGTTTTGGAGTGCTATAATGTTTTTGGTACTGTTAATCACACCCTGATTAATTTAAGACATTCTGATAATTGAAAATCTAGATTATTTAACGCATTGAAGACTTGGTTTGTCTATTAATTTACCAAAATATTCTTTTTTAATTACAAAAAATAAATAATCACTCTACTGAAATATGAACCCCTGCTCTTACATTGACAAAGCGCAACTTAACCACTTGATTAAACAATTTCGCATTGCCTTACAATACGTCAAAAAACAGATCAATCAAATATTATCAAGTATTTTTTGAAAATGTAAAAGCCAAAACATGAAGTGCTTAAATAGGATCGATCGAAAGGAGAATTAACCGTAGGAATTGTCAAACCCAAAAGATGGGTTGAAGGTTGAAGATAACACATGATTGAACAGAAAGTGGGTATAGCTATTAAGAAACTCATTTTAAAAATCAATGCACCAATTAAATCTTCACAGTAACGATTCGAGTTTAATTATTGATTGCGCGCATCAAAGTCAATTAATTTAACTACATGCATGCAAGCTAAGTAAGTTGGCGTACAATTTGAAGCTTCCCAAAAACACCTACATCATGAAGGAAAACAAAACAGGATCAGTCTCTACATTGGATTGAAATAATGTGGTCTTAAAGGACAAGCAAAACAGAAAAACAAAGACATCTTCAATAGAGAAAACCCTGTTATTCTATAAAGTACCAAAGGAATTGAAAACTTTTACTAACCACGGTTAATTATTTCTAAGTAGCATGAAATCAATGTTGCTTCCTGTTGGAGGAGATTAAAACTCGCATTGACTACATCTGTTTTAGCTAGGTCCAGTCAAGAACGAAAACCAAAGATTTTTAGATTATTAGACATTGCATCCTTTATATTAGTAGATTAAATGATAGGCCAGTGTGACTTAAATTCTTAAACAATCACTTTTATATTTACAGAATGAAATGCTTATTCCTAGTTTAAATAAGAAATTCATAAATTAAACTGCCATTTTAAAGTATTGGACCAAAAGAAAATGAACAAACAATACATTACGTTGTTCCTAAAGTTCAGTCCAGCCGGGCTTCAGGTATTTATAATATCCTATAGCAAATCAGAAAAAGGGAAGACAATTAGAAAGCAATCATGGAAGATATCACTTGAATATAGAAAACATCAAATGAAATGTAGAGTTCGGATATACCATCGAGAACATCCACATGTATCCTTATCCTTGAAACCTGGAAATACATTAGAGTATTGAGTGATTTGCATCCGTAAATGAACAAGTCCCCAAAGGATTCCAAATTCTCAAGTCCCTGGATCTCAGTAAGTTTCTCACAGCCAGTAGCATTTATTAATTGTAATTTCCTAAGATTTGAAAAGTCGGGTAAGTTTTTAATCGATGTGCAGTAACCAATGTTCAAATATTCCAAGGATTTTAGTTCTTCAAGCCCCCGGATATCAGTTAGCTTGTCACAGTTTTTGACACATAATGATTTTAAGCTTTTTAAGTTTGAGAGATCCAGTAATGTTTCTATGAATTTGCAATCATCCACATCCAAAAGCTCCAAGGATTCCAATCCCTCTAGTCCATGAATCTTGATTAGCTTGGGACAACCTCGAATTTTCGATCTTCTCAACCTTTTTAAGTTCATCAGACCAAATACTCTTTCTATGTGTATGCAATAACTTATATCCAAAACCTCTAAAGATTTCAGTCCGCCTAGACCTCGAATCTCGGTTAGCATCACATCAGAAGCATCTAATTCTTTTAACCTTTTTAAGTTTGACAGATTTGGTAATCTTTCTAAGGACTCGCATTTCCTCATGAACAAAAGTTCTAAGGTCTCTAATTTGTCTAGCCCTGGAATGTCAGTTATTAGCTCACATTCCTCGATTTTCAGTTCTTTTAACTTTGTTAGCCTGGATAGATTTGGCAGTGTTTCCAGTAGATGACAGCATGTTGCATCCAAGTATCTCAAGGATTCCAATTCTTCGACACCATCAAGACTACAGAGCCCATAGCAATAATTTACCTCTAACCTCTCTAAATTCAAAAGTGTGGATAAGAAAGGAACTCGCCTCAAGTATTTGCAGTCAGAGAGATCTAGAACTTTCAACTTTTTTAACATCTGTAAAAAATAAAAAAGTCAATTTTCAAAGAGAATACATATATAATAAGAATATGATGATGATGATGAGACCATTGAAACAAAAGGAAATCTAGATAGACCTGAATCTGACTCCAGAGGTCTGAGGAGTCCGTGATATCACTAAATGATAGATCGAGGATAACAAGATTCCTCAAGTGAAGATTAGTTGGCATAAATTCCAACGAGTAATTTCTCCACTGAAGCCATCTTAAATTTGGAAGACAATGCTCAAAATCACCATACAGATAATCCCGAGCATTCAGAGTAAGATACCTTAGATGTGGTAACCTAAGAAACTTTTCTCCTTCAAGATGGCGTTGGTTAGCATGCTCCGAATCGTCAAAACCGTGCTTCCAATCGCCAAAATCCAACTCCCATTCAAATGTAGGCGGGTGAAGGTCAAGGCAAAGGGCTTTAACCTTTTTTGTTCCCTGCAAAGAATATCACGGGATATGATTTAGTAAATAATTTACGTAATTCAAAGGTTCTTTCGAATAATATATAAATCTTAGTCAAATTTTGGAATTATGTAAATTACGTGATTTTATAATACGGTTATAGAGTTTGAGTTTGATCCATTTCGTTTTAACGATTTCTCTCCTCCATTATTAGTAACTAAAACTTCCCTTTTTTAACTAAAACATGTAAATGGATAAGAATATCATTTAAACTCAACTTTTATTACTATAATTAGATAATTTCTAAAATACATACGAAATGTTCTAAAATTTTTGAAAGAACACCTAAATTTAAAATTATGTGATTTTAAGATTCCGTTTGATAGCAACATGGAAAGTGAAAAAAAAAACAACTAATTTGGTTGAGAAGATGGAAAATATGTTAAGAGATGTAGCGAGGAAAAATTTTCTTTGGGTAGTAGCGAAGAAAAATTTTCCACAAAACATAAAGAAGGATGAAGGACACATACTCACGAAAATGAGAGAACATCATACCACATGCCTTAACTTATTTTCTATCTTCTCATTCAAATTAGTTGTTTTTCTTTTTATTTTCCATGTTGCTATCAAACAAAGCTTAAGATTATAGATTTCAAAATCTTATAATTTATCAAATAATATAATTTTAAAATTTTGTGAAAAGAACATAATCTTATAAAAAAAATACTGAATGACAGATAAGGATTTTACAAAATTGCCTTTGCTATTCACAATGATAATTTAATAAATTTATCTTATTAAAAATGTATATGTATTCATTCACACAAACACAAAGCCAAGCTGGACTTTTTTTGCATCAGGGGGCAAAATCCATAATCCATGATAACACTTATACTATTATTGCAATAAATTCATTTTGAGATTAATAAAGATATATATGATAATTGCAGGATGGAGAAAGTAAACTAAATATAAATATATTGTAAGAAAGTAAATAGTATACTATGTGTATTAATATTAAAATATTATGTTATAATAAAATCTTGGTGTAATTTATCGACAAATATTTGTAGAGCAAACTTGTTAAACATGGATAACATATAATACATGGAGAAATCGTGATGATAATAAAAGATATCAAGAAATGATGAATGATAAAAATAAAATATAATTAATATAAGGTCCAAAAACATTAAGAAAAAATCAACTATTTGTAGATCACACACACTTAGTGAAGATTTTATTTTAAGTTTATGAAAATTAAGCATAAGTAATATAATGAAATTCCAGACAACGTAAATGTAAAAATAAAATTAAACATATATAACATAAAGAACAAAACATTTACAAAAATTAATTGCACTTCTTAATTATTTTTTTGTATTTAACTTTTTCTTAAAAAAAATTGTTTGAAAAACAATTTCATATAAATAAGGAACAATTTAAGAATTCATATCCTGATTGAAATTCTAAAAGCGGTGACTTGCTTTTGAAATGAATACTTTATTTAAGGACTATCTTAATCTAAACTTACGGACAATTATAAACCACACATTCGGTCAACCGGTTGTGTTTCTTTAATTGCCCAATTTCACCCCATATTTATATTACGAACAATTTAACCCTCTCAAAAATAATAACTTTCATTTTAAAAGCTGTTTTAAGTAATTTTTTGTGATACACTATCGTAAGTAACTTTCATTTTAGGGGGCTTATAAAAGCACCCTGATATTTCAATTTAAATACCCTTTCTATAAAAAAAGGTAATTCATATAGTTAGATATGAGTTTTGAAGGCACCCTAGTTGAGAATTCAACCCACGATTTTTTTTTCTTCATCGTTGCATCTCTTTGTCGTTATCTTTTTGCTTCATCATTGCGTCTCTTTTTCGTCAACATCAAGTCAACACAACTTCGTAAAGTAAAACATTATTCTTCACTTCTTTACATTATCTATGTGTGTGTGTGTGTGTTGACTTGTATACATTCGTAGTGTTATGTATTCTATTTTCTGTTATCTCCGACTCCAAAAAAGTTTATATTTATCAAACTTCAATATATAATCAATCTACCAAATTAAGCATGATTTTGAAATTACCCCATGTATGTACTGTCAATTTTTTTTTCTGCCAACTTCTTCTATGCATTGTGATTTTTCACCCTATACTTAAAATTGTTCCGGGGAAGATAATATTTACTCTCTTTCCAAAGTACCCCTTTACTACATGCCAAATGCTAAACACATGCCTGTAGACTTGAAGTTAAATGCCAAACATTCTAAAATACTTTTCCAATTCCCCTTCTTTTGTTTGCTCTTATACGAAAAGAAAGATTTGCATAGTAGCTAAGAAATAAAGTGCTTGGAATTTGAATCTTTGAAATTGCGTGCATGTTTTCCTTCGTTTCTTTTAGTAGATTGGAATTAATTCAAAAAAAAAATGGGTGTTTTTACAAATTTAAAATTAAAATATGGGTACCTAAAAAATGGGTGTTTAAATTGAATTTGTAAGGTGCTTTTACCAACACCCTTCATTTTAATATCAGTTTAAACCCACTAACCACGATCCATATAGGATCTAACCTGGACCATTTTGGGGCCAATTTGTCCCTCTCATTTTCACCCAAACAACTTCGTTATAGATGAAACATCGAAAAAAGTTACATATCTTCCTTGAATAAAACGAATTTCATTCGAGTCCTTAAAGGAGTATAGCATATATGTGAAGTTCTTGGTATTGTACTTTATACGTTTATTTATGCATGAATTTGGTTATCTTCATTCTTTCGTGACGGGCTGTGGGCATTTATTATAGAAGTACAAAGGTCTTGGTATATATCAGTCTTTAAAACTTTAGTATTCTCGATAATTGCCCCTTAAACCGATGGAACGGTTTGTACAAACCCACTGCTTTTGTTTTCCCTATTCATCAATTTTTTATTTTTTTTGGAATTATTCTGTTTGTTCACGCTATATCATAGATATGTATAGTTAGGCTAAAAAGAGACATTCCCTCATTTTACCAAAAAGAAGGGATGTCCATGTGGAAGGGTAAATAGATATTTTTTTAATGAAAGTTTGTAGAGATGATCTATATAATGAATAGATCACCCCCAACAAATTTCGTAAAAAAATTCAATGTAGAAGTGGGTGAGATGTTCATAAAAAAACTCAACAGCTGAAAACGCATTTATATATACTATCAATTTCTCAATACACCCTTCTAGGTTAAATTTTCTTACGAAATTTGGTGTAGGTGATTTACTCATCATATACATAATCTCGATAAATTTGCATTAAAGAATTCGACTATTTACTCCTCGAAATGGACATCTCTTCTTTTTATTAAAGTGCAATCTTTATAGCCTAATACGATACCTATATATATATATATATTCATGCGATTTATCATTAGCTTAGTTTGTCCATGTAATGTGGTGGCTTCGCACTGGGCAAAGGACCTTTGTTCTTCATGTACAACTTGCTAGGTTTTTAGTTGGACTTGTTAACTACTTGTGATTTAAAAGAAACCTTTGCACTTTTATCATACTTAATTTTTCTCTCTCATAGTTGGAAGACTAATTTCACATCAGGTAACATTGTCTCTGATATAGATAGTTATAGGGAAGGAGTGTCTCTGTATATGGTGCAACCCACTATGAACATAGTACCATGCACCCTTCTCTCACTTTTCTCTTACATGCTTGAGTTTTGTGCTCTATTTTATTCAATGGTTATATAACTATAATATATTTGCGTGTTTCATTTTTAACCCAATTGTTTAGGAAAACAGAGGGTTTCAATTGAGTCACTAATGTCCAGGTTAGATATGATCCCACTTGGATTGCCACGTAGGATCACCATTAGCCAATTTAAACAGATGTTAAAGGAGGGTCTTAATTAAGTCACTATATAATTTACCCTAGCGTGGCAATCCACATAAGTGGCCACACTGATTTACAAAAGTATAAAAGATTGTTTTGTTTGTAAAGTATTTTGTTACGTAACTAAATGAATTAAGAAGCAAGAGAAATGCTAAATTTTTCAAATAAAATTGTATATTTTACCTGACCAGTCCTATAAACCTCGAAAGCTTTGTCACAATCCCATAACCTACTCCACCTCCCCCACTCATCCAATTTTCCTTCACATGCAATGTGTCTACCAAGGTCTCGTAGTTGATCATGCATCCTTAGGATATCATCATCTCCAATTGTTATAAGAGACTTGCGTACGAGAATATTAAGCACATTCCTTGGATAAAATCCGCAATCATCCCACATGTAACAAGGATTTGTTTTATCCTCTCCAATGAAGAGACACGCGATATCAAGGAATATCTCTTTTTGCGCAACACTCAATGGGTCATAACTTAATCTCAATTTTTCCTGGAATTCCTCTGCAGGTATGTTTTTTAACTCTTTAAACTTCTCATCCCATAAATCCTTATCTGTCTCACCATATAATGATGACCCTGTGACCACAAGAACTAAAGGAAGACCTCCAGCAGTGGATACAATGTTCTTAGAAAGGATATCATAACCTTCTGGGGGAGATTTGCTCATGAAGGCGTGCTTGCAGAATAGCTCAAGAGAATCATCATTGTCTAAGAAATCCGGTTTGTAACTTCCATAAACTTCAGGGTGACCGCCTTCTCTAGTACTTTCAAACGCACGTAAAACCTCCTTGTCTCTGGTTGTAATGATGATCTTAGCTCGTGCACCAAACCATTTCCAATTTCCTACAAGCTGTCAATTTGAGACTTTTCATTCACGTCGTCAAGAACAATTAGAACTTTCTTTCTACAAACCACATCTTTGATTTTTCTAATTCCGTTGTTATAATCATCAATATCAACGATTTTTGTCTTGCAGATGTCTGAAAGAAGTTTTTTTTGCAAATGAACTATACCATTGCGGCTTTCTGTTTCTCGGACATCTTTAAGGAAGCTATGACATTCAAAGTGATGTTGGTACTTATTGTAGATGAGGTTAGCAATAGTTGTCTTGCCTAGACCACCCATGCCATAGATTCCAATAAACCGAACACCGTCAGAGTGAATGTTCAAAAGTTCCTCCATCTTTTCTATGTGACTAGGCATTCCAACCAAATCTAAATCTCCATGCTTATTATTCTGCTTCAAAAATTTTAAGACTGTGTCCTTGATGATTTCTACTAGTTTTCCTTCATATCTGTGACATGTGTAATAGATATAAAAGGGATCAGAAACTAATTTCTAGAAATTACCAATAACAGAAAGTTGAATAGCTAATTTAGTAAGTCAATTTGAGACTAAATCGGATGAAACAAATTAAGTAAAAAAAAAAACTTAAATTGTGAGATTTTTTATAGTATAGTCTATTCTACATATAAAGCAATAACAACAGTAGCAATAACATGCCAACATTAATTAATATTTTATCTAAAGTCTAAACCCGATTTATAACTAGATGTCTGTTTCTTTTGAATCTCTAAAATATGAGTGGCCAAAATTCAGACTTTAATGTGAGTTAATGTGTTTGTTTTGATTAAAACTTCAGAAGTAACCTCTTACTATGCTGTGAACGATTTAGAGGCTCTCCTACCTCTTAATGTTTACAAATGTAGGAATGGCTGCATAATATAGTTTTGGGCATATGTTAAAAGATGAGACTGTAAAATGGTCAAAGTAATATATTTAATGTTTATTCAAGATATTGTGTTTAGACAGAAAACAAATAAAATTTTTAAATTCTAATTTTAAACTTCAAATTCATAATATAAATTAAGACAAGAAAACAAATGCCACATAAGCTCACCCATTTCTTTTTAATTTTTTTTTCTTCAAACATACTAGTAAATGAATTACAAATTAATTATTAATAATTTGAAGATATTATGAATACCCAATATATTCGAAAACTATCATTCCTCTCTATAATTTTTTGTTGCTAGAAATAAAACATCTATTTAAGTTAATAAAAATTACTGAACCATGAATATTCCATAGCAAAGGTCCCAATTTATATTTGTTTTTTTCCCTCATTTTAAATGAAATAGTGCGCACATGAGAAAAAATTGGGTTATTCTCAAGGGGGATAGAATGTTATTTACTCAAACAATAATGGTATTACCCGCCGGTTTCTTTCTTGAGTTCTAATCCTTTCAATTGTCCAACTTTTTTGAGAGCATTCTTCCATTCTTGAATAACCTTTTTATCATAACGACGCTTTCTGTGTTGGCGAAAAGCCTCCTCATAACTACCACGCTGATGTTGTACATCATCAGGCTCTACATCATAGAAAATAGGAAAAATCATTTGACTCCCATTTTTCAGACATTGTACCATATGTGCAAGCTCAAGCAAGCAACATTTCTTGGAAGCATAGTTTTTGGAGAAAATAGGTATGGAGATTTTTGAATCGTTGATAGCTCTAACAAGTTCAGGGCCGATCTCTTCGCCGACGAGAAGCTCGTCATCATCCCTAAAAGTGCGAACGCCAGCACCGTGAAGAGAGGTATAGAGGTAATCAGTGAAGCCATAACGAGTGTCTGTACCACAGAAATTCAAGAATACCTCGTATTCCCCTACTAACAACGATGGATCTGTTGCGGAGGCGAAGGCAGATGCTGAACTGTTGCTCATGGTGGAATCCAATACTAATAATGATGGATCTGCTGCCACTGCTGCTGAACCAGGGGCAGAGGCAGAGGCAGAATCAGATTCATGCTGATGCTGAAATATCGACACCAAATAATTTCAGTGGAACCAACAATCTATCTCTACTTGTGTGTGATCGCAAAATTGAGTGATGAAAGAAGAAGGCTTAATTTTTGTTTTTTAAATTTATCTCTTTGAAGACGACAAAGAGTTGACTGTTCTCTTCTTTCTAATTGCCAAGAAGGTACCCGGAACTTTCTCAAGGAGAGTAGTGGGCCAATAATTATTTTTCAATTCAACTAAAGATGAGTGCTCCATAATTATAACATACAAAAATAATCAATTTTTGAAAAAAATATAAAAATAATTATTATTGACATATACCAAAATATTATCTAAACATTAAATATATGTACACATATTATTTGCTTATGAGTTGAGCTAATGTATCTTTTTTATACTTGATAATGGTTCGCTGAGTAGGAATTTGTTGACCCTTTTTTAAAGAGGGTTATGGTGACCCTTATATTTAATTGGTGGATGCAATAAAATAATAATAAAATAGTTTGGTGAGCACCACAATTTTTATTGCATCCACCAATCAAATGCAAGGGTCACCATGACCCTCTTTAAAGGAGGGTTAACAAATTCTTACTCTAGTTTGGCCCCTAAGGACCGGGTATGTGCACGTATAATCGGTGCTTAAGGGTCGAATAAATAGGTGGGAATATTAAAGAGTGTTTTAGTGAGCGTCAATAATAGCCTCCAAAATAAATTGAGTAAGGTGATGAGATATTCTCTATCATATATTTATTTTTATTAGTAATATTCTTCATTAGACCTTTTGTGAATTTTGTTTTTCTTCTTTAGTGCCAAAAAAATTCATACTGCAGAAAAAGAAACAAACAAAAGTTAAGATAACATCTCAGCAATTGTTTTTGCTATCATTTTTTATTTGAACAAACATAACCGAAACATTCAAATAAAAAAATAAAAGTTGACTATTAACACTTGAAATGAATATATTATTACTCAGTTCTTTATAGATTGGAAAATTTAGAAGAAAAGGAATAAAGGGAAAAGGTTAATTACTTTGGGCCTTTTTGTTTTTAGTTTAGAATATTTGAATTATTTTGTATTTAACCCAATACGTTTAGATAAATACGCAGTCTTCTAGCCTTTTAAAAATAATTACGTATTTCCTATGAGAGTGTTCAAATAGAAGGAAAAAAAAATACTGGTGTGATAATACTAGTTAACAAGAAAAAAAAATAGAAAAAAAAAGCACTCAAAAGTGTAATAATACTAGTGTGATTGAATAAAATATGATGCAAAAACAAACTAGCCCTTAATAATGCAAAAAGTGTAATAATGCAAAAACAAGATTTTTAAAACCAAACTAGTCCTTGATCTTTTTTTGTTCATGGGATACATGATTACACTTTGAATAGCCAATGCTAAATATGCCCACCATTTTAAGTATTAGAATCCAATGCTTTATCTGCTTAGATCCAAAGCAGTACAGTTCTTGAGAGTGGAAGGTTTAAACCTTTTTGTCCCCCAAAAGACAAAAGTAAAAATAAAAATGCATACATCCAACAAAATTCTTGTTAATATTACTTCAATAAGTCATAATAATTTCCTGGTTTTTATGTTTGTTTTTTTTTTGGGGTTTTGCTTTTTTTTTTTCCGCTTTTAATTTTATCAATTTTTTTTTGTTATGTAACATTGTAGTCCATCACCCACAGAAAAACAAATCATTTTTCCCAAGATATTCACAGAAATACATATATATTTTGTAATTTAATTAATTACCATATTTCTCAAACCAAAAATATCATTAATCAAATTCAGTTAATAAAAATATGAAATTACGAAGTGTTAGTGCCAAACCTCACAAAATACACGGACGACGGCGAGGCTAGGTGAAGAGACGGCGGTGAGGCGAAGAGACGGCGGCGAGAGAGGGAGATGAAGATGAGCGGTGAGAGAGGGAGGCGAAGAACTACAGATAGCGGTGGGAGGCAAGGTGAAGAGGAAGATTTGAGATGAGATGAGAGATTGAGAGAGAGATGGAGGAGGCGGCGGAAAGTAGAAATGAGGGTGAGGCTGAGAGTTTTAGATTTTAGGGCTTTTTCACTTTTGCTTCCAAACGGTGTAGTTTTAAGTTTAGGTGCAAATTTTTTTATTTTTTTTTTCAGACAGTTCGGTGCAATCTGGGCGATTCGATTAAACCGAATCCCGGACTCCAACCGACCCAAAATTTTGGTTTTCGTTTTTGATTTCTGTTTTGATATTTTTTTTTTTCAATTTAAAACTTTTAGTATTGCAACGGATTTATTCAGTTTGTTCGTTTGATTTTCGGATATTTGACATCACTCTTAATTTAAAGGCAATGGAGTCAATTTAAACTGCATCAAAGTTTACTCTCATTTCCTAAGAAATTTCACTTTAGTCCTTCACTAAAGTTGAACGTTAAACATTGCAAAGTATGGTGTTGCAAAGTTATCATGTTGTAACATTATCTTTAATATTGAATTAAAGTAGTATATTTCTTGTATAATATTATCATAAATTAGTGACTAGTGAATACATAAAAAATAAAAAGATCTTATTTTTGATTGTTGCATCTAATTATTTTAAATTCTACTTCAGCTCTATATAGTAGTGAGTACATACAAGAACAATATTTCCAAGAATAAAAGATGATATATTTTTTAAAATTAGTACTTAAAACTATATCCATACTTACATCTTACAAACTACGTCGTAATACGTACCAAAATTATAATTAACCATTAGAAAATATCTTAAATTTTAGTCACACAATTTTTTTTATCACTTTTACAATTTAAAAACAATTGTCCGTAATCAGTGGCGGAGTCAGGAATAATTTTCAGGGGATGCCAAAAAAAATTTAGCCAAATCAAACACAATAATTATGTTTACAGGCCAATTTTTTACTAAAATACTTCTCCATTTTGTTTCGATATTTTGGAAAAGTTTAAAATGATATACTAAAATTAATTATATTTTGAAATATTTTTATCAACTCAATATTCAACCTACTATAACCAACAAACAAATATATTAATAAATCAATCTAAGAATCAAATCAAAATTAAAACACCTAAATCTTAATATTCAATTTTTTTTTTAAATAGTATAAGATTATGAAAAGGAAATACAATCTAAGAGGTAGGGCCACAAAAAAAGAAGAAGGAAGTGGAGTGCGCTGGTGCAATAGTGGCAGTGTTACGGCTGAGCTTCAAATAAATAAAAGAGGCAACTAAACTAAATTAGATTACCTGCTATTCTTCCTATTTATATACCATCCCTATAATAAATTACAAAATCGAGTCCCCAAACCTATATATTTCGTAGTACAAAACCCCCTCACCCACTAGACTTTTCTCAATTGTACCCTATATTGAATTACATAGCATGACCCCCAAAATTATACCCTCAGTCTGCCACCCACTAAATATTTTAATTAAACAAATACCCTCTCATCTTTATACTATCATACACAGGCCCTTGTACTCAGTCAAAATTTGGCAAAAGTTTAGGTGGGGCCATGGCCCCTCCTGGACCCTACCTGGCTCCACCTTATTCTTAAGTTTATAGATTGCACGCTCCCTAAAAAAAATTAACAAAAGAATAAAGTATTTATAATTTATTATTTTTCTTTTTCAAGTTCCATTCTAGAACATTATTCTTTTTGTAATTTTATGTATACACAATAGGCTACATTACCAATTTTAGTGGTGTTTTTACCATCCCACATGTAACACAGTAAAAAGATCTCTAATAATATAGGCCCGTTTCTTTTGAATCTCTAAAGTATGAGGGGCCAAAAAATTCAGACTTAAGCGTGAGTTAAATTATTTATTTTGGTTAAAACTTCATAAGTAACTTCTTACTATGCTCTAAATTATTTAGATAGAGGTTCTCCTACTTCTTAATGTATTTAGTGATATAGGAATGGTAGCATAATATCATTTTTTATACACAAGCCTAATAGTTATAGGCATATATTAAAAGATAAAATCACTGCAAAATAGTCAACGTAATATATTTATTGTCTATTCAAGTATTGTATCTAGACAAAAAAAAACAAGGCAAACAAAAATTTTAAATTCAAGTTTTAGACTTCAAATTCCAAATATAAATTTGGCCAAGAAAACAAATGACATTTCTTTCTAATTGCCAAGAAGGTAACCGGAGCTTTCTGTGAAAGCTCGTGAGGTCAATATCCAAGGACGTGGAGAGAAGTGGGCGTAGTATTTCTTTTTCTTTTCAACTAAACATGATTGAACCCTCACATGGTTCGAGTCTTAATCAAGGTGGAATTTTGGAATGGGGTTTTATTTGTTTATTAGTAAAAATGAGTTTTAGACTTCTATTAAAAAAAATGTAATAAGAAAATAAGATAACATCGCCATACATCAGTCAACTAATTTTTTAACTTCTTATAAAAATTAATTATTTTTATTATAATTTTCAATTTTGTTATGAAACGGAACCGAAACATTCAGATATAAAAATAAAAGTTAACTATTAACGTTCCGAATGAATACATAATTACAAGGTTCTTTATGGATTGGAAAAATTGGTAAAAAAATGAATAAAGGGAAAAAAATGGATAAAAGTAAATGTGGTATCCTAGTTTCGGCGCCCTTAACAACCAATGAGAAAGTCGCTACAAAACTTACATATACCGACTCTCCAATTAGATTAGTCCACTTATTTATAAATAACTAATTTAATTTACACGTACATAAATATTCCGATATACATATTAATTGATTCATACTCTACTAGTTCGCAAAAATCCCCATACCTAAGAAATAAAATACTTAACTTTAAAGGGTTATAAAGAAATCCTACCGGTAAACGCAACAATTTTAAAATTAATTAATTTTTACCCCCTAAAGTTTACCTAATGTATCACTTTAGTCCCTATAGTTTCTTCAACATTTTGGGATTGATTATCCGAGCAGATTATTTATCCCACTAAAGTTTCTTATTCCACCAAGAGAGAGATTAACAAATCCCACCTAAAAGGTAGGATATTTTATCCTATCCGGATGAGATTAAATAATCATATCCGACTTTCTAATGCTGCGTACCACACCCTAAAGGGATTGCCACCCTTGTACTCTTCTCTAAGAACTTACTTTCGCTTTACTTCCATCACCATCTGGCCACTTTTGAGCTCTTCGCTGCATCACCCTCCTCTAAGAAATTAATTAATTGTCTTGTTAAATTACTGCTGACGAGATTTAAACCATATCCACTCATGTAAAGAGTGGATAATCATACCATGTGAGTTAGAGCACATTTTTAACCTTTTTTTGAGACAGTTAATTTATTTTATTTTATGTTTTCTTTTTAATTTTATTCTTCCTTAACTGAATTTACCGATTGGATTGGTTTTTTGTGGTCCATGCTTTTGACCTTAAACTTTTTCGGTGGGAAAACATAAATTATATACAAACAAGTGGTCCACTCATGTGGTCCATGCTTTCCATGACTTTTGTACGTATAGAAAATGTATGTGCTCCATTTCTATTCTTTAGTTTTGTGACTCTTTATATTTGGGGGTAATATTTATATACAAACAAGTCCCATTGAATGGAAAACAACAAATACAATTGCAATTTGGTATTGGATTTAGACACAAATTTCATACCACATACTACAACAGCGGTTAAAAATTTAGATACAAGTATGACACGATACAATATGAACACATTATTAAAAACAAATTAGAGAGCACAAACTGAAAGAGGAGTATCTGCCTATTATCATAAAACAAAATATTTACAAGTGCTAAGTGGTTCTTTGTAAAAAAGGAAAAGGAAAAAAATATCAAACTATAATTTTTATTTCATAGTGGATTTTTGAATTTCATGAAAATAAATTAAATGGAAAAAAAAGAGTAGTTCTTTGTGGAAAAGAGGAGAAAAAAAAACTGTAATAATTTTTCACTGTTGCTTTTTAATTTCATGAAAACAAACTAAAAGGAAAAAAATTGTTTTCGGGGAAAAGAAAAGAATTCAAACTACAGTGGCTTTTTGAATTTCATGACAATAAATAAAACGAAAAACAAGAACGTGGTTCTTCATGGAAAAGAAAAAAATTCGTCTACAAAATTAATTTTCCTGACAGTGGCTTTTTCGAATTTCATGAAAAAATTAAAAGTAAAGAAAAAGTTGTTTTATTTGCTGAAACAAATTAAAGAAAGAAAGTAGAATAAATAATGGATGAGAGAGAGGATTTGGGTAAATGTGAACTTCCGTTAATGCATTTATGGAGTAATTGACGGGTTTGAGTTTTGCAGCTAAATTAGTGTATTTTTATTGATTTTGTGCATAATTCTCCGCGCTAATGGTCATATTTAAATAAATTCTTAAAAAAAAATTATCAACATAATTCTAGGTTTTCTAACACTGTCCGTCAATTTTTAACATCTTCTTCTTCCTTGCAAGAAAAGCCCCATCTTTTACTGTCCCTTCACCTCATCTTTGTTTCAACTTCCAAAATCAAACAAAACTCAACATTATCAAAATTAAAACCGAATGCAAAATCAAAATTGAAATGGAAGCTAAATCAAACTGAATCGACATTGAGGTAAAAGTAAAAGCAAAATTAAAATTTCTCTCTATATATACAATCTAAAAGTAACTTGAAATTAAGAACTGATAGTTAAGAAAGAAAATCAATGAAGTTAGAAAGGAAGTGGAGTACATAATTAAGACATTATTAATTTTTACTAATGAAAAAACATGGCAAAAGTTGTCAGGGAGCATCCATGGCGTGGATCAGATGCACAAATCATGTTCTTATGATCCTATATTTCAAATACTCCTCTGCTTTGAATTACATTTGATAAAAAGTACAGAGAACCTTCCATAGACTTGTACGTGTAAATTTCTTCCCTTCCTAATTCTCATAATACAATTTAAATAAAAAGATATATCTACTAAAAGTACAAATAATCCCACCGCCTAATATTGTAGGCTCAAAATTTCATTATGTTCTTGCATCGTAAAGATATATTTATTAAAAATACGAATAACCTATGTACAGCATCGCATAATGAATATGTGAAGTTTTCAAAACTCTTGACTTATCTACTAAAAATGCAGACAACCTCTCCAAAAAAATTGCACAATGAAAATTGGGAGATTAAAAATATATTTTAGGATCTATTTTTTCTTCAGTCGAATCCCTCAAATATATAAGTGGGAAATTAGAGCATCAATGTATGAAATGACGAAGGTGATTGGGGAGAAAGTAAGATTGGCGGATAGGGATTTGGGATAGGCAGCCGAATGGTGGGACAAGCAAGGGGCTAGAGGATTAAATGGTGGCATGGGCATGGCTTATATTAATATAAGAGATGAGCTCAACTTTGGGTTAATGGGTCAAAGGGTTAATAAAGGTGACTAGCTGGGCTGCAATGTGATTAATTAAAGTTTGGGCTCCTACCTAGTTAATTTTTAATCAATGTGATTGATTAAAAATTCATAAAAATTCTATAAATCCTAAATCTAATACACCCGGCCGTATATTCGGTACTATATATGGTACGAAGACCATATCCATTGTGTATGTTAATATTGTAGGCTAAAAAGGCAATTTTATCATACACTACCGATAAGCATCTGCAGCGCGTAGGGGAAAATTGTTCCATTTAGCCACACGATGGACATTGTGTCGTGTGGCTTGCCTAGTCACAATGTTCCCCACGACACAATGAACATCATGGGGATGCTCCAACGGCTCCACCCAACGGCTCTTTGTTTAATTAACGGTAAGATTTTAAAATGTATTTATACTTCTCTCCCCCCATTCTAACTATATCACAAATATATTATTTATCTCACTCATCATATATATACACTTAATTTCATTAATCATTCTCCCCCAATTTCGAGGCAGACTAGTTTTTTTGAAAATAACTAAGGTATTATTTAATTTTTGTAATGTTTTGATTTATTATATATAAATTTATTTGTTTGTTTCATATTTTTTATTATTTTAATTTTAATAATTACATGTTTAAAATGTAATGTCAACTTATCTATAATATCACAATAAATAGTTATTTTGATAATAGTACACTAAAAAAAATCTACCAATAACTTGTTGTAGCATAATTTATGTCTAAAATCAAATTACTCACACCATAAGTTTATTCTTGTTCACAAAATCTCCAGATGATTTATGAACTAATCATACACACAACCATACACATTACCACACACTTCAATATAATAAGATTTATTTTCTTCAAATGTAATTTTTAAATAAAACTCATATTTAGTATTTATTTAAATAAAGGTTTATATAAAGTTTTTCTTTTAAATAAAGGTTTATATAAACTTTTTTGTTTTACAAAAAATGTTTATATAAAATTAAAAAAATCCATTATGTGCTAACAAGTCATAGTTGTACAATAATATTTACGCGTCATATATAAACTTTATTTGCATTTTATGTAATCATGTTATATAATTATTTATTGTCAGCATAATGAAAAGAATTCAAAGATATTTCGGGAGATCTAGTGTCTCAAATCCTCCCAAAGAAGGCGATTCTAGTACACAAGCTGCTAGACCTAGCTTTGCAAGACGGCGATCGACCGAACGTCGTTTAGAACCTAAAAATGAAGGAGGTTCTAGTACACAAGCTACTAGGCCTAGCACTGCAAGAAGGAGATCATCCGAACGTCGTTCAGACACCGAAACTGAAGGAGGTCCTAGTAATAATCAAGGTGCAAGTTCATATTCCCCTTTTGCTAATTATAAAAGGGTTGTTGACGATAGTGATCATATTTCTAAAATAAAAAGAACACCTGAAAGTAGTTTATTCTACATAAGGTCGACTTGGCATACTGCACGAAATCTGTATAAGGACTTAATAGTTAATCCAGATGTACAAATGTTACTTGATAATACTGGATTGTGTGATTTGTTTAAACGATAAATGCCGAATTCGGATCGTACTGTTGTTGAAGCATGTTGTCGACGTTGGTGGGACACCACCCATACATTCCACCTGCCTACGTGCGAGTTAGGTTTTACACCTCTTGACTTCACAATGTTAACAGGTACATACATAAAACTAAATTTAGTTATATTCATTTTATTTTTACATAATTTTATTAAAAATTTAGTAATGTATTGTAATTTGAAATTTTTAATAGGAATTTCCATTGGTGGCGATAAATTACCGATTCCTCAAGTACATGATGACGCGGAATTAATGAGAAAAAATGGGACAATAGCTACTTACTTACCATTTTTTCTAGATGAAATAGAATTCGGAGCGATAAAAGGTTCTATTATCTCTAATTATCTGGGCAGTGCCGATATAATAGAAGCTATTGGGGCTGAATCCGTAGTTAGATTATACTTATTCTACATTTTAGGGTATGTATTTTTTCCCACAGGTAGTAGTAGTTGCTCGATTTTTTGGCTAAATTATGTCATCGATGTTGAAAATGTTGGGCGCTATGACTGGGGATCAGTAATTTTGGCAAGAATGTATTCGGGTCTGAATGTTGCATCTAGAAGAAAAATTAAAAGCTTAAATTTCTTTTGGCAGCCAATTGAGGTACATATAAATATATTTTAATATGTATTGTCATTTATTTATATAACATTATAATTATATTGACATTTACGTTTGTTAATACTTATTAATAAATTGCAGTTCTTTTTTTAAGAGTACATGGCAACTCAATGTCCGCAGCTTATCTCCGGACAACCTCAAGTATGGCCTAGAATCCACCGATGGAGTTTGGACAATGTGGAGATCGCCAAAAATTCTGTGAGGTTCAATCTAGAAGTTACGGACCAGCAGTTGGATATGCGGTCAATGCAGTTAATTATTTGGCAACCATACAGAAATAATATTGCATTGACGTTCTTGATCCAAGTAATTTCGTTAAACCTCTCACGATGCCGGTATCTTTTACTTGATCCCCAAATCGGGGGAAACTGGTATTTGGCCGAACGGTGCTACCGTCAAATATTTGGGGGTATTGCTATTCCTAAAGATCCTCCAAAAAAAATGAGTAAGATCCCTCGAGATGTTTACGATCATTATGCCCAATATGGTTGGGAACAATGTACTGTGTATCTATCTGAAGCAATGAAAGAACTTTATGAAGAATATTGGACATATGTAGCTGGCGGTCCCTCATTACCACCAATTAGTAGAGGGGTTAATATCGACATTGTTGGATATGCGGCGTTGGTAGGCCGTGGTGTTGAAATACCATGTACGCCACACGAGGTGGTATGAGGAGTTTATAATAGTCAAGGTAGTTCATCTTCCGCACAAGCGTTGGCACCTGATTGGAGTTATACCTTTTGTACATCGAATTTTGAAACAATTTAATTGCCTTTGCCACGAGATAGACCTTCAATCGAAGCCCCACCAGCTATGACGCAATCACGGGGTATTTGGCGTAATGCTTACATCGACGCAATGAATTGTGCCAATCAATTAAAATATCAATTATTTATGCATTCCACTGACATGGCACAACAATTAAAGGAGAAAGACCGTCAAATTTTGGAAAAAGACGCAGAAATAGAACGGTTGCGTGAGAACTCGCAATCATATTCGCAATGGCCTAACCTTGATGATGATTAGTTCAATTACGTCATTTAATTATGTTATTATTGTTTACTTTGTAATGTTCGTATCATAAGTAATGGAATAATTGTTCAATTCATTTTATTTTTTATGTAAATTATATATTATTAAAATACGCTATCCTAGATTTAATTGTACACGCTATCCTAGATTTAATGTGTATACTATCCTAGATTTAATTGTATACGCTATCCCACCCAATGCATTGGACACACTATCCTAGATTTAATTGTACACGCTACCCCATCCAATGCATTGGACATACTATCCTAGATTTAATTGTACACGCTACCCCACTCAATGCATTGGATACACTATCCTAGATTTAATTGTACACGCCATTCCACCCAATGCATTTGACACATTATCCTAGATTTAATTGTACACGCCATCCTACTCAATGCATTGGACACACTATCCTAGATTTAATTGTACAAGCTACCCCACCTAATGCATTAAACACACAATTCTACACATAATTTCTTATAAATGAACACATTTTTACACTATCTTTAAAAGACAATTATTCAATATATTCTTAAATACTCTATGTGTTGTTAAATACTTTAATAACATTAAATATGTCTACTTCAAGAGGTTTTTACGGCCAAGATACAATAGATGATGAAATTGTTTTGCTATCTCAACAAATGACAAACTTAAATGAAGATGATGATGAAGCTGTTGCATATAATGAAGGGAGGAGGCAAAAGGCTATATTTAATATTAATATTTTAGAGACGACTGAAGTCACTGTAAAGAGATACAAATACCGACAAAGACAGGTTGCTCATTCAAGGCTGTGGAACGAGTATTTTGCAGAAAATTCAGTTTATCCCGAAACGGATTTTCGGCGTAGATTTCACATGCGATGAACACTATTCAACCACATTTTGGAGGCTGTGGCGAACTACGATAACTACTTCGTCCAAAAACCTGATGGTTTAGGTTGTCTTGGCTTAAGCCCCCACCAAAAGATTATAGCAACACTACGACATATGTGTTATGGGGCATGCGCTGATATATGGGGAGAATACCTTGCAATAGGTGAGTCCACTTCAATAGCGTCATTAAAACGATTTTGTAATGCTATTATAATTACATTTGGCAGTGATCGAGTACCTTAGAGCGCCTACGTCAGCAGATTTACATCGTCTTTCAAAAGGAAATTATGCTCATGGATTCCCCGAGATGCTTGGAAGTATGATTGCATGTATTGGGCATGGAAGAATTGTCTAGTTACGTGGCAAGGGTTGTATCGTGGTCATAAGCACACTCCAACAATTATATTAGAAGCTGTTGCGTCCTACGACACTTGGATATGAAATTCATATTTCGGTATGCCAGGTGTGAATAACGATCTTAACGTGTTGGCGAGATCAAATGTTTTTGGAAATCTATTACATGGTAGATGTCCGCCAGTAAACTATGAAATAAACGGCAATCACTATAATATGAGATATTATTTGGCTGACGGTATATATCCTAACTACGCGACTATTGTGAAAAGTATGAAAACGCCAAATTCAGAGAAAGAAAATGTATTTTCAGTAGCACAGGAGAGTGTTAAAAAAGACGTAGAACGGGCTTTCGGAATTCTATAAGCCCGATTTGCTATCATACGACAACCCGGGAGATTATGGAACGAGGCGACTTTAAGCTCCGTAATGTAAGCATGTATAATACTGCATAACATGATTATTGATGATGAAAGAAGAATTGATTAGGATTGTAAGTATGATCAAATTGAAGAACTTCCACCGATACAGCGAGATCCTATAGTGATCTTTAATAATTACATGCAACGTCGCAATGAGATGACTAATTCTGCAACGCACAATTGTTTGCGTGTAGATTTAGTAGAATACATTTGGGCACTACATTCTGAATCCTAATTTCATATGCTTAGAATTCGATTGTATTATTTTTAAGTGTATTTTTTGGCATTTTTCTACTAAAATGTATGTTTTTTAAGTTTTATGAGTTTTTGTGTTTTTTATATTTTAAATGTAATGTGCTTTTTTGAAATTGAATGCAATATTTATCATTTGTAATTTTATTATCTTAATATATAATTTTAATTTATTATAATAATAATACCCTAAATCCAAAATATTAAAATTATATATAATCTCGGGAGACGTGTATGGCACATGTAGATATGTTAGTGTATTGTCAAGTCATCTCGGGAGAAGTGTATGGTACATGTAGATATTTTTCAGATTTTCTTATCCTCTCATACTTGCTTTTAGATTATGTTTTATCATAATATAGATTTTTCTTATCCATATTTTAGATTTTTCTTATCCCTATCTTAGATTTCTCATTAGGTTTTTGTCATTTATAAATAATGCTCATTTTATCTGTAATATGAAGTAAGTAGTATGGATGAAGAAATAGAAGAGAAATGGAGGGAAATAATAGCAAGTTATGAAGAAGGTGGTAGAATAAGCCCACATGTATTTGCAACAAAAAATCTTTGGAAATATCATTTGTCTCGCTGGGTTAAAAAAAAGATTAAATTGTATAGAACAGGGGGAAAATAGTGGGTAGATAATTTTTTCTAGAAATATGTCCCAACAGAGTTATTGTCAACTCTGTTGGAAAATCTTGAAGTCGATCCTAAATATCGATTACTGCCTTCATTGGCCGAGCGAACATCAATTTTTGTGCTTCTACAGCAACGAGCTGAAGAAATTAGAAGGCGTATGGAACACCAAAGAGAACTAAGGCGTATAAATCCAGGTTTAATATTTAATGAGGATATTTTTGATTGAGATTGGGAAGATCACGCGTTTGAAGAATATGAAATTGAAGAATCAAAAACCTATCCAGACGATGTTTCTTCATCAGATGAAGGTGACGAATAATTATTATTAATTTTATGTAAGGTGAAACCTTTATGAAGCTTTTATGTATGTTTTATAAAAGAATGTGCTGTATTTTACTTTGTTAATCCGTATGAAATGAAAATCGATATTTATTTCATTAAAAGTTCATAGCACAAATACATTAAAATAACATCGAGAAAAACATTAAATGAAAGCATAAAAAAACACCATTCATAAGTACTGATTGCCCGGATTGAACTGTGATGATTGTTGGCGTCTTCGGTTTAGAAACTCTTGAAGACGGTAATTGTACAACTCCCGTTTTTGATCATTCATACGCGTTAAATCTATTGACATTAATGCATTTTCTTCAGCAAGATCAACTTCTCTGTTTCGCCTTGCCTCTTCACGAATATTTCTCTATCTTTCTTCTTCTCTAAAATTCTCTAAACGAGACATGTGAAGGCGCATTTCTTCATTAGCTTTTGCATTCGATGCAACTTTTTCTTCGTACATTTTATTAAATGCCTCAGATTTTTCTAATTCTGCCATTTTGGAAGCTAATGATTTAGCTTTGCCCTTTCTTTTTTTTATCCAATTTCGCAGCATTTCTTCCAATTGGCCGATTCAAATCTGGACCTTTAATAGAAATCGGGGAATAATCGTCGCCTAGGTTAATTGAGGAACCAATGGTTTCTTCAGATGGCCCGTAACGGGAGTGCTGACTATTCGAAGATGTTGTTGTCAAACTAAAACGTTGTAGCTCCTTTAATATTTGATAACAATGATCAAAAGAAAAAAAAATTTATTCTTTTCTAATTGATTTGCCATTTGAGTTTCCCTGACCTGTTTTGAACGAAAAACAAATAACACAATAAGTAAAACGTTTAATAAAATAATGAAGAAATAATATAAAAATTAAAAAAATTAATTATTATAAAAAACAAAATAGAAATTTACCCAATCCATTTCGTTAGTTCCGTTACCAGCATTATTCACTGCGTGCGATAATTTCGCAACATAAACCGTAACAGCAGTAGTAATTACAGAAAATTGAGACTGAGGGGATGATAAAGTCCTTCGAACTAAAATTCCGGGTTGCTCGTGGTATTTGACAATAATAACTTGCCACAATTTTTTCAAGGTTTGATTAGTACCTTGAATTGAATCGACACTTGCACTAATATAAGCTCGACACAAAGTTTCATCCTCAAAAACTTTAATATTTGCTCCTCGATTTTTAGACATAATTAAAAAATATCTGAACTAATATAGATCAATGGCAGAAAGTAAAAATTGAAAAACTAAGAGCAATTTTAATAAAAGAAGTGCATTGCCGAAAATTGTAGAAAGAAATTGACTATTTATGAAAAAATTTGGATGAAAGAGCCATTACACATAACAGACGAAAATTCAAAATTGGAAACACCACACGATGGACAGAATGTCGTGTGGTGAGCCACGACATTCTGTACATCGTGGCTCCAATTTATGCATCACACAATGGACATTCCATCGTTGGAGTGGTGATTGGACATCCCACGATGGTCATTCCTAGGGGTGGATTTGGTACAATACCGTACCATACCGATTATACCGAGTACCATACCAAAATTTTGGTACACCAAAATTCATTACCGTTACCATACCAAACTTTCGGTATACCGAATTTTGGTATACCGAAATATCGGTATGGTACGGGTTGGTACGGTACATTACCAAAAAATCAATCATGTAAATAAAAAATAATTTTTTTGTTAATTTAAATGAATTTTTTGAATTTAATTGATTTACAAAATAATTTATTATTATTAATTAACGTAAAACATAAGCTAAGTTAGCTCAAACCTAAATTTAACTAATTTTTTTTGAAAAAGAATTAGACATGATTTCTCAATATTTACATCTTTACACTTTATTGACTAAAAAAATAGACAAAATCACTAAACAGATGAGAATGTGTTATTATTATGATGGCTCATATTTATCGTAATGCAAACCGATTAAGTAAATTGAGCCATTATAATTCAAATGTATTAAATGAATTGGGACAATTTTTGTAGAATTAAAAGGAGGATGAAGAACTTAGAACACCTGCAACTAAGCAGAATTGCAGAATATATACATACATGCATATCTATAATTTATATATATTAGTCTCACTCAACCAACTAGGTTCCCAAATTCAGAATAAAACTTACGATGCTCTAATTTATTTCTTTTACTTGACATCATCTGTTGAGATTATAGACTGTCATTACCTATTGTGAAAAAAAACAAAACCAACATCTTCTTATCATCGATAGATATTATATATGTCAAAGTTCGAGTGCATAATCAGTGAAACGGCTTAAATGAACTGAACAATATTAAAATGAACCGACAAAATTTGTTTCAATAGAATATTTATATGGAACAAGAATTGTTACCTGATTTAAAGCTGAAATGGGTCTAAAGAGAGAATGAGATTGTTGATAATCTGAATCGTTCATCTAACTTCATCTATATCTAATTATGAAATATTGGTAATTTGGTATTTATTTAATATTTGCTATAATGGCACATTTGGTATTGGTATGGTACGGTATACCATACCGTACCAAAAAATTGGTACGATACGGTATACCATCGGTAATGAATATAAATACCAGTGCTGTACCAAAGTAATTCGGTATGGTACAATACCAATCGGTATTGTACCATTACCAAAATTTCGGTATAATTTGGTATTGGTTCGGTTTGGTACGGATTGGTACGGTATAAATGGTATTTTTTCCACCCCTAGTCATTCCATCGTGGGGAGTGTATGGTAGGCTTATGACAATTTTACCATTTCACTATAATTTTAGCCTACAATATTAACTTTTACAATGTCGACTGCAGTTCAAAAACTCTAAATTGTGCTATTTAGCTAATGCATTGGAGATGACCTAAGAAGCCAAAAAAAAAAATAAGAGGGAATGTAAAAAATATTTTAACGTGTATCCGGCCTCCTACCTAGTTAATTATTTTCATTCCGTTCACTCTCCTAATCCAAACCAAACAGGAGTAGATGGGCAACTGACTTACTCATCAGAAACTCAAGGGAAGATAATTAATGGCGGCGCAACAATCAGGACTAGAAACGTTTCGTCTATTCTCTTCTTCTTCATCGTCAGATGACAAAGCGCATCAATTAGGTTTAGGGCTTTTTGATTCTCCTCAAAACCCTCTTCCACCTCCTCCCCCTTGCCTTGAAGTACTTCCCTCACAGGTATATTATTACTCACTATTACTCTACATGAACACTTTCTCTTCCAGTCTCTATATCTATATCCATATGTATATATATAGGGTAGCCAATTGCCAAAGCAATGTAATGTATGCTTCTAAACTTGTACCGTATGCTTTTAAAGTTGTATTGCAATATTATTATTGCTTGAAAAGTTGTAATGGATGCTTCTAAACTTGTACTGCATGCTTCTAATGTTGTACATACTCTGCCAATATAGATAATTATTTTGGCAATAATGCCGCCCTATATAGTTATACATCCAACTTGTACTGTATGCTTCTAAAGTTGTACATGCTCTGCCACTATAATAATTACTTTGGTAATAATGCCGCCCTATATAGTTATACATCTCTATATATGTCAGCCACACAATTATTTATCCCTTACTATTATCCATTACTATATAATGGTTTTTGAATCCTAAAAAATAAATAGAAAAATAAAGGAACAGGTACCAGAGAGAGAAACTTTTTAGATTTTTAGATGTGGTCCCTGTAGATACTGTTTTTTAAATAATGCAGTCTTGTAGATATTTTTTGGTAACTCAGTCACATCTTATGGCCGAGAAAATTAGTATCTATGTCCGGGAATAGTAATATTTGTGCCTGAGAAGTAGTAGTATCTACTAAATAGTATCTATATATATCTGAGTCCTTCGGCAAAAGGTATGGGATCCTAAAACCCCATATAGAATGTAAGGGATAAATGATTGTGTTGTTGAGATTGAAAGATGCCTTTTAAAGGTGGATAGTGTCCTAATGCCCTTGGCACAGGCTAGTATACATGTATTTACAGCTAGAACTCAAGAAATGGCTTTCAAAGAATAGACTCCCATTTTGGGATAAACCTCAAAACTTCGTCAAACAAATTCAACCGAGAAGTGGGTGAACTAAAAACTTATAATTTCGAGGCCATAACTGCACATGTATATATCAATTTTCAGTTCATGGTTGAATTTTTTGAAGAAATTTGGTAAAGTTGATCATTGTTATGATTGTTAACTAAATAAAGGAAGTCTTTTTAGAGTGTGGCAGTATATATTCATGTAATCATGTATGAATGTGTGTTTAATTGATCGCTTTTATATGAAATAGGTTCCATTAGCGGTTAAGCATACTGTCGAGCCTGTGAATTTGGATGGACTTACTCTTCTCAAGGTAATAATCCTCTTAAACCGTTTATCTAAATTGTCGAAGAGCAAAAAGAAGCGTTGAATAAAATAAAGAAGTATTAGTCCATGTTTTGTTGTCCCTAGGTAAATGAATTGGATTGTTAAAATCATTTGGTTTGTGAATTATTTAGGGAAATGTTTTTGCTGAGTAACTTTGGCTTTTGAGTCAACATAATTGTGCTTTGAAAGATTGTACATTAGGCTTTAAAGATGTTATATTGCTTTGGCTGAAGTCATTCTTAATTGGCAACAAAACTACTTGTTATTGCAACAATGATGAAATACAGGAAATTACAATTTTAAGTTCATCATTAAGAAATTAAATAAGAAAATTTGTAATTTTTATTTTTTGGAATTAGGTACTCTAAGATTACGATATTAAATTTGTGAGGGATAAACCTCACCACACAAATTTATATTGAAATGTACAACTTTTTTTATCGTTCATCAACTTAGAATGGATTGACTCATAAATTTAAGAAGTCATGTGACCAAGTGGTCCAAATAAATGGAATTGAAAATTTTGAGTCCATTTATTGTTGCTTTTGGTTGTAATTTGATGAAAAACCAGTTCAGTATAGGCATGTAATTTTATAGTTGCATTAACCAGGGTTAAATAGAGGTTTTATGCTCTATTCCCCATTTGAATAATGAAGATGAATGCTCTACATTTTGTGCCAACCGATCTTAGAATTTAGACATTCGAGCTTTTCAGAGTTTCAATAATATTACATCAATACGACCCACACTGAATGCTGCATTTCTTTTAGGGACGGGTGAGTACTCAGGATGTTTTCAAATTATCCAATTCAGATTTAGTCCCTGGAAAATATGAAGGTATGTAATGGTTTGCTTCTTTCATTTTTGTCCTTTTCACTTTGGGTTGCGCCCCGGGGGGGGGGGGGGGTTGTGGGTGGTTAAGCTCATCCCCTTTTTTTGACCACAAGTAAATTTCAGAGAGAATAAAATTTCCGTTAATGTGTTGTTAAAATACATTTATTTAATTTGCTTTTATTTTAAGTAGAAAACTCTAGGATAATGCACACACACTAGCTCTAACCCGTCCCAAAGGCACTATCAACCCTTAAAAAAAGTAAAAAGCATCTTGCATCAACCATCAGATCTTTTATTCCTTGTGCATTTTAGGATTCAAATACCATTATCCCTTATTGTGTAAATATTGTTTTAGGTGTTCATTACAAATGGGTTTAATAATTGTGTATTTATTTGTGGAGCAGGAGGACTGAAATTATGGGAAGGTTCGCTAGATTTGGTTAGAACTCTTTGCTCCGAGGTGGAAGATGGGCATTTGTCATTTTCGGGAAAGAGAGTATTAGAGGTGGGCTTCTATTGCTAAGGTGATTTTGCACTGCTCCTTCTGTGCCTAAACTTTATGATGCTTAATGTTCTCAAAACTAATTGGGGCTTTTAGGATCCGGTCCTTGAGATAGAAACTTTTAGGATGCGGTCCACAAATTCTATTTTTTTTCTAAAGGATTCGGTCCCAGAAGATTCATATGATACCATAGTATTTGCCTTTGACAAGGATTCAGATACGTAGATACTATTCGGTAGGTAGAGTATTTCTCGGTCATAGATAGACCTATCAACAGGTCATGTTCGTGTCAGGTCTTAATGGGTGAAGATCAAAATAAGGCAAACACGAACAATTTGTTAAGGCTATCAAGTGTTTTTTGGCATTCGTACACGATCACGATTCATTTGACCCTGATATTCTGTGTAAATTCAAAATTATCAACCAGACTTCAATTTAACAAAGTCCAAATATTAAAAAAAAAAGGAGAAAAAAATAATATATGGAGATGGAGACAGATGAAAATCTTGAACGTGATTATGAACTTGCCTTCCCTGGAGTTAAAGAGAAAGAGGGAGACTGGAGTGTGGATGGCGGATCTGGAGGGAAGAGATGGTGACTGTTGGTGGATTTGTTAGAAGGGAAGAGATGGAGGTTGGGAATTGAGGGAGGGAGGGAGGGAGGGTAAAGAATGTGAAAGGATAGGAGCATGTGGCTGAATAATAGGGAGAAAAGTGAGATATTTTTATCTTTTTAGGGCCCGTTCGGTAACGTTTTCGGAAAATGAAAATGAGAAAATGAATTTTCCGAGAACGAAAATAGTGAAAACATTTTCCGAGAACGAAAACAGTGAAAATGAAGATTGCAAGACTGAAAATGGTGAAAACATCATTTTGGCGTTTTTGCGTTTTATGCTTTAAACTTGAATTTGTTTTCCGAAAACGTTTTTCGTGTTCTTGTCAATATCCCACCGAACGCATTTTTTATCCGTTTTTGAATTCAAAAACCAAAAACGGGTCTCTAAAAACGCTACCGAACGGACCCTTAGTTTTTTGTTTTGTTTTGTATGCAATGACATATATTCCCCTGGTTTACAATTTTGTTAAACGGGTGTTAAAGAATTTAATGTGTAAACCCGAACATGATTCGTTAACAAACTGTGTCAAACAGTTGGACCTGATGGGCTGATAGTGACAAGAATTCGTTAAGGCCTGTTATCAAGTCATGATGTGCTCTCTTTACATCAAAATACCTTGGATGTGAGAGAGTGGGTTGATAAGTCCTTCCGGATGCTTCCATATTTTTTTTTTTTGAGATTTTTGTAATTTGATATATTCCCATCTTTCAAAGATTTTAAACCTTTTAAGGTGATTTGGAAAGTGGGAGTTCCTCCAAAAGTACAAGCTTTGCGTGGATAGTTTCTTTCGGAATAGTCAAAACTTGTGATTTGCCTCGACTAACCTCAATCTTCTTTATATTCATCAGGGATATATGCAAATTCTTTCATTCTATCATTGGAGTCTTATGCTTCAGTTGTTTTGATGGTTTCATGGTCTTCCAAGCTCTCTCATTCTTGGATTTTTCTTTGAGAAGAATTTCAACAGCGGAGAATGTGAACATATATTTTCTTTTTGTGTCACTTCTGATGGACCACTTCAGTCGGGATATTTTGGATAGAGGGATCTGGTTGGGTCACTCCAGAATTTTGTCACCCAAGTCTTACTTTAATACTCTCATTGACTCTACCTCATTTACAAATTGTGAACCTCTTAGGGTGTTTTAGATTAATAAGTCCTAAATGATAGAAATCATTACTAATCGTTATGAGAAGATGGAAAAAAAGATTAGTGATTTGGTGAAATGATCTATGAGAAAAACGGATTAGCTTTGTTTTCAGTAATTTTCCAACTTTTTATTGAACGGACCCTTAAAGTCATATGGGAAAAGGCGGTGTTCCTTCAAAAGTTAAAATCTTTGTATGGTTGGTGGCGGTGGACGTAGTGAACACTTTCGATTTGCGTCAAGTACAAAACCCCAAATATTGTTTATCCCCACGATGTGTTTTGTCAAAAGAAAGAGGATAATGGGAATATTGGTCATCTTCTTGTCCATTATTGGTTTATTGGAGTACTTCCCTTTTAGTACTTGTGGATACCACGGCTTTTAAAGCTAGTTATTTTGGAACATTCAAGTTATATATTTATACAGATTTGGATGATTTTTATTGGAGTTTTTTTCTCATTCTTATGTTGTTTTCCCCTCTTCCAATAGATTGTTTTGTGGATTTATGGCCCACCTTTCAAATGTATTGTAATTTCATTTGTTAAATATCATTCCATGTTTTGCTGACTAGAGAAAATAAGTTATAGTAACTAGAACTGACCTGGGGATTGAGAGACACTATTCCATTTCTATGACTTGCCAAATCTAGAGCCCAGCTTCCTTTTTGGGACATAAGCAATGTGTAAAGTCTCGTGATAGTTGACAAGTCATATTCTTTATCCATTAGTTATGATGAACTTAGTGTATCCTTAAAAAAGTATGATCAAACATAGACTCTTAATTTGGGACGGTGGGAGTCAGTAATTTCTTTCCTCCCCCATCATTAGAAGCCATATATCTCCACTCTTGTAGAATCCTAGTAAACTGATACACAAGCACATATATATACATCTATCTATTATCTTTTAGTCTTTTCCTCCTGCCAACGCATACTAAATTTCATTCGATGATTTTCAGCTTGGATGTGGTCATGGCCTTCCTGGGATCTTTGCATGCCTTAAGGTAAATACTCGCACTTGTCCATATAGTGTTGAAGACAAGATGCTCCAAGACATTTGTCTACATACATATATATATACATGTACATGGTCTGCTCACAGTCTCTTGTGCACCAGGGTGCTGCTGTCATGCATTTCCAGGATTTTAACGCCGAGGTTCTTCAATGTCTCACCATTCCCAATGTCGACGCCAATCTTAAAAAAATTTCTCAATCTTTAAATCCAGATGCCACAGAAATTCGTTTCTTTGCTGGTGATTGGAGTGAAGTACATCAAATTCTCCCCCATTTACAAAGGGTGGAGAAGGATTCAAACTGTAGCTCAGAGGTGGACCCATCAACTGGTTACGATATTATTCTAATGGCCGAGACAGTTTACTCAATCTCTGCTCTCCCCATCCTCTATGGACTTGTGAAAAAGGTACCTTTTGGATTGAATTCTATTTGTTTGGTTTTGCATATTCTAGAGTAGAGAGATGTTACCAAAGCTCGAACCTTTGAGTGAGAAATTAGTGCGTCCAATAAGGCACTCTAAGCTTTGGTTGTTTTTGCATATTGTAAGATTTAAGGCTTTTTTTATTTTTTTTTTATTTCACCCTCTGCATGCGGGGGAGTCTCAAAAAATTACGTAGAAATGAGGGCAATGCCTAATTCCTTTTTAACATAATCCTTTGACTTAACACCTCCACTCCCCCCTTCCCTCCATTTTACGTAATTATTTGAGACTCCCCCGTATGCAAAGGGCAAAGTTTAACGATTATAAAAACAGGGGCTTAAGTGTAATTTTCCATATAAAATGTTGGGTAATGTCAAAAAAGACCTACAATTAATGAAGGTTGAATCCAATTTATTTACAGAATTATTTTTATTTATAGTGCATGAGTCGTCCCGATGGAGTTGTCTACATGGCAGCAAAGAAGCATTATTTTGGGGTTGGAGGGGGATCAAGGCGGTTCCTATCTGTGGTTGAGAAAGATGGTGAGTAATGCTTTTATATATATTCATGCCTATTATAGAAGAAAATGTATTGGGTACTCTTTATTTATTTCTTTGCACAAGTAAAGTAGCCTCTTAACCGTATTGATGCATGAAAATAGATGTGCTATGTTCTGTTCATTCTTTGCTTCAATCTGTGTATACAATTCTATTTAGAATATATCTCAGCTGGCACATGTGTGCATATACATGCTTAGAGCGTTAAGGCACATCAATCTGGTTTTTCATATTTGTTTATGGTCTGTTTTGGTCACAAAGGCTAAATATGTAAATTTAGTGTTCCAGCCAAGGGTTTGAGAGCCTTGACAGAAGAATTGGTAGAACGAGACAAGTGATTGTGCAACGTTCAATGCCTCAATTAAGAGGACTAGTGGTTTCAAATGCCAATTTGGGAAGGAAAAATTTGACAACTTAGCTTAGTTACTGAAATTTAAATGATTGGGAAAAAAATTAAAAAGTCCAACAAGTAAGATTGCAACTCAAGTAATGAAAACTCACTGATTAGTGGAATGCTTCAAAGAGCCAGATTACAAGTGAGGAACTAAAAAGGTAAACAAATCTCCAAAGGGGGGTGGCCTGTGAAGAAGGTGGGAGTTAGAGGAGAGGGGTTGGCCTAGTGGTAGGCAACCTCCACCCTTGCCTTGAGGTCAAGGGTTCGACTCATGGGGTGGGAGGGGAGGGTTTTTCTTTATTTGTAGGATTAAGGGAGAGACTTAGACCTCCCTTAATTAAAAAAAAAAAAAAAAAAAAAAAAGGTGGGAGTTAAAAGTGCTTGAAAAGGAAAGGACTTTTTTACTTTGGCCCTCATTTTATATGCGAAATTAGGCGTTCCCACGTTTTCATATTTGTTAACTTTGCCCTCTGCATGTGGGGAAATTACAAATAATTACATAAAAACAAGAATTAAGTCAAAGGATTACGTTAAAGAAATTAGACATTGCCCTCCCATTTTTACGTAATTCTTTGAGATTCCATCACATGTAAGGGGTAAAGTCTAGCTATTATGGTAACAGGGGGTAGTTCTAATTTTGCCAAAGAACAGGGGGCAAAGTAAAACAAGCCCTTGACTCTTGCGACTAATTAAAGATAAATTAAAGAGAGAAATAAGTGGAAGTGTAGTTGATTGTTCTCTGTGTGCTTTCTGTATCTGCTCTAACTTCGGTTTGTACACTTCAGAGGGAATAACGGTTACTCAATCAGTTTGAACCTCCCACTTATTCTTGAATTCCTCTCTTCCCACTAAAATGGTGTATTTCATTCAGCCTACTTCACATGCCACTTGTCCTTCTGTAGTCATTTGACCATGGTCAAATGTTTGACTTGACCTTAATTAATCCGCTAGCCAGTCATCAGTGGAAGGAGATATGGAGGTGTAAACATACTCCCCACACCCATTAATATTTAGAAAAAAGATTGATTTGGTGGTCCTCGCTGATTGGGCAGCATCTCTTCATCGGTCCATTTCCCCATGTTGCCTTACCAACCGCCGTCTCTTTGATTCTTGCCCCCATGATGATGGCTTCAACAATTAGTGTACTTTCAATACCTTTGATATCTTCCAAAAAGGCACTCTTTGCGATTTCTGTGCGTCCATTGCTTTTCTATTATCACAAAAAGACCTTCCTTTTGCTCCATTGTTTTTTTCCTTCTGTAATCTCTCCCTACGCTACCGTGGTTTGTTAATGAGGCTCCTATTCTGGTGCTAAGGAGGAAGACAAACATCATGCTTCTTTTTTTTTTTTTTTCCTGATAAGAAACATGAGAATTTGGTGAACACCAACCGTACAAGGACCAAAAAGGAAACATGATAAAAAGAAGCTAAAAGCACAGCCAAAGATCAAGAATTCAAGATACATAACAAAATCCCCCAAAGAGCTGCAGACTCATATCATCTACTACAATACCTGGTGCCAATCATGATAGATAGAGTTAACACTTAAACCGGAGAAGACCGTATTACATGAAGCCTGTAAGAAAGCATTGAAACTGATTTTCGCCCATATCTCCTCTTTCCCTGTGTTTTCTCTTTTTGCTAACTTCCAAGTAGTGACATCACAATACACCTCCAAAGATGTTTAAACTTTTTGCTACGACTCGGATTATCCCAGTTAAGGACAATAAAGTCTTTCCACCTCGAGGGAAAAACCCTGTTAAATCTAGTGCCCACCTTACCCTATTCCAAATGTAAGAGGCAGAAAGTGCAGTGAAGGGAATAAATGGACGCTGCTTTCTAAACTACACTTGCATAAAATGCACCTACATGGTGATAAGGACCTTGGCCTCCTTTGTTGATACAAGTCTCAAGTGTTGATTCTGCTCTTTGAAACCAGCCACGTAAACACTTGCACTTTTTTTCTTTTTTTTGATAACCATGGGTATCGGGGCCCCACCCCCATGAGGCCCTGGTTGCTCGACCGGGAGACTCCATTTTCTGATGATAGTCGTTGATTGATGGTGATAAACAGGTAGAGGGATGTTGAGATAGTTCTGTGTGGATGAAGGAGAAGATATAATATTTGTTTTTTTTGGGTGGGTGGGGTGGGGGATTTAAGGTTTAGTTTAATTGACTATTTTGCCCTTTATTGAAGGACATGTGCCTTGCATTTTTGAATTTTTATGTAGTTAATGGCTTAAAATGGAGGGAAGTGGATTCTAGGGTGACATTGGAACGCAATCTAAAGTTCAAGCGGTAAATTGAGAAAAAAGAAGATAAATTGAAACTAACTAATGAGAAAAATAAAAAAATCAGAAAGAGTAGGATGTAGGAAGGAGAAGAAATCGACTGTTACCTCTCTCCTTTTGATCAACTGTGCATTGCCTCTCTTTTTCATCAATTCTCTTTCTGGGGTTTCATCGGGTTTAAGCTACGAGTCTACGACATAAACTATTGCTGTATTGACTAAAAAAATCGTTCACATTTAAAAAAAGAAAAGAAAAATAGCGCCTCACTTTAAGAAAGCCCTCGCCTTGAGCGCCCTAAGCCTGGAGCTTAGTCGCATAAGGTGCACGCTTTGCCAAATGAGCTGTGCCTAGTATGAAGCGACTCACCTAACCTGCGCCTTTGACAACTATGCTCTTGGTTCTAGTGGCCCTTGATTTGGTTCATATTTTGGAGTGGGTTCATCACCAAGGTAATAGGGTGAATTGAGTTTGTAGACATGAAAGCGTAAGAACTTGATGTGATTTCCTTATTTCTTTCTGTCTGATTTGAGGGAAAAGGTCCGGTTGAATTCCTAAGAATTAGAATATTTTTGACTTCTTAATGAGAAAAAAAAAAACTGTTTTCTCCTAGTGAGAAATATTGTTCTCTAGTACAAGTTGGGACACTGTTTCATTACCATTGACCATTTTCATAAGAACATGACAGATGAATCATGCGTTAAAACTAAACTTCATATCAATCTGTCAAGTCGAATGCAAAGCTGATTGTCATTAGAGCTTGCTTCTTGTATGTTCAAAGTTCAAACTATTTTATGTGTCCATATGTAACTGTACCTATTTGTTCGTTTATGTGCTTTGTTTTCATTGTAAACACGTGGGGACCTACGTTCCACTAGCATTGTGTTTGTATCTTAAAACAGCATGAAGAAAAACTGAAGGCAAGGAATAAATAATACACTAGTTTAGCCTGCATGTGCAATGCGTGTGCAACTTGCATATATCTAATTTGAATACAAGAGTTGAACAAAAGTTGTAAGTTGCCCAGTGGTTGAGCACATGTTCAACTTGCTTAGAACCGAAGGTTCAAATCTGGTTGGAAGCATATAATTTATGAAAAAGAATTTTGCAAGGGTGAAATTGGCAAATTTCATAAATGTGACATAGTTTGCAATTGAATTCCATCTTAGTCTTTACAATATAGACTAGCTTACCCCATGTGCAATTTGTTGTTGACTAATTTTGATAGTGAAGTTGAACAAAAGTAGCAAGTGGTCTAGTGGATGAGTACACATTTAACTTACATAAAAACAAAGGTCTGAATCTTGTTGGAAGCATATTTTTTACGAAAAAGGAGACTACAGTGGTAAAATAGGCAAAATTCAAAAATGTGCCAACTTCGTGGTAGTTGAATTCCATCTTGGCTTAGATATTGATGCTGATATATGTTTTACATTTTTTCTCTTTTCTTACTTGTTTTCCGATGTATTTTAATTGCTCCAAACAAAGCATTACTAAGAGTTTAATACATTGATGAGATAAGTTTTGTGTTTATGCAGGTATTATGGCAGCTAGCCTGGTTGCTGAGGTTGCCGACGGCTCATCTAATGTTCGCGAATTGTGGAAGCTTTGCTTCAAGTAAAGATTGTGATATTGTTGCCAGATTTAGCAAGTATAATGCTATTTTCAAACCAGTTTTTGGCTTCTGCCAAGCAAATATGGCATTGGATAGTTGTGCATTGTACTTGGTAGAAGACATTTTTGTTTCGGATAGTACACGAATCTAATTATAGTTCAATGGAAGTTCTTAACTGTGTTAAAGAAACTAGAATATACTGGCGAATGGGTTGCTTGGGACTTTGTTCTACATGATTCAAGTCTTGGATTTGGAAAAGATAAGCCTCAGGAAATCTTTTCAGTGTAAAGTCAATGCCTCTTTTTAAGGATGTCTCAAATTAATAGCGTGTTTTTTTCTTGGTATAATCAAGGGATTAACATGGTGAAAATGTTCTATTCGTGTCTATTGATTATGCTAAAATTAGGCCTTTGCTATGGCAAGCATGAGATCGAGAGGAAAATTGACATTGAATTCCTAGGCAGTTGGTTTCTATTGAAAATGCATTTATGGGTGTTTGATTGCGGTTACTGTTTAGGTAGAATCCATGTATTTTGTTACATTTTTCTAGTTTTGGTATAAAATACTTTTGCCTTTAGAAAGATTTTCCACCTTACCTAGAATTCCAAGTGCACATGGGGAGGGTTGGAATTCAATTCTAACTTAGGCATTCAATTATCAAATTTCAGAGCTCATTGTCGTACAAATTATGAATTAGAAAATTTACGACATTTGTGTATTTGGTTGAGAAAAGTAGACAATTATAAATATGTCGACTCAAGTTTAATAAAAACTCAAAGTAAGTCCTTTTAATTAACACTTGAAAATTGCCAAATTCTTGAATTAAGGATTTACTTCAACGGTATATTTTGTAGAGATTAGTATTTACTCTCGATCTTACTACATCTAAACAGAATTTTAAAGAACATAGGAATTTTTTTAATACAACTTTTTTGTTTTAACATTTTGAATATCTCATATAATTCTTTCAAACACCCAATGGATTATAATTGAATTATTTTTATCATGCACACATTTATAATTGGCTAATTTATAGTGAACTAATTTTACAATTATATAGTTTACGCTATCAAATAAGCTCATTGCGCTTCCTCTTAACTTGAACTACATATCTTATCTAAAAGTTATGACTTATATATGTACGGAAAATTTCAGGTACAGATCGGTCCGTACTGACTGGGCCTTTTTACGACAGTTTTACGTCATAAAAAACACTTCCAATATTTTTATGATTGAAAGATATCGTATAAAGTCTCGATCCGTACAAAAAACAGACTTTCTCTCTCTATATATATATAAAGTAAAAAAATAAACAACCAACTTTCATCATCTAATAAAATGTAGATCATATATTCTTTTGAAGACAAAAACAAGAGGGCCCGATAGCCTGGATTGAGAGAGAGGGGTCAGGAAAAAAGGTAATTCACTGTTGGTAAAAGCCTGGATTTTATATTATTATTTAAACAGGAAATGTATCAAAATAATTGATACATTGGATTCTTGACTTTTGTATATAATATACTAAATAAATATCCCAATTTTGAAATAATGGAAAAAGTTAATGTTGTAATATTTTACATTATCTAAAACAGTAAGATATTTGAAAAGGTAGATGGTAAAAGGTTTTTTATGTTACTAAATGCAAACAAAAAAAATTCCTCCGGCCTTTAAGAGTTACTAATTTTTTTATTATGTCATAAATTAAAAATCCAATTTTAACATAATTAATATATTATCCTATAGAATTAAATAAATTTTGTCCTCAATCATCGTTTACTTTTATGATATCCAAACTTAATAGTCTAGTTTTCATTTCGAGACATATAAAAAATATGAAAATTTTCATTAAAATTATGGCAATAAAAAACCCTTACAAGTTTTAAGACGATCCTTTTTCAAAGTTTCACGTACATGTACAAACTTAAATAATGAAGTAATAATGATGATCCTTGTGTAGTGCCTTCGGCCCAGGTGATTAAGTAGACCAAGTCGCCTTAATTTGGGTCAACTCAAATGTAATTTTGATGGTAGCTTTCTTTCTAACCCGAACAGATCGGGTTACGGTTGTGTCTTGTGCAATGATCAAGGAAAGTTTGTGGCAGGTCTCTTAGGCTTTGTGACGAGTAAGCATGATCCTTTAGTGGCTGAGGCGTTTGGCATTCGGGAAGTTCTTAGTTGGTTGAAACAATTACAAGCGAAGGAAGTAGTGGTAGAGTCCGATTCATTGAGTTTGATTACATATCTTGACAGTGATAAAAAAAAATTAGCTCTAGTGTAGGCTTGATAATTGATGAGGTAATAGTTAAATGATTTTCCTTTATTCTCAAATAAAAAATAATAATAATAATGAGCTAATAGTTAAATGATTGTCAAAAAGTGTATTTGTTATTCTCTTATTTGGTATTTTTGATTTTGGGCTCATTTATTCTGCATAATTAGACCTTTGGTTTCAAATTTTTCAGTAATATAAATTTGGAACTATTATGGACAACACTGTTAATCAAACAGTAAACCATCATCTCTATAAATAAATTAATCAAGTCCAAATTTTATTCTTTTAGGTATTATATGGTTGGGTTTTTTAAAAAATATTTTGGGTTTTGTTTTTTTTTAAAAAAATTCGTTCACCTATTTTAAAAACTTCATTCAAGTAAAAAAGAATATTTTTTATTTACCTTTTTCTTTTGTATTTTAGAAAAACTTTAAGAAATCAATAAAAAACAAAGAATTTTTATAAAATTTTAAAAATAGTGTACCGTATACAAATTGAATTGAAAAACAGTTTTAAAAAAACTCTACTTAAAAGTACATTTTAAATTAAATATTAAAAAATTTCAACCAAACAGAACCTTGTTAGTGTTCGTTCAGTTATGAGTTTTTGTTTATTTTCAAAACTTGAACCGATAATTTCATAGAAAAAGTGAGTTTTATTAACTTATGATTTAATCTTTTGACATGATTTATAAGAGATTGTCACTATATATTTACTAATTTAAAATTTCGGAAACATAACACAATTCATCACTTACAATAGAATAATACATCATCTTGTTATTGTATGTAGCATTATTTAAAAGAAAAAAAAGATAGAAGAAAAGGAACGCAAAACAATAAAGAATACGACATTCACAAAAAATGTGAATAGATGTCACTTCGTCACTAAAGAAGAGCATCTTCACCCAACTATTTCTTCAATCTTGAAGTGACACTTTATCTTGTACACAACTTTTTATACATATTTTTAGTAAATAGGTACAAAAAATTATTCAACAAGAAACAAAATCATGAATCACCCCCACAACGATAATACTTTGAGCAGCCTCCATCATAACTATTCGACAGCGGCAGTAGTGATAATAAATTCACTTAAGGGGATCATTTGTGACAAATATAAAAGGTTTAAATAAAATTGCCATAAAAGAACGCAAAACAATAAAGAATACTACATTCACAAAAGAAGTGAATAAATGTCACTTCCTCGTTAAAGAAGAGGAGCTTCATCCAACTCTTTCTTCAATCTTAAAGTAACACTTCATCTCGTACACAACTTTTTTAACATATTTTTAATAAGTACGTACATAATTATTCAACAAGAAACAACATCATGAATCTCGCCTACAACGATAATACTTTGAGCAACCCCTATCATAACTATTCGACGGCGGCGGTAGGCAGCCGCCGCTCCTACTATAGGACTCGCCGCTAGCGCCACCATTGCACACTGGCCGGTCCCTCTTGAGAGCGCCCGGGGATATGTACTTCTTCTCCTGCAAAACCCTCCGAATCTCCTCCACTGACTGCGTCATAATCTCCAAATCCTCCCTGCACTCGGCTATCGACCCGTTGCACGCCGATTCTTCGGCCGGAACCGTGCCGTTGACCGGCAAAAGGGCCAGGGTTAGGATGAGAGTGAAAGAGAAAGAGAGGAGGAGAATGTTACTGCTGTTGAGGGTTACCATTTTTTTTTTTCTTTCAATGCCAATAATGTGAAGTGAATATGAGTTATTTTTTACGTTTGCTTTTTTATAAAGGTGGCTAGTGGAAGACACACTTGAGGCATGTGGACCGCACTTCACCTAACCTAAACCTCTCACATTTTGGTAATTAATCATGGCTTTGTTTCTTGTTTTGATTTATTAAAAATCGTTTTCAAATAGTTGTTATTAATTCACACTTTCATCAATATTAGAGGTGAATTCGGTACGGTTATTGTATCATTTTATATTGACTATCGTATCAAAAATTTGTATGTCAAAGTTGATTATTATTACCATATTAAATTATTGGGTATATCAAATTATCGGTTAGTACGATATGATAATGATATTCTACCAATCCCACTAACAATTAATTAAATTATATATATATATACAACTATTTCATGCTTACCATAACCTCAGTTCATCAAAATCATTTCTGAGTATATACTAAGTAACATAGACCTCTTTTTTAAAACAAATTCTAACTACATATAATATACTTCTAAAACAAATTAATAAATTTTCTTTAGTTACATAACAGAGCATTTAATTTGCTAATCCAGTAGTTCTATTAAGCTCCTCCTTAAATACCTAAAGAAGGTAATGAACCATAATAAACTTAATTCATGATTATACATATATACATACTGATCTACACAGCACCAAAGTAAAAAAGCATCTGTTTATTATTAGAGCCGGTCCTAGGAGCTGGATGGTAGGGCGATTGTCCAATATTAAAAAATTAAGAGGGGCATCAATATTTTATTCGTTTATGTATATATATATTAAAAAAGAAAAAAAAAGGAAACTTTTTAATTAATAACGCAACTTTCCAAGAACTTTTTTGAAGTTTCCAAAACTCTAACAGCGTGTGAAAAAATAGCCTCTTCAGCTCTTTTATGATTATTTAATCTCAAGTTTCTCATACTATAAGAGAGAAGAGGGGCACCGATATTTCTTTCATTCATTTGATTTCAAAACAATAAGAAAGAATTCGATATTTAATTATAATATTTTTTTAGGGTTCTTTGTAATTATAATATATTTTGTGGTGGCAGGTAACTCTTATCGTTGAAATAAAATTAATTTATTAATTTGATATAAAAAATTAATATTTTTACTTATAAAAGGATATCTTTAAGGATTTTGCCCAGAATCTCAAATAGTGAGGACCGACTCTATTTATTATATAGAAATTATTCATTATTATATATACACAACATACACATTATATATTTTTATTTATATTATTATATATGATGGGGTAAATAATAATTTACCATTGGCCTACAAAAATAATATTCTCCACTTTTCTTTAAATAAATATCCCACTTCATTATATTCCACACTTTCCTTTAAACTTCATTATATTCCACACTTTCCTTTAAATAAATATCCCACTCCATTCAATAATTATCCCACTCCATTTTTATTCTCCACTTTTCTTTAAATAAATATCCCACTCCATTCAATAATTATCCCACTTCATTATATTCCACACTTTCCTTTAAACTTCATTATATTCCACACTTTCCTTTAAATAAATATCCCACTCCATTCAATAATTATCCCACTCCATTTTTATTCTCCACTTTTCTTTAAATAAATATCCCACTCCATTCAATAATTATCCCACTCCATTTTTATTCTCCACTTTTCTTTAAATAATTATCTCACCTAACTCCATTTACCTATAAATACCTCCCACCATTCATTCATTCAAGACACAACAAAAACACATCATTCTTCTCATCCAACACCATCCTTCTCTTGTAAAATCCATCATTCTCTTCCAAGAGATATAAACCCAAAAAATAGAAGAGTCATATACTCTCTCTTTTTATACCAAAAAACAAGCTAAGCCAACATACAATTTTTCTCATCCAAAATATACATTTTCTCTCCTATATATTTTATTCATCTTCTTGAAATATTTGTAATCCTAATTCTATACCCATAAATAGAATTAAGGAAATTATAGAGAGATATTTGTAATCCTAATTATATACTTATAAATAGAATTAAGGAAATTATAGAGAGAGAGATTGATAGCTTGTATTATCATCCAAATTGATTGCCTTAAGAGCTAATACAAAGCAAGCACACACGAAAGGAGGACGTACTACCGGAATAGCATAAGCGCTATCGGAGGAACCTACCTTAAAAAAAAAATGTCATGTGTTCATCACTGCGCCGCATTTATTTTTTATTCACCGATATTCGCTTATTGATTGGTTAATTATCTATTTCTAGATTTTGACACCATCAATATATATACACATCATAGATTTTTTTTTAAATATTATATATATATATATATATATATATATGATTTTTGGTACAGTACATCAGTAAGGTATATTATCATAATGAAATAACAGTAATGTACCATATGCTATTGGTACGATACAATTGCCGTACCATTACCTTTTTGTACCAAATTTTGGTACAAAATCAGTATGGTTATAGTGCGGTTACTGACGTGCTCTCGGATCGTATTCCTAACCAAGTTGTTTGTGAATCATTGACCCGTAGTTTATATTGAGACTAGAATCTTGTAATAGGACGAATTGATGGATAATGGAACCTAAACCCAATGCTTAAAGAAGTGCGAACCTCGATATAGTGAACGCTGCCGCAATCTAGTGTGGATGCTAGATTGATAAGTCAAGAAACACGTGAATTAATCAATTCAACATGCTCAACATGTTCTTAGAGAACACAAAGAGAAAGCTTTCAATTTAATTAATCATAATTGTCTTCATAACTTGATTAATAAAACAATATTATGCCTCCTTTAAATAGGAGGAAACAAAACAATAGAATCCTAAAACAATAAGGAAACTATTTCTTATTAAAAATAAGAATTCTAATAAAAGGAAACAAACTAAATATTATCTCCTAATTAAAATAAAATGCCTATTAAAGAAATAAAGAAGCTGCCAAAATAATAATAAAAACTAATTAAATTATATTGCCAGCCAGTCATGAGAACACGCTATAAAATAAGGCTGAATTTCAGATTTTAAGGCGTGCTCGAGCCTTATCAAAACAACACTTCTACCTTTTGGTCACAATTCCCAGTTTTGGCGTGCCTACGCTTTAAGCAAACACTTTTTCTGATTTCTTCACCTTTTAACTTTGGGCTTTCTTCATCTTAAACTCCAATGCCCAATCTTTAGGAACTCCTTGGAATGCATGATTATCATTTAAGCTTCTTGCATCAAGCATGTGAATTTCTATGGAATTCCTTTTGAATTTTCATGCTCTATCCTTGTGCGTCATTATGTATGGATCATCATTTGGAATGCCATGAACCACTATGGTTGAATAGAAACTGTAGCTAGACCGGATCACATCAGTTACTTTGGTAGAATTTCCCACCCCTAATGAATACTAGACCACCTGTATAGATGATACGTGTGCAACTCATATATATATATGTATATATTTTAAAGAAAAAGTTTTAATAATAATGAATGATGATCTAGTTGTTAAGTGTGAACTTATGCCGCTAAGGTTTGAAGCTTTGATTCCTTTCTTTATGAAAAATCAAATCGCAGGGGCAAAATTGAAAATTAAAAGTATGATAGAGTTTCAGGCGGTTAACAAGTGTCTTGACTTTATTATATAGTATAGATGTTTTAGTAATCTAATATGGAAAGGTTTTTGTTTTTACCTTGTAGTTTTGAATTAAAGTTCATTTAGTAGTAAAAGTTATAAATGATGTTTGTTTTTTCAACTCTTAATGGTGAACTGTCTAAAACTTTAATATTTTGCATTAAGAATCAAGTTTTGTGAATGCTTCATTTAATTTTAATGAATTTTAATTTATTCCAGAGGTGTTCATTGGATAGAAATGTATATCGCAATAATAAAGATAATTATTAAATATCATGTGATGGGGTTAAATACTAATTTTACCATTGACCTACAAAGGTAATTCAACACTTTTACCTCTAGTAAAATCCTATTTTTACCTCCAGTAAAATACCATTTTTACCTATGTGACCTAAACATACACATCATATACATTCTAGAATACATGTGACCTAAGCATACACATTATCTACATTTTAGAATACATGTGACCTAAGCATACACATCATATACATTACCAAATTTACCTTTTTGCCCTTCTACATTTACCTATAAATACCCCCCATTCATTTATTCAAAACACACCAAAAAACATATATTCTTTCTCTCCCAATATTCATCTCTTCCAAGAGATATAAAGCCATTGGCAATACAAATACAAGCCAATTTTCGAGGGTCTTATACTCTCTCTTTTCATACCTCAAAAAATATCAATCACCCTTATACGCTCTCTCTCCCACACAGTTTATTATTTATTCTGTTGAAATATTTGTAATCATAATTCTATACTTATAAATAGAATTAAGGAAATTATAGAAAGAGAGAGAGAGAGAGATTGGTAGCTTGTATTATCATCCAAATTGATTGCCTTTGAGCTAATACAAAGCAAGCACACACAAAAGGAGGACGTACTGCTGGATTAGCATAAGCACTACCGGGGGAACCTACCTTAATAAAAAAATGTCTCGTGTTCATCTTCATTTTTAATCAGTTTCTGTTGGTACTGTTCACAGTCAGTGTTCACATATACGGTGGTACTGTTCACAGTTTCTGTTCACATATACAGTGGTACTGTTCACAATTACTGTTCACATACGCGGTGGTACTGTACATATACACGGTGGTACTGTTCACAATCACTGTTCACATACACATTGGTACTGTTCACAATCACTGTTCACAGTTACAATCCATTGTTAAACCTCAAATTCACCATTATTCATTGATTGGTCGGTCGTCAATTATCTGTTCTAGATTTTGACACCATCAATTTGGCGGCGTCTGTGGGAAAGACATTTCCTTAAAGTCACACGCTTCTAAAAAAAGCCAAAAACCATACATTCACCATATCCCAGTCAGGAGACACCACCCAAACAGACCCCCTGATAGCCTTAATGGCTCAACAAACTGCTCTCCAGGTCCGGATTGACAGATTAATGGCTCAAAGAGAATCCCTTTCGTACAGTTCAAGAGATGCATCGCCTCCGACCCCTGTTTCTGCACCGGCTCCCCTAGCCCCTGCGCGAATCCCAGCCATTAAAAGGCTGAGGGAACGCCGTTGGAGGTATAGGAGGAATCGAAGCAGGCCCAGTGGGTCTGATGCCGACCAATCCAGTTCTGAATAAGGAGATTCTTATGATGAGTTCTCTGTTACAGCTCCCCCACCATCTCCAAAAAGAAATCCACAAGTTAATGTTGTTCGAGAAAAACGCTCCGAAGGAGATGCTCAAAGACAAAGTGTGAGCAGAGGAGGTTGCCCCCTATTCCACCAGTTCTGGAGACCAATGCCAGACCTCGAGGGTCTATGTTCGATAGGATCTCGAACAAGAGCTCTGTTGAAGAAGTAGAGGAGAGGCTCAGATCAGAAATGAAAGCCCAGCTGGCCGAAATGATGAAAACCATAGGCCATGTTGGAGGGAGCTCGGCAGCAACTTTGGTAAGGAATTTTGAATCCCCATTTGCAACGCACATCCAGACCTGTGCAGTCCCAAACAGATTCAAACTACCTGCTCTAGAGTCATATGATGGCTCAACCGATCCAGTGGACCATTGGCAGTAATTTAGAAATATGATAGGGCTCCAGAATGTCCCAGATGGTATCATATGCAGGGCTTTTGTCACAACCCTCAAGGGGGCAGCTCGGATGTGGTGCAACAGCCTATCCCCAGGCTCGATTTAGAGCTCGAACGAGCTTGGTACGAAGTTCGTAACTCACTTCCTAGGGACTAGAAAGCAGTCTAAGCCTTCCACCCACCTCTTCACAATCAAACAAAGTTCAAACGAAGGCCTGAAAGAGTACGCTTGCCGGTTCAACCAGGAAAGCCTCATGATCGATGATCTCAATGAAGGTGTAGCCGTAGCCGCATTTATGAACGGAGTAAGCTCCCCTTACTGCTTAATGACCTTAGCTAGAATGGCTCCAAAGACCATGTCTGAGCTCTTGGACGAGGTCAACAAACAGATTGGGGTGGAAGAGACACTCCAAGGACGCAATATGTCAGGATTTTCTGCTCTCTGGCCCCCTTCCAAGCGTCATGGGGAACATAGCCCTTCTTCTAGTCAAGAGAGGGAGAACAAGAAGAACAAAAAGAATACCGAAAAAGTTCAGATCTAGCGAGGACAGAGGTCACCGGAAGTTCACTCCCCTTACAGCTCCACTGAGCGAGGTCTATGCCCAATTAGAATCAGGAGAAGTGCCTAAGCCTAGGAAGATGAGCACTCTAGAGAAGAAGAGGGACTCTACCCAGTACTGCCGGTATCACAAGGACCATGGCCACGAGACTAATAATTGCTAGAAGCTCAAGGAAGAAATTAAAAAGCTTATCCAGCGAGGTCAGTTCCGACAGTACATAAAGAAAAAAAAAAGACCTCTAACACAGGCAAAAGACATCTAAAAAAGGCAAAAGACCTCTAACACAGGCGAAAGACCTCTCAAAGGCAAAAGACCTCTAACACAGGTAAAAGACCTCTAAAAAAGGCAAAAGACCTTTAACACAGGCGAAAGACCTCTTAGAGGCAAAAGACCTCTAACACAGGCGAAAGACCTCTCAAAGGCAAAAGACCTCTAACACAGGCAAAAGACCTCTAAAAAAGGCAAAAGACCTCTAACACAGGCGAAAGACCTCTCAAAGGCAAAAGACCTCTAACACAAGCAAAAGACTTCTAAAAAAGGCAAAAGACCTCTAAAACAGGCGAAAGACCTCTCAAAGGCAAAAGACCTCTAACACAGGCGAAAGACCTCTCAAAGGCAAAAGACCTTTAACACAGGCAAAAGACCTCTAAAAAAGGCAAAAGACCTCTAACACAGAAGAAAGACCTCTCAAAGGCAAAAGACCTCTAACACAGGCAAAACACCTCTAAAAAAGGCAAAAGACCTCTAACACAGGCGAAAGACCTCTCAAAGGCAAAAGACCTCTAACACAGGCAAAAGACCTCTAAAACAGGCGAAAGACCTCTCAAAGGCAAAAGACCTTTAACACAGGCAAAAGACCTTTAACACAGGCGAAAGACCTAACACAGGCAAAAGACCTCTTGCAGGCATCGAATTGTCGACCTTGTTCACCTACGAAGGATTCAGGCTTAAGACATCACGAACATCAGAACTCAGAGCTACTACTAACTCCCGGGTTGAAGGATATCCTCAGCAATCAGCTCATCCGAGCTAAATGATAAGGATAGGGGGCAATTGATGGGGTTAAATACTAATTTTACCATTGACCTACAAAGGTAATTCAACACTTTTACCTCTAGTAAAATCCTATTTTTACCTCCAGTAAAATACCATTTTTACCTATGTGACCTAAACATACACATCATATACATTCTAGAATACATGTGACCTAAGCATACACATCATCTACATTCTAGAATACATGTGACCTAAGCATACATATCATATACATTACCAAATTTACCTTTTTGCCCTTCTACATTTACCTATAAATACCCCCCCCAATTCATTCATTCAAAACACACCAAAAAACATATCTTCTTTCTCTCCCAATATTCATCTCTTCCAAGAGATATAAAGCCATTGGCAATACAAATACAAGCCAATTTTCGAGGGTCTTATACTCTCTCTTTTCATACCTCAAAAAATATCAATCACCCTTATACGCTCTCTCTCCCACACAGTTTATTATTTATTCTGTTGAAATATTTGTAATCCTAATTCTATACTTATAAATAGAATTAAGGAAATTATAGAAAGAGAGAGAGAGATTGGTAGCTTGTATTATCATCCAAATTGATTGCCTTTGAGCTAATACAAAGCAAGCACACACAAAAGGAGGATGTACTGCTGGATTAGCATAAGCACTACCGGGGGAACCTACCTTAATAAAAAAATGTCTCGTGTTCATCTTCATTTTTAATCAGTTTCTGTTGGTACTGTTCACAGTCAGTGTTCACATATACGGTGGTACTGTTCACAGTCTCTGTTCACATGTACAGTGGTACTGTTCATAATCACTGTTCACATACGCGGTGGTACTGTACACAATCACTGTTCACATATACGGTGGTACTGTTCACAATCACTGTTCACAGTTACAATCCATTGTTAAACCTCAAATTCACCATTATTCATTGATTGATCGGTCGTCAATTATCTGTTCTAGATTTTGACACCATCATCATGTATTTAAAAATTCAGAATCAAAGAAAATCAAACATAAGTTCGGGTTCCATTAAGTATTTGGAGTCACTTCCTACAAGGACTAAAAAAAGGAGTTATGTCCTACACTATATAAGAACAATAATAATACGAGCAATGTTTGTGGAATTTTATTTTATTATAATGCATGTATATATTTGGTGCTTATTGTTAAATATTTACTTAGAAATATGGAGCAACATAACTAAGAGGAGATATCTAATTCTTCAATTGTTTTCAATATTTAAGGAAGTACGTACATAGGGAACAAATGGGTGGTAGAATAAACAGAGCTGGTCCTGGACAATTTTAGGCCCTGGGCGAAATTTTAAAATGATGCCCTTTTTATAAATAAATATATTAATTTTTGTATTCCGCCAAAAACACATTACAATTAAAAATTGAAAGTGTTTACAAACTTCATTTCAAAATGTACGAGTTTACATGTCTTTAAAACCAATACAACGATAATTCAAGCACCTATATGCTACATCTTCAACCTTCATGTGCATTTTCATCTTCTAAAAAGTTTCTAGATGCTCCAAAACGAATTTAAGAGGGAAATAGGCAATTGCAAAAGGAAGAGCTGAAGATTGAAGAATAATAAAAGAATAGGCATAGCTCTGTTTTTCTTAATTTTGGTCATTGGAAAATAGGCGAAGACGAAGAGACCGGCTTTGGAAATTTGCGTCATTTTATTGGAAAGTTACCATATTAAATAAAGAATTTTGGAAAGATATTTTATTTATTTAATATTTTTTTAACATATACTTATTATATTATATATATACATATACATATACAAAAAATTTGGTGCCCTTTCTTATTTTTGAGCCCCGGGCGGTCGCCCTACCTGCCCTGCCCCAGGGCCGGCCTTGAGAATAAATTTATTTGCATGTGCGCTCAAGAGTTTTAGTTTAAGCGGAATTAGTCTTAATTGACCTTTTATTTGGGAGTTTTTGCGTGGGTTCTGTTCTATAAGATACGATCATTCTAAGTTCGAAGCAACACCATCACTAGATAGCTAGTGTAAACATAGTAAATAGAGGTAATTTTAATTTCGGGGACGAAATTTGGTTAAGTGATAGATTGCGATACCTCAAACTTTAAAGCTAAACCAATTTGCGCCATCATTGAAGTTTATTAAACATGACTTAGTATGAAAAATCACGTTTGTACTCTAACTAATGATGGACAAGTTAATCAACAAGTAGGTGAAGAGGAGTTTATGTCTACAAAACTTGTTATATATCTTCACCATTGAAGACAATTTTAACTCGAGAGAATTTGTGAGGAGAGAAAGAGAAAAATAATCGACCAACAAGTAGCTAGGTGATAATTGTCGACAAATTTTCCTTTTCGAAATATATCATAAATTAACTCAACACTAAAATACAAAACCCTCGTATAATTGAGAGGAGTGCCTCCATAAGTTACTCTGCTAATTAATTCTAAACATCAACTTTTTCAATAATTTATAAAACTTTTTACAAATTTTTGACACATTTGGCTATCATCAATATCAACTTTTTGAGATGGTCTGACCTTTTTATTATCTGCTTTGCGTTTTTAGTCCACATGTCGTGTGCTGGATAATCGTGCAATTGAGCAGTAGGTGTCTCAAAAATCTGGTGCTTCATGGTTGACGTTTCGACTGTTTTTACGTCATTACTAATTAACGTTGATAAATCCTCCATTCGATCGGTTAATGATGTTGGCTTCTTCAAGTGCAGATTGGAAGGAGATCAAAAGATATATTATGAAAAAATAATTATTACAATATTGAGAGAATTTTTTACACGAGAGCTAAAGTGTATTGGGAAAGATGGGTTTCTCTACGTATGACACGAACAATATATAGAGAGTGGTGACACAAGTTATCACCAATAACCAAGAAAAACCAGCATTAAACTACAACTTTTCAATAATTTATAAAACATTTTACAAGTTTTTGAGAATTGCCCATTGTCAATATCAACTTATTGAGATGACTTGACTTTTTGTCATCCTCCTTGTCGTTTCGGGTCCACTTATTGTATACTGTATAAAGGTGCAGTCAGCAATATGTGTCAGTTTCGAGACATGACCAACATACTATATATCACAGTATTAAGTTATGTTACTAATCGTTGACTATGTTAAAATTAGTTATCTCCTTCTAAAATGTTTGTAAACTAAACCCTTTACCCATCTATAACGTGGTGGAGTATTATTTGCTACTATTACAAACTAACAACATTTTATTTAACTTGGGGAGTCGTCTGCTCTCAAAAATTCACGTTTCACCAAGAGAAGTTTGAGATGGGATTTCCTTCTTTATAGTTAACGATAGACTTAGACATCAATTTTTTTTTTTTTTTGTTTTTAGTAAAATAAAAAAAAAAATCTTCAAGCATGCTTACACTTTAAGCCTTTTACAAACACTTTATTTGTAATTACTGTCCATTCATCCTGTGCTTATGAATAATTTTCATTCCCATTCATGAAATTGTAATTTTCTAACTGACAAAGTTTGTGTATTTGAAGGGTTCGCATAAAGTATAAGATGTAAAATTGTACCAAGTGTTTACATCAAGTGGTCGTGCCGGAGTGGTTATCGGGCATGACTAGAAATCATGTGGGCTTTGCCCGCGCAGGTTCGAATCCTGCCGACCACGTTTTCTTTTTCCCAGGACACAGCATGATAGTAGTATTTTTATTTTTATATATTGATATGTATTTTTATAATAAATTTATTTCGTTTCAAATTAAAAGTCTATTTTCATTTTTATAAATTTTGAAACATACATTATTTTTAACATAATCAAATAGTTTGATGAAGATTTTACTATATTTTTTCATGAGATTTTGTCTATTGATAATATCATGCAAAGGGTAAAAAAAATTCATAAATTGGATGTTCATTATGCTTAATATTAACAACGGTGACATGTCTTAGGTATTTAAATATTAAACTTATTTTATTTATTCCATTAGTTTGCTTGTTAGTTAAATAATTCCTTTTATTTTCCACTTCAATCAAATAATCCTTTTGGATTGAAATGGAAAGGAAAGAGGAGGGGCAATTACAAATCACTCATTTGTATAGATTTACGAGGATAAATTGAAAGAAAATAGATGGATTTTTTATCTTGTGTTTGGATGGAGACAAAAACTTTGGACTTAATCAAAAGTCGGGATTTGGAGTGCGAAAAAGTAGAAATCTATTATTTGGTAAACTTAGTGAAGAAATTGAAATTTTACACAAGGTAAATTTGCTTTATTTTGATGTTTAAAAATTCCATTGTATGATGCCTCATTCTCCAAATTTCGGCTTAAAACAAGTGATATTGTAATTCATTTTATTTTTAAAATTCTACGTACAAGATAAGAGAAATTACAATAGAAGAAATTTTAAATGATAGAATTTTAAGTTCTAATCATTTAAATTTTCTATGAAAATTAAAGTTACTAGCTCCTTCCAAACATAAGTTTATTTTGTTTCCTTCTAATATTGGGAATATTAAGAAGAGAAGCATTTTTTTAAATAAATTATTTACCATATTCTAAATTTAACCCTAATTTATTAATAAAATTATTTTTGAATCAAACTATCTAACATCTACCTATCTATTCCGTTGGTCGAAAAATAACCCTAGAGGGGGGGTGAATAGGGTTTTAAAAACTTAATGCGGAATTAAAATGTTTTTAAAATATTTAAGTAAAGTAACTTAGCTAAGCAACAATATCAAGGAAATAATCAATTTCAAGTAATCAATCCCAAGATAAGAAAATAGGCAATCTCAAAATACAAGCAATAATATAACAATAAAAAGAGAGCTTGAGTTAAAGAGATTGAACTAATTTGAAGCTCAAGACTTTTTGTCCTCACGGTTTGGTTTCTTCAACCATACGTCCGCGCTCGGTTAGTTCCCCGAGAACTTTCACTATTCAATCTTCTTCAGGTGAAGATCAAACCTCAATACAAATGTTGTTATGCATACAACACTCACAATGTTGCTATACCCACTACACTTCTCACAAGATATGCTCTCTTACTCTACAAAGAGACAAACTCTCTTTCGAAATGAAGAATAAATTATTTGTGGTGATACACACCAATACAATAACTCTCAAGTGTATTTGAAGATTACAAATGAAGCTCACACTAGAGTTATCAAGATTGATCAAAAATATATAGCTCAAAAGATGAAAGATTAATCAAAATGTGTTCATGAATCTTTATATATTTAAATATATGAATAATAGAGTATTAGAATGATTCAAGGTATGTTAAAACATGTCTAGGACCTCATATTTATAGCTTGCAAAACCATATGGCCGTTGGGGATGATTAAGAAAGGTTTTGGCTCTAAGGTACACATTTTCAAACTTTTCAACAGCTAGTTTTGACAAAAAATTTAAATTTGTTTTGTTAATTTCTCCTAATCAGACCGTTGGATCATGCTCAAATTTTAGTCAAAAGTTTCAAGAGATGTTTTATAACTACTGTAAAATTTTTAAAATGATCGGAATTCGGGAAGGCCTCCATCGTACCGTTAGATCAAAACTGGGCAAAAATTGAGCGAATTTTATATGTAAAATAAAAATATTTTTGCAATTTAACAATTTAGTTCCAAATAAAATTCTAATGATTTTTATACCTCAAAGATATGTTTCTAAGATACCTATTTTTATTAGAGCTTAAAATATGATCATTTAAAATTAATATGAATTTATTTTGAAACTCGGTCTTTGAAAAATGATATTTTTCAAATAAATTCAATTTTAAGCTTGTTTGAATCAATCTTTTAAAAGATGCATGAATACGTTTGAGCTATAAGGATTTGATCAATAATGTAACTTTACATAAATCTAAGCACTCACTCAATTACTGAATTAATGAATCTTCGAATGCTTTGATTTGTTTCTTCGAATTGATCTTCACTTGAAACTTTTTCTTAGAAGCTTTATCTTTTGATCCTTTGTACTTCATGATTTGCATTGAGAGATTTGATCTTCTTTGTCTTGTCCAATGATCGAATAGTGAAAGAGTGATCCTTGTCATGTTTTTTTTGAATTTTTCAAGTAAATGAACTATATACTTATATCAAGAAACATATTAAATTACACATGATTGATTTATTGTTATTATCAAAATAAGATTAAGACCTTAGGTCAACATATTCTTTTACTCTTTCTATTCAAACAAGTTTAAATTTCATTTCCAACCTTTTCACCCTTGACGACCAGATCCGATCCGATCCAATTTAAATGGTCGTTAAATTTAAATGGCCATTCGGCCTAAGGGTGCATTTATTTTGTTCTCTGAATCTAAATACTAAATATTAGTTTTGAAGTCTAAAAGTTAAATTTGAATAATATGTTTGTTTTTTGTCTAGATGAAATATCTGAATAGCTTTTAAAAAATATGTCTGGACCATTTTGTCCTTTATATTATTATTATTATTATTATTAGCCCCCTCTCTATAAAAAGAACTCACTCTGTCTCTACATCTCTCCCATGGAATGATTCCTCACCACTTTCATCGCTACTTATCCTCCTCCACCATTGCCGTTGCAGCAACAAGTAACACCTTTTAATTTGAATTGTCCGATGAGGGGTGTTCATGGTCCGGTTGACTGAACCGTTCATCATGATTTTGGACTGGACTAACTTTGGTCTTAGAATTTTATGAAATGGCCTAGACTAAAGTACCATTTAAGATCATACCGGACGACCAATTTAAATTGTCCAATTTCAATCTGTCCAATCGGCTTGGACTTTCTACAATCGACATTTTTTTTTTCAATGACTAGTGATGGTCGTAAAACAAATATATGCAAGTCCAATTAACAAGTGCTGAATAGAAGTTGTGTAAAAATCATTCTGTCTATAAAATTAATATGTATACGTACTAGTTGTATCCAATCATATATTTGTGCAAGTTAACAGAGAATATCGATATTTACACTCTAAATACAAGGACACAAAAATATCCCTTTTTTGCTGTATATGAAGATATATACAGGAAATAATCTTCCTAAAATGTCACAAAAATCCACGTTATTAATAATTTAGTTGTAATTGACTAATTACAACGGGATAATAGAGATATCAAAAGACAAAATTCCACAGGATTGAACTGAGTTTAACTGAGTGTATCTTTTCTCCGTTGATTTAAGGACTTAGGGTTAGATAAAAAAAAGATATATATATGTATATATATGAAAATTTTCAAGTAAGAACTTTAACTTAAGGACCTTATTTACGGACATGGTCATTTGGCATGCTTCCCGACATAATTTTTTGATGAAATTTGGTGGAGATGTTCTTCATCATGTGTAGAACATCTCCACCAAATTTCATCAAAAAATTCTGTTTGAGGTAAATCCACAATTGCGCTCCTCTCTGTGGTAAATTCGGAGGGTATATCCGCTGTGCAGGTTATCGAATGCCATGACGCTCTAATGGGCCTTGCGTATAAGGAAATAAAGTTGCGCAGTGAGTTAACTATAAGATTGAAAAATGTTGGTCCAGAAATAGATATATAAAATTCAATATTTTTTCAATCCTACAGTTAATCCACTTCTCGGATGAATTTATTTATGAAATTTTGTGGAGATATTCTACACATGATGAAGAACATCTCCCATCAAATTTCATCAAAAAATTTCATCGAGAAGTGTGCCAAATGGCCCGGTCCTTAAGTTACGGTCCTTACTTGAAATACACACTATATATATATAAATTAAAAATATATATTTGGTTCAGTCCAATTTTGTAGATATTTTATGTATAAGACCAAAAACCGGATCGAGTCATTTTGGTTCACTAAAAATTAGACTGGACCGGACTGTTATATATAAAAATCGAAAAAAATCCTATTATTTGGTCCAGTTCGGTTGCAACACACCCCTAGCAATGATGATGATGACGACAAAATTCTCTTCCGACCTGCTTCCAATTCGGAGAAGAGCAATCAATTAATCCTAGGTTTTGATGCTGGTGAGCCAATTGAAACAGTTGTTGCTTCGAGTTTAGGTTTTGGTAGGTTTTGGCCAATTTATACGAGCTGGCGGTGGTTGTTGATTATTATTGCTGCTTGATTATTAAATGAAGGATACAATATTAACAGAAGACAAAACTTCACAGAAGTAAGGGCAAAATTGACATTAAACAAGGATTCAGAAGCATCAGAGATTTTCAGAAGTGAAATTTGACCTAAACCATTTAGACCCATATATATATATATATATATATATTTTTAAACAAATAGTCTAGTCTGGTTGGTTAAAATGCAATGTAGATGCAGAAGCAGAAGTTTTCAATAATCAAGGAAGATTGGTTATGGTTACGTGGTTAGAGACGCTAATGGCCAGTTTGTTGGAGGGACTCATGACATTTTGTGGGGTAATTATCAACCGTTAATTTCAAAAGCTTTGATTATGTGAGAAGCTCTAAGCTAGATTAAAGGAATGCAATGAAAAAATGTGATAAATTGAAGCAAATTCCTAGATTTTAATCAAAGCTCTTGTGAGGAATACTCTCGATTTATTGTCTTTTGGTTTAATTATTGATGATTGTAATTCTTTCATGAATGATATAGACCAATGTCATATCTTGTTTGTTCGTCGATCAGTTAATGTAATAAGTTAGTATTGAACTAGGGTTGGCTTTTCTTTGTTTGGTCAAAGAGTGTGAGTGGGTACTATGTTATGGACCGTTCTCTTAAAAACAAAAAAAGAACAAAAAAGAAGAATAGTCTATGATATGTCTGAAGTCTGACCATTCAGATTTAAGACATGGAAATCAAACAGGCCCATTCAAATTACAAAACAAACCCTCATAAGACCGAGTCGCACCTGACCCGATCACTACAAAGTGTCAAAGTCAGACCCGAATGCCCCTCTCTCTCTCCTCTCGGACCCTGCAACTCTCACCCCACACAGAGCTTGACCTGAATCCCTCTCTCTCTAAACTCTTAAGCTAATTTCCCAATTCCGAATCCCACAGCGAAAACCACAACCACTCAAATTCTCCGATGGACGGAGCTCCGGCCACCAACTCCGGCAGCGGCGGAGGGCCGGCGCCGTTCCTGTTAAAGACGTACGACATGGTGGATGATTCGTCGACGGACGAAATTGTTTCGTGGAGTTCGACTAGGAACAGCTTCGTGGTGTGGAATCCTCCCGAATTCGCTCGACTGCTCCTCCCTACTTATTTCAAGCACAATAACTTCTCTAGCTTCATCAGACAGCTCAATACTTATGTAAGAACTATGTCCTTTATCATTGAATTTAGTTCCTTATTTTCATTTTTGTGTTATGAATTTGAACAAAATTGACTTGTTTGTTGTATTTTGGATCGTGATTTTTGTATAGATGATATCATGATACTTGATGTGTCAAATTGCACTACGCATATATATATATATATCTATAATCTCCGAGGAGAAGTTTTGGTAGGTCTAGAAATTACTCTTCACACTTCGGAAATTACGGCGAATGTAATGGTCCAATAATGACTTGAACCTATGAAATCAGTAGGAAAACACATTATTACTACTCGACCAAATATATAATTGAATATATTTATATATCGAATAGAGCTATGCGTATATCTATAATCTTATTATGAGGAGAACTCTTGGTAGGTTCGTGAAATTACGAAATTAGTCTTTTACACTTTGAAAACTACAGTAAAAGTAATGGTTTGATAATGACTTGAACCTATAAAATCAGTAGAAAACACATTATTGCTACTTGACCAAATCTATAATTGATATATCGAATAGAATTATGCATATATCTATAGTCTTCTTATGAGAACTTTTGTTATGTCTGTGAAATTATGAAATTAGTCTTCGCGCTTTGAAAATTACAGTAAAAGAAATGGTTCAATAATGATTTGAACCTATGAAATCAGTAGGAAAACACGTTATTACTACTTGACCAAATCTATATATAATGTAAGGAATTGATGGATATCATATTCCACAGAAATCGCGTGTGCCACCAAATCTAGGCTAGTATATATATATGACTAACTGCACATACAAGGCTATATATGTGTACAATTCCAGGAGAAAGGTTTAAACAAAAGTAAAAGATGGCAGACCGGTTAACTATGAGCCTATAATGCTTGGGGGCAAGGGCTTGATTCCTTGTTGTATGCATTTTTTTTTATGGGAAAAAAAAAGATTACATGGGTAAAATAGGCATTTCAGAAATATGATACAACTTCATTGGTGGTTGAAATGCATCATTCTTTTATAATATAGTATAAGTATGTGTGTTTTAAGGTCGACCCAACATATTATGTGAAATGGTGGGATTAGTTTTGTTGATTTGAAATGATTTTTTGAAATCCAATTTCTTAATATGTATGCTTAATAAAGCTCATTCAAAATAGACAAAATGGATTGCTTGAAAATTAGGGAAATACTATTGCCAAAAGAAACTTAGGCTTCTACCAAAGCAAATGATGTATCAAATTGTTGTACATTATGCCTGGTGGATAGTGCATAAATAGAATTAGATCAGGCTAGGCTTCTGCCAAAGCAAGTGACGTATAAATTGCTGTACATTATGCTTGGTGGATGGTACATAAACAAAAAGAGCAATTCTACACTTACCTACAAATCTTACCACATATTCTTACCGGATGCATTAAATGGGTTGTACCTTCACAAAATACAACAAATGTACAACCCATTTAATGCATCCGGTAAGAATAGGTGGTATAATTTGTAGGTAAGAACAGCATTTTCCAAACAAAAATAGATCAGGCTAAAATCTGAACTAAATCTAATCATGAAATTCATAATGGCTTACTCTGAGCATGGAGGGTATCCTTTTGGCCTAAAAACAAAGAGGAGTAATTTCCACTAAACTCTGTTAAGGTTCTTCTATTTTTGTCTGACCAAATACACCTAAGGAGATGCTCTGGGAAAATTACTACACTTGCGAGCGTCTAAATTAAATAAGATTCGAAGCGAGCAGTAAATTTTGATTTCATTTGACATTGCCAAATGGACTACACTAGCCAAAGTTCGTGCACTATAAACTACTGCCCACATTAAAACAGCAATGCTGTTGATTGCATATATTTCCCTCTTCCTACATAGTCAACATTTTGGTTGACAGGCGCGCACACACATATATGATATATTTTTTTTGATAAGAAACCAAATATTATTAATATAGAAAAAAATTACAGAAGAAGGGACAAGATGTCCCCTACAGGAACCCAAAAAAGAACACCTGACGCCACATAAACACCACCACTAAGACTCTAAAAATGAAAACACGAAAAACAGACTGAGAATCGGAAACTAAAATCAATTAATGTAAACAAATCTCAGCCCAGTTTCGCATAAAGAGAACGCAAGTAATGCTATGGATGAACTTGAATGAAACTTTTGCGCTTATTCCTTCCAAAGATTTCTATAAGAAAGTTGTTGTTTATCTGGAAATTAATTTTCCATCTTGACATATCAGGTTGCAAGTTAGGTGTCTACAGTTTCTTGGTTGTTTTCTTTGGATTTGGCTTATATTTTTTAATGGAAAATGTCAACATGAGCCCTAAGGGCAGATGTTAAGCATACTATGAATGGAAAGAATAACACCTTCCATGAGAATCTTTGCCGAATTTAATGCATGTTATAATTTATGTCTTTCTGTATATAGATGCATAACATGTGCCCTACGTTAACTTGACACTATTTTAATAGGAAGTTAGGAACTGGTTTCTTTTTTGCTAATTTTAATTGAGCCTTCTATCGCAGTTTGTGATAAACTTCGACATTGAGCTATTTCTTTGCTGTTGTAATCTTCAATCTGGATGAAATAACACTGCCAGGCTTGTTCTTTTTTCTCCTTTGTTTTTCTTTTTTCGGGAAGAATAACTTGCTAGGTCTTGGGTCTAATATTATCACTTCTTAAACGATATGATAAACAGTATGTGTTAGTTATTCTGTAGGGTATGTTGTATCTGCAAAAATTCTTCTTAATTTCACAGCTTTTTCCTAGTTTAGTACTCAATTGGCCAGACACCAATGACATGTTGCAAGTGCAGAGGTCTTGTAAGTGTTAAGCCATTTAAGTTGGGTACGACCAACAATGAACTAAATTACCACGTAGAATAAGCTTAAGAAATTTACAATAAACATTTAATATAAATGGGCTTGCCAATGGAGACAAAAGTGTGTGTATACATCAACTAGAAGCTCACTAAAAGTTGGTGTAGGGAGTTTTAAACGGTGGCATTGAATGGCTTCGTAGTTCTACGGTGGTTATGTCCCATGTCCCACTGCTAAGATAATTTAGAAGCACATACATTTTGTTTTAGAACCCGTAATCTAAGGGGTTAATAAATAGATTAGGAAAGCTTTTGGAGTTGTAGTTTATCTTTCTTCCACATATATTTTTGATTTTCTAGTTCCACAAGGAGCCGGGTATTGTTGGAGAGATATCTAAGACTTTTGAATAATCAGTGAAATGCATTTTGTTTTCTATTTCTTGTGGATTCTAGGGTTTTGGTTTTGAAGCCTGGGTTCAACCTTAGATCTTGCAATTTTATGTACTTTTAGGCCCTGATAGGCCTAGTTTTAAGGAATATGACAGAGGCAATACCTAAATATGTAACCAAAGCTCAATTCCTTCAACCAGACTAGGAGAAATTGTTATTTGGGCTTTTTTATGTATGTTAACCTTTGCCCCCATTTTATATGTGAAATCTTACATCTCTGTTTTCATAATTGTTAGACTTTGTCCCTAGCATGCGGGGGAATCTCAAAGAATTACATAAAAACAAGGTGTTAACTGTTAAGTCAAAGGATTACATTAAAAATTTTGGTAAAAAACAAACCCCCTTGAACTATTGCACTTTTTCACTCTACCCCTTGATTTATAAAAGTCGATAGTAAACTCCCATCAACTATTAGCTTTTATCACTTAATCCCTAAAATGACATAATTGTCCCAGTGCAATTAAAATTTAATATAATATATATACACATATATAAGAAAAAGAAAAAGAAATAAAGAAAATAATAGGAGCAGAATGGTAGGTACTTTCCACCCTAGGCTATGGTGGATACCTCTCTAATTTTGCACATTTTTGTTGTATTTAGGGGCAATGATTCATTAAATATTGTTATATTAACTATATATATGATGATTAATATAAACACTTAATGTTCTTGCTAATTTATGGTAAATAATTATGTTTTATTATGATACACATGCACAAACCATAGTGAGTACTCTATATTACTTAAAAAATCAAAATAATTAGTTTCAGTTATGAAAAAATTCTCAAATTGAATAGTTGATCTTTGTAATATCTTGTAAACATAATTAAATTGTTAAATCAGCAGCTCGTAACGTAAAAATGTGTTAATTTAGAGAAGTACCTATCATAACCTATAGTGGAAAGTAAAATAAAATAAAATAAACCCAACCCACCTCAATCCATCTCAAATTTAACATATTTGCTCTCAAATTGAAAATCCTAATTAAAGGGGGTTAGTATTTTAAGGTGTATATTTGCCAAATATATATATATGCAGACATGCAGTATATTTCTATGGAATGTACATGCATATACATATGTATTTGCATTCGCTTGTATTTATATATATATATAGAGAGAGGTTGTGGTAGTTGTCGGGTTGGGGGTGTGTCTCTATGCAAATATATGTATGTATACGTGTTGCATTCACTTGTATTTATATATATATATATAGAGAGAGAGAGATTGTAGTAGTTGTCGGAGTGGGGGTGTGTCTCTATGCAAATATATATTTATATATTTACATAGAAATATACAGCATACATATATTTGGTAAATATACACCTTAAAACACAAACCTACTTTAATTAGGATTTTCAATTTGAGAGTGAATATGTTAAATTTGAGATGGATCGAGGTAGTTTGGGTTTATTTTGTTTTCTTTATTTCTTTTTCTTATATATATATGTGTGTTAAACTTTAATTGTACAAGGACAATTATGTCATTTTTGGGGTTAAGTGATAAAGGCTAATAATTGAGGGGGGTTTACTGTCGGCTTTTATAAATCAGGGGGTAAGGTGGAAAAAAAATTAGACATTCCCCCCCTCCCCTCCCCATTTTTACTTTGAGATTCCCCTGCATTGTGGGGTGGGGGGGGGGGGAGTCTAATGATTGTGAAGGGGTTAAGTTAATTTTACATTAAAAATAGGGGTCGAAGTAATAAAATCCCTTGCTATGCCAATTCTGTCACAATATGAAACAAGGGAATAAAAAAGATCATGACTAGATGGAGGAGCTTTGAGTTCTGGACCCAATCTATTTCTTTATTAGAGAAGTAATTTACAAGTTGTGAGGTACATTAGCGTGTTACAACTATTTAGTCGGTTGAGTCACTCACACAAAGTTCGGATTCTTAGCGAGGTTTAGACGCTGCTTGACTTATCTAAGGTTTTTGGTGAAATGTTAGTATGAATCGATGCAATCTATAATATGTAAAAAAAAATTTGATTAGCAACAAAACGCTTTTATTGAAGACTAAACAAATCAATACAAAGAAGATAACATCCTTAGTGGACAAGCAGTCCACCAAAAGCCCCTCAAGACAAAACTATAGAAAACATACAGCAAAACACAAAAATTACAAAAGCAAACTATTAAACAGTGAAATGTCAAAGCCACAGTCAACTTCACTATTGGATAGCTGCACCTCAATTCCCACATAATCTGAAATTGATAAGGATCCAAACAGGTTTGACGAGCTAGCCCAAAGTGAAGTTAATTCTTTGATGTTAATCCAGACTTCGGCTTCTTCGGAATATCTGTCTTCAAATATCCTTGTATTTCGCTCCTGCCAAATGCACCATGCTAACGCCAGGCAGTAATATCTCCACAACATTTTAGATATGTTTTTATTCCCTCTAAACTGCCATTCCATGCTCAATAAATCATGACAAGAGCTAGGCCTAGCTCCAACCATTTCAAATTCCTTCTCCACTTTATTCCACATATAGTTGGTAAAACTGCAATGTACTAACATGTGGTCAATGTTTTCTCCTCCCTTTTTGCAAAGAATACACCAAGAAGGTTAGATGCTAGATTATGCTTCTTTTTTGGATTAGATCACAAGTATTGACTCTCTTCCGGGAGGCCAACCAAGCAAAAACTTTCACCTTTGGAGGAATACCAACCTTCCATATAAATTTGTGTGGCACAAAAGTAGGGTCCGATGGTGAATTGATGAGCAAGAAAAAGAATGATTTGCAAGAGAATGTCTCCAATATTTTCCCCACCCAAGATCTGGTATCTCTCTCGAATCTAAAAACATGAGAGTGAGAAACCAAATCCAACAAACCCAAAATTTCCCTGATTTCTGTCTCATTTAAATTTCTAGGAAATTCTAAATACCATGAGACAGAATCAAGACTGTTCCAACAAATGATTGATGCTATCAAAGTATTTGTGTTACGTGAAATCCAATACAACCAAGGATAGAGAGACGCAAGAGTGGAATCCCCAACCCACATATCTTCCCAAAACCTAATGCAGTTGCCCATTCCCACCTTAAGTCGAATTAATGATTTAAATTTATCAATGCCATTAGAGATGGCTTTCCATGGATTCCTATGAGTGCCACTAGTAACCATATTTGTATCCCACCCATTCACATGAATTCTGTACTTGCTTCTAATTATTGAGCACCACCATGAGTTTTGCTCAAGGGAAATCTCCAAGCCATTTTCCTAACAAATCCTCATTTTTCTTAGCAATGTTACCAATACCTAGCCCCCCTTTCTCGTTGCTTTTAGACACCAACTCCCAAGTCACTAAGTGATCATAAGGTCCCTCCCCGTATCCTTCCTAGAAAAAGTTTCTCATTAATTTTTCAATGGTATTACACACTGAAATCAGCATTTTGAAAAGAGAAAGGTAATAGATTGCAATACTGTCTAGGACCAATTGAATTAATGTTAACTTACCCCACTTCAAAAGGCATCCTTTTAACCATCCCTCTAACCTTTTAGAATTTTTTCCGATCACCGAGCTCCAAAACTCTACTTGACGAGGATTGTCTCCTAGGGGCATCCCAAGGTAGGACAACGGCCATGACCCCAACTCACAACTCGCCACCGTCGCCAATGATACCATTTCTTCCTCCTACATATTGATACCCACTAACATGCTTTTAGATAAATTGACGTTATGCCCCGAGGCTAACCCAAATATATCCAAAATGTCAATTAGATTTTTGAGCTTGCTACCATCTTTTGAGAGAAAGAATATGATATCATCGGAAAATTGTGAATGTGAGAGTTTGATGCTATCCCTACCGATCTTGAGCCCTTCGATAAGACCTACATCCCTAGCTCTCACCACCAATCTATGAAGGACATCTACCACTAAGACGAAAATGAAAGGTGAGAGCGGATCACCTTGCCTAATGCCCCTTGAAACGTTGAAAATACCCCTTGGTCTCCCATTCACCAAAACTGAAAATTTAGAAGAGGAAAGACATCCCTTAATCCATTTTCTCCATCAAGACCCAAAACCCATTTTTTCAAGCACGATCAATAAAATCCCATTCCACATGATCATATGATTTTTCAAAGTCTATTTTAAAGACCACTGCTTTTTCTTGACTCGATATTCCTTGACACTTTCATTAGCAATTAATACAAGATCAAGGATTTGGCGTCCTTTAACAAATGCCCCTTGTGTTAACCCAACCGTTTCGTCCAATACCTCTCTCAATCTCAATGCTAAGACGTTAGCCAATATTTTGTATAAGCTTGTGACAAGGCTAATTGGTCGATAGTCTTTGAGCTTCTTAGGGATTAAACAAATATATGTTGAATAGTGCACGCATTCATTACACCATTTTCAAAAAATTGATTAAAAAACCCAAGAATATCTTCTTTAATGACCTCCCACCCCTTTTTGAAAACCTCTAGGTAAATCCATCTGGACCCGGTGCTTTATCTCCCTCACAAACCTCAATCATAGCCTTAATCTCATTTTCTTCAAACGGTCTTCGAGCCACCTTTTAGTCTCGAGGCCAATGGGAACCCAATCAAGTCCTACAAATCCCATGCACCACCTATCTCTCTTGGTATGCAATTTTTTGAAATAGTTAAGAATTTCATTCACAATTTCATTCAGATTCCACAATAGTACCATTTTCTTTTTCAAGTTTGGAAATCATTTTGTTCACTTTCTTGTTATTAATCACTCTATGGAATAGTTTAGAATTGCCATCCCACTCTCTTACACCTCGACCTTTGCCTTTTGATTCCACGATATCTCTTCTTTCGAGACTTATTCTCCGAATTTTACTCTCAATTCCCTCCTCTCCCTAATCAAATCTTCCCCGAGAACTCCTCTCGATTCCTCTTCATCAATTTTTTGAATCCTATCCAAAATTCTACCTTTCGTTACTTTTTAGACTTTTGTCTTCTACTTTGTGACAAATTGTAAAAACCAAGATGGGAGCTAAAATATTAGCTTGAGGAGAAAGATAGGTGGGGGAAAGGATAGGAAAAGAGACAAATGCCCTTCGGCAAATGGCACCGCTGAATTGTGTACGTGAGAATAAATAAAGAGGAGTAGAGTATGAGAGTTTTATTGATAATTGTATGATTACAAACTCCCAAAGTGGGTATATATACGACACAGACTAAATCCTAAGGTAACAATAAAGGAAAGAAAAGTAAAGGAAATAAATATCTAAGGAAAGACTCCATAAAGAAAATAACCTATCTATGGTATTTTTTGACCAAGACAAATAAACAATACCAAAACTAATATAAATACCATAGATAAAATATACTCCCACAAATAATTTAATATTGCTTTCCAACACTCCCCTCAAGTACATGTTGAACATGCGCCCAACTTGATACAAATTAAAGCCATAAATGGTAGCACAACAATTGAGTAGCATCATATCCACGTAGTCAATCACCATCGAAAGTCGTCCACACCCAAAACTACAACCACATAAAATGGCTCCACATAAGGTGTACTTTTAAACACCAACTAACGAGTGCTACGGCATCCTTTACACTTATACTAAGCCGCATCACGACCTCAACACAATATGCAGCCACTACGACACCTAACATATCAATAAAAGGAATTTCATCACTCATCCACAATAAACGAGAACCTCCACTAAGGTTCTAAAACGAGGTGCAAACACCTAAAACACAAGATTGTCCCATCACTCAAAAACAAATGAACCTCCACTAACGTTCAAACCACAAGAGGTGAGAAATACCTTTCAACAAAGGGCAAAACACTCCTTAACGCAGGGTGGTGGAACAAATCCTATCAACAAAGAGTGATAAATCCCATCAACAAATGAGACAATGAAGTATGTAAAACAAAGGGTATAGAAGATAATCAAACAAAAGTTCAATATAAGCTTTTTGTTTCCGATAAAAAAAAAAAAATCAAACAAAAGAGGTTGCTATGAGGTGCAAACACCAATAAAAGGAATTTCATCACTCATACACAATAAACGAGAACCTCCACAAAAGTTCTAAAACGAGGTGCAAACACCTTAAACACGAGATTGTACCATCACTTAAAAACAAATGAACCTCCACTAAGGTTTGAGGCTCCAGAATATTGAAAGCTGCCAAACCAAGGAAAGATCACCAAAATTTGACGGGATGTATGAATCACAAACTGTGGCTAGCTCGGAATATGTCAATGCCACAACGAAATTCTAGAACTAGGGTTTCTTTTAACCTTTTGTAGTAGCAGCAAATGCAACCAGCCAACCACTAAACCAAGAAACCACGAACACTTTTCACTGAAAACACTGTTCATCAAGAACACTTTTCAAAACAAAAACCGCAACTATTCAACACAACTGTTCACAATCATCTTAACAAGCTACTATTCATGGATACTGTAGCAGTGTACCAATTTACTGTTCACGGCACTGTTCACTAGGTTGAAAAACTAAAACGGGACCAATACAACAAGAAGAATCCCATCAGGTGGACGACAAGGTGGGTCGCCCACTGGTGCTAGAGTAGGATATTTTTTTTTTACACTCCTCTGATACCAAGTTGAATTGTATATGAGAGAATAAATAAAGAGAAAAGTAGAATATGAGAGTTTTATTGATAGTTGTGTTGATAATTGTATGATTACAAAGACTTTCAAAGTGGGTATATATAGGACATAGACTAAACCCTAAGATAACAATAAAGGAAAGAAAGTAAAAGAAATAAATAACTAAGGAAATACTCCATAAATAAAATACCCTATCTATGGTATGTTTTGACCAAGACAAATAAACAATACCATAACTAATATAAATACCATAGATAAAATGTACTCCCACAAATAATTTAATATTGCTTTTCAATAGGCATACTGGTCCAAATAAAACTCACAAGATTTATTCAATTAAATATTTCAAGTCTGCCAAATAAGGAAGATTAGTGCCATATGTAAGCTAAGACCCTTAGGTAGATAAATATCAAAATATCCTAAAGTAAGATCCCTAATTTACTTAAAATTACATCATCATCATTGAATTTCATCAGTAACTAGGCTCGGCAATGGGTTGGGTTCGTGCTGGTTTTGTGTCAGGTTAAATTTGTGTTGGGTGAAAATGGGTCTTCACCCATAGATGATTTATTTAATAAACGGGTAGAAAAAGTAATTCAAACACAACCCGTTAAGTTATGAATGAACTTATTTGTTTTAACCCGATAACCTAAAATCGTAAAATTGAATTTCTAAATTGGAACACCATTTTAAATAAAACAACACAATCAAACTCAAAATGAGAAAAACATGACTAAAAACGAGTTTTATATGTAGGGTTTCTTTTGGGCTAAAATAGGTGCCCTCCACTATACGAACTTTTCACAATATTTTAACGGGTCTAACGGGGGTTGTTGGGTTGCCAAACACAATTCGTTATGCAAAACAGGTCCAAGACCATCTTCATCAGTATTGTAAAAAAGATAGGCTAAAAGGGTACATTTAGCCTAGCATATCCCTTGAATTTACACCAGAGAGGGTAAAAAAAAGGTAAAGAACCCACATACGATGTTTTGAATTTCGGCTATGGGAACACCCTCAGACGACACGATGTGTGTTGGCTGCCGGAATTTTTTTTTTTTAAATAAAAAATTAAAGCTGATGCACATTGTATCGGCTCAGCACAGCCAATAAAATGTGTATCGGCTATGGTATAATGTTGTTAGGTAGTAAATTTAGCATAGCTTTAGCAATTCTTCTCCCTTTTTGGCATTTTGGCTTGATTAGTGCAGCACAAAAAAGCTAAAACTAGCTTATTAGCCATCCAGTGGAGATGGCCTAACAGGTCCACCCAATAGTCATTCATACTTGTTTTGGGTTCATCCATGCCCGGTAATTTCGTGTCGAATGCATGCTGTGCCTCAAATTGCGAGACCTATCAGTAACTGCTCTTAGAAAAAAGAGGGAAGAAGGAGAAAAAAAAGAAAAAAAGTTCATCAATAGCAAACATGAACAGAAAATACATGCCAGATGATCTATATGAGTTCCATTGTAAGTTTTAGGACTGCACAAATATCTATGAGGTATGGAATTGGTCTTTGAAGATACTGGCAGGTTTTCATTATGGGGCATCTTTGTCTTGCAAGAGACCCTCGAGTAATGGTCGCATAGCCGCTGGCGGAGCCAGGATTTATTGGTAAAGGGGGCAATTTTTTTTATATAGTATGTGACTCTCCTTTGATACTTTGTCTTTCTAAAAAAAATGGTGCTTTAGTTGAAGGTGCCAAAAAAAATGTCACAACATGTCAATTTTAAAGTGCTAAAATAGAGAATATTTACCCAATTCATGGGTATAAAGTTTATGATAATTTGCAATAAGGGGGGCAAAACTCTAATTTTCTACTTACTAGATTTTATTTTATTTAAAAGTACTACTAAATATAAACAAATTTTAAAATTTATTAAGCAACAAATAGCCCTGCCAATGCATATAGCAGACTTGTTATTCAAAGACAAAGAGTCAGCTGCATGGTGTAACAAAAATCAATATATAGAATTAGAAAATGGTGCCTAATTCTCTAGCCATTTGTTGTGGATTGATTAGGTCTGCTACCAAGGATTCCTTGGGTGAGAAAGTAACGGGATATGGTAATGGAAATTCAGGCCATAAAGTTAATGTACTGATGTACTGGGAAAGTTGGATGTTTCCAACTGAAGGATGAAGAGACAATAGACAAATTTAGGTTCAGGCTGGTAATTTTGTTGCTTGTCTATGTTTTATGCTAAAATAACTTTATTGTGTTAGATTGTTAAGCAGGTTAACGATAAGTTGATAACACACGTGAATTTCATAGCTAGAGATGGAATTTTAGTAAAAGAATTGACATCTTGTGATTCAAATTCCTAAAAATTCCTAACATGAATTACTAACTCTGTCTCAAATTAAGTCTTATTTCTTTTTTTGGGACATGATCAATGTACCAAATATCATAGTAGTAAATAAGTTGCATCTTCACCATCGATTAGGTTGACTTGGTATTTTTCTCAAGTATAGAATCAAAGTGAGACTTAATTTGAGACGGAGGGAGTATATAAGACTTAATATGTGAATTTTACAATTCAGGATTCCCCCGAGAAGCATCAACACTTGAGCCAAGCAAGTACTTAATGTTATGTTTGAGTGCTACCTGGGGCCTAGTAATGCATACATACTTATATATATATATATATAATGTGTAAATTTCCCAATTCAGATAATGCTGGCTGCAGCCTGGATTTAGGAAATTGCATTATTGTCATTTTCTGCTTGTGCAATTTGTCATGCTACTCATTCATTAGCATGCATATGTTTCTAAATTTCTTTGCCCCTATGAATGCAAGGAAAGTTTCAACAATGTTTCAGATAATTTTTTGTTGGCATTTTATGGATTATATTAAATATTTTGATCAATTACATTCAGAAAAGGGCAAAAATTACATTGAAACCCAAAATGAGAAAATGTAATCAGTTTATTTATGCGACAACTAAATACATATTTTAATGAATTATCGGTAAAGATCAAAACAATTTGTGATGTCACAGAAAAAGAAAGTGTAACTATTAAGTTGCAACAAAAGGAACGACTAAATTTATATAAATCAAAGTAAATAAGTTACATTGTATTGACTCAATATCTCTCATTATTAATGCATTGTGCTTGCATCACCGATATTCTTAGTCCAATTGAGCTCATAAAATCTTATTAAATATATTTCATTTGTTGATAGGGTTTCCGGAAGATTGACCCTGAGAAATGGGAATTTGCCAATGAAGATTTCGTGAAAGATCGGAAACATCTTCTCAGGAATATCCACCGTAGAAAACCAATCCACAGCCACAGTAATCCTCAAGGTTCAACGGTTGACCCCGAGAGGGCGGCTTTCGAGGAAGAAATTGAGAAGCTTTCGCGTGAGAAAGCTACACTGGAGGCCAATCTTTTAAGGTCAGTTGGAAATCATGATTTTATTAATTATGGCAGTCTATTGATTTATAGAATTTATTTCAGTTAATCAGTTATGGTATTGTTTTACTGTCTTTCGTGAAACATACCATAGATACAGTAGGTTATTAATCAAGTCATTTCTTAATTTTCCTTCCTTTCAAATATGGTTATCTTAGGGTTTACTTTTGTGTCCAATTTATAACTACTTTGGGAGTCATTTGGTAATAAAGTTATGACAACAATTACCAATATAATTTCATATCCTGAAATTCCACTAGGTCCAAACAGCAGCAACCTGCTGCAAAGCTTCAGCTCGAGCAACTGACCCGACGGGTACTCGGTATGGAGCAAAGGCAAGACAACTTACTAACCACCCTAGAAAAGGCGATTCAAAATCCAGATTTTATCGAACACCTTGCGCGAAAACTCGAATCTATGGATTTCTCCTCTTATAATAAGAAAAGGCGATTACCTCAATCTGATAACGCTCTATCAGTACCAGGTGATAGTTTTGTTGATAATAGTAGTAGCTCTAGACCCGAGTTTGGTAATATTTATCAGCAAGATTTATCCAATAAGCTCACATTAGAGTTATCGCATAGTACTCAGAGCTCGAATGAAGATGGGGGAAGCCCGATGAGGAGAGACCCACAAACAGGTCCCGCCAGTCTTTTATTTGCCCCCGAGACACTCGAGCTTTCGGATACCGGAGCGTCTTTTAATTTTAACAAAATGGGTGGTTCTTCTTTTTCGAGCCCGGGTCCGGGATTGCTTTCCTTGCAGCAAAGTTCCACTTCAAATGAAGATATTGAAGGTCATATCTCTTGCCATTTGAATCTTACTCTTGCTTCTGCTCCATTGAAAGTCAACAAAAGTCAACCCTCCGCCTCGTTGATTGGTAAAAACTCACTAGAGTCGAGGTCTAGTGCGAATGTGAATATGGCTGACGTCACATTTCCCGAGAAGAACCGGACCCTTTTGAGCCACGGCTCAGGCAGTGCACCGGGTAATGATAATCAAGTGGCTGAAACTGCTCCTCCTCTAGGTCGGGTTAATGATGTGTTTTGGGAACAGTTCTTAACTGAAAGACCAGGGGCTTCTGAAACTGAAGAGGCCAGCTCGAATTTTAGGGCAAATCCGTATGAGGAGCAAGACGATAGACGAGCAGGACATGGATTTTCCCGAAACTACGCGAAGAACAACATGGATCAGCTTTCTCTTTGATACGCCAATGTTGCTGCTGAAAAAGAGAGGTCAGAATATTTGTAATTGTACGACTTTCTGTAGGTTCTTGTAATGTCTATTTAAAAAATTACATGTACACTAGTAGCTATATATATATATATATATGATGTTTAAAACTTGAATTAAGTTAGATTAAACAATAATTCTAGAGGTATATATATATCTGACATAAAAGAGTGACATCTGTTGTGGCCACCATGCCTGGGCTAGAATGTGGGGTTCTTATCAAATTCATCCTTATCAGAATCCAATATGACCAATAAGTATTCGCTAGATTCAGATAAATATGTCTGCATTATTATGATGTACTTGTATAGTACATTTCTCAGGCATGTTTTTATGTTCTGGTTGAAAGTTAGAACTAAAGATTACTTGCTGCATTATTATAATGTGGATTACATATACTTGTTTCCGTACAAGGAAATGTATATCCTATTATACCTTATTTATCAGATTAATCACCTACAAATTTGGCTCTGATGAACAGTTAGTTGTTGGATCACTCATACTTGATCATCTTTGGATGTTTTGGGTTCATCAGGTATTTTGCCAGTTCATTAGGAAAATAGCTCTAGATGTGCTTTTTAACATGCATTTCACTCATTTTCTTCTTAAAAAGTTACTATGAATAATGTTCCTTAGGCATTTAATGGTTTCGGTTTATAAGGTACTTATTATTGTTCTACAAAATGTCTACAAGGACTAGGGGTCCAAGTTTAAGGAGCATTGGACCAAGATATAGGAATCCAGCTGACTTACAACTGTGTTTCGACCCTCAAACAAAGGGATATAGTTTACCCCTGTACCACTAAGAATTCTCTACTTTTGTGTATAATTTGGTTTGTGTCTTAGAGAAAAGATTAAACAAATTATAGGTCCCCAGTGGTTCGCCGTCCAGGTGGCAAGGGTTCAAATCACTTGGTTTAGATAGCTTAACACCCCCCCCCCCCCCCCCCCCCCCACCACCACCACCACCAAACACACACACACAACACAAACATATGTGGATAGAATTTAGGCATGGAACCCAAACATGAAGAGTCTTAAACATAGAACAAACAGAATTTATTAAATAACACTGGAAAACCCCACAATAATGTAATATACATTTTAATTAAATAACACTGGAAAACCCCACAATAATGTAATATGCATTTTAATTAAATAACACTGGAAAACCCACAATAATGTAATATACATTTTTCAACTACCTAACATTAGTTGAATATAAATAACTATGAAACAATTTAGAATAGAAAGGCAAAAATTAAATTTTTTTTTTTCTTCTATTCTTCCTCTTCTACCCCAGATGAGGAGGTCCTTCTAGGCGCAGGTAATCATACATAAACCCTGAGAACGGGTTTGAGCCAATTGATTGCCTTAAAAAGATTGTGTTCCTTCCTGTTCGAAATTGATATCCTGGTATGTCGAAGCTGTATAACCAATATAATCCATGAATACCGTGTCTTGCAATTGCATTGTCTCTGCCGGTAAGCCCCAGCATGAAGTCTGGGCGCCTTGTGTTCTGATTATTCACCCAACCCTGAACATTATTAATTACATGGTCAGAAACACTTCGATTGGCAAAAACATGCACAAGTGTAGATATGTTAATTACAAGCGAGTATCTTGCTAAAGTACTCATTTGTTTTGAGTGTGGTTTTTTTCTTCTTTTTTTTGGGGATAGAAAACGGATACTTTCACATATAAAATTTGTGGGAAAACAGGGTGAGATTGGCGTTTTGGGAATCAAACTCTCTTCCATGAGAATGTGTGACATTAAGATTAACAAATAGTTATGAAAAAGTGTCAATATATATCATATAGTGTCTTGAGTGGATGAAGCTGAAGCAGCTACTTTCGAAGTAACAGAAATAAAAGCTTCTAGTTGTCCGTAATTATCAATTCTTCTTGGTGTTTGTATATATGTATGGTACCTGTAATCGAGCTTGGTTGGCTGATGCCAACGCTAGTCGGAATGTATAAGTTCCCCTCGGAGCAACATTGTCGAGATCAAAATCAATGCGCCAAGTGGTTGGCTCATATGTATTATTTCCTACTTTCCTGCAAATGCAATACAAGGTTAAACAACTAGCATTAGCAATTTTTCAACCCTACACTTATTTTCGTGTACTGTGTGTAAGACGATGTCCCGTGAGCGTATATATTTTACTTTTAAGGCATTTAATTCAGAGTACAACCAATTAAAGCTTGATAGTAAAAAATTTCAGTATCCCTCACAAATTGTTCATTGTTTGTACCTGTTCACATGAGCAAAGAACCAATCTGTTCGATAATTGCTTCTACCAACATCGTAGACAAGATCTTCATTAGGATATTTATCTGTATACCGCTCCCACAATCCGTATTGCCTGAACCTGTTAATTTGAAACAAATGAAGAAATATACTAAGCTACTAGTGTTCAAAATAACAATGAAGCAAAAGTTTAACGGAAAGATCAATCCGAGTACTTTTGTAAGTTGTTGGATCTGAGAGTTAATTGAGTCCTGAGAGAATGCTTTGGATCAGGCACGTAGAACTCAGCAGCTGTGCGATCAGGAATGCCTATTTCCCATAACGTCGGCCCATTTCTTGGAGGCTCATATACTAGATCATCGAGCTTAATTTCACCTCCTACAATGTACATTTACGCCATCAATATACTTTATTAAGTTAGGAAAACATCTCTAAATTGAATTAGGTATGTTAAAAAGAAAACCTGGTGTGATTGTAACATCCGCATTATATCTGAAATCACCCATGAATCCAGGAACCCACGCGTACAAGTTGTACGTACCCGGTCGAATGCCTCTAATAAAGAAGTAGCCTCCATCATTGGTTTTATTCCAATATTGGTAACCCTAATAGCATTAAATCATTACAGTTGAAAATATATAGTTTTAAAAAACCCTAATATTTAACTCCAAATGAAAAGAATACTAAGAATGGCAGGCGCGGTGTGCGGACAGGATATCAAAAGTTACCTTAGTATCTCTCTGCCAGGATCCAGCGGCTCCCGGAGGAGCCAACCCTACATAAGCGGAGCTCGCACTCATCGATCCATGATTGATGTACCTATAATTAAGAAAGTTTAGTAGTTTTTTTCCGACGTACAAATGGGAGGAGAAAATAATTTGAGCAATGTGTGAAGTACCTGTCACGGACTAGTAATCGACCGGTCACTGTGCCCCGCTGATCGGGATGAGGGTGGTCTTTCGAAAGCGTGAAGTCATACGGCCAGCTTCTAGTTTCTATTGCCAACTGGTGCATATATATGTAACAAATAGAGTGAGGATCATTTTCGCGCGTTTTCTATTAAAGTACAAAGATCATTACGACAACAACTATGATCTGAAAAGGATCTCTAGATTTTTGCTCAAAAACTAAAATTGAATAAGTAGACAACGTGACAATACTGCACGAATCAACACAACAAACAGATTAACGTGGTTGGGAGTAATATAATTTTTTTTTATATTAAGACAGCATAAAGAGTGGCAATCGACCCCCTAATAATTGAATTTTTTTATTTTATTTTTAAAATTTTAATTAAATATTTAAATGTATATTAGTTATTTTGTTCCTTTCAATTTCAATAAAAACAATAATATTCTTCCTTTATTTTTTAAGATGTTAATTTTACTAGTAGATTTAGCCTTTTTTGAGAAAAAGAAAAAATATCCAGCCCCATTCCTCCTTAGGATCACAACCTTCAACTTCGAGCAAGAAACTAAAGATGAATGAAGCTAACAAGCGGGGTAAGTCTATTGGGGAGACACTTACTTAGACCTGAAAAAGATACTAAGTTCGAGCCTCATTATAAAAAGTTGGGTAACGCATTATGCGAAAAATATAAAAATACCTGCTCTTTAGCATCTGTCCAGAGTTTTTGGTGATCATCATTCTGTGACGCCTTGTTTAAATAGACAAAAACCGGACCATAAACCTTTTTGAAGGGCTCCCCATTTCGAAGCTTCATATTCAAGTCGGGTCCAGCATAGTGGCCACTGAAAAATGTCTGAAAAAAATATATAACAAATAAAATTAAGATTTTTAATAAAGGTAAATAAATAAATAAAACATGTCAACAGTGTTCTAAAATACTCGCCTATAGCCCGATTAGTGCCTGCCTAACCACTAGGCAGTGGTGTGCTGATTAGCCTAACTAGGTGGCGGTCTACAGGATGACGATTCAGCAGGAAAAATCGAGTCTTTCACTTCTTTTTGTTTTAAAATATATTATTTTTCACGTTTAACTGGGAGTAATTGTTTAATAAGTTTTCATTGTCAATTTTAGAACTAACTTAGATTTTATTTATATTATATTATTATATTAAATTAAATAATTTATAAATATTAAAATTGTTTGTTCAATTAATTGCTGACTTGTTCCCATTTAATCTTCTAGGCACTAGTCCCTCCTAGCCGTCCTAAGAACGCTTAGCGATTTTTAGAATATTTGATGTTAGTGCTAATCATTTTATTATGTATTAGATATTCAACTTACCGCTAGAGTTGTTGGGCCCGTATGAGAGCTGAGTTCTTGCTTTAGAGGGCCCGCCAGAACGTGACTCGTCACTTGGTAAGATCACCCAAAATCCTACGTGTGGGTTGGAGCTAATCCACCCATGTACTCGATTATCCTTATTATCGAAAGAAAACTGATACTTGTCATCTACCTGCGTATTGCATTAGCAAGTAAAACGTCATTACTAAAACATTTAGAAAAAAAAAGTTTTCACCACTTAGGAATTTTTATTTTTTTTCAAAAAAGCTTAAACTCCCTGAAAATTTAAGATGCTGGAGCATTTTAAATTAAAAACATTTTTATAATCCAGAGTTTAAGGGTTAGGGTTTAGTTACCTGTCCAATAAGGGATGGATTTTCTGATTCTGTCAATAAAACGGCTTCGCCATAAGCTAGAGGTGTACCCATTTGGCGATCCCATGGAGATGGCATAATCTTTTGCCTATCATCCGATATAGCCATATAGTGAAACCTAAGTATGCAAAATACAAAAATATCATAATGCTGATGTGAGTGAACACATACTATTTATTTATTTGGATCACAAAATTATAAATTAATGCGAACAAAATATTTTTAACTTCTTTTTTAATATATCAAAAAAGGCTAATATAGTTGTATAGATGGTTTAGAATGTTTACAATCTGTCTTGAAGCTTGAAGGCAAGTCTGCTCTGGATGACATCAACATCTGGCCATCCTTTTGGGCGCTCAAGTATATTGTACGTATAGAAACCAGGGCAACCGCGCAACATAATATATCTGTACAAATTTTACAAAATAGATGAAGTTGACAAGAAATAATTTGGTACATATACACAAATAGGGCTAGTGTTCTATATATGGGGATAGTTTGTACATAGGCCAAACTTTTAGCATCTATTTTGTGTTGCTAAATGCATCTCCAAATTTATTTGTTAGATAAGAAATCCGGCACCCAAAACTCAGCTAATACACAGACATTTCATACCATAGACGAACTATATACACATAGATATAGTATATTTTTTCTACGGATCGAAATTTTTAGCTATAGTTTTTCATCGTTAAAACAATAAAGAAATATTTTTCGTGGTGAAAATCTATCGCTAAATATTCAGTTCATATGAACTGGCCTGTATGAAAAATTAAGTTGATTTTAAGCCATAAAATTGTGCACCTTTTATCAGAATTTAAAGGAAGTCCATCACCACCATCCCATGTTCTTGAAAATGAGACCTCTACATGGTTTTCATTTTCTACTATAACTCTAAATTGAGTCCCATCAAACCTGCACAAAAGTGACAAAACAGCCAATAAAAAAATTGTACAATTTAGATATAGCAATTTTTAGTAATAATGAGAGCGAACATTTTTTTTTTTTTAAAATTTATCATGTTGTATACATTAATTAAAATTTTACAAAAGAGGAAAAAATAAAATAAAACATACTGGAAAAGAAAATTTCTTGGATGATTTGGGTCACTCCACACGACATCCCAATACCTGCATTTATTTTAATTCAACCAAAAAAAAAATATTAGATATAAAAATAAATAAACATTAATCGTGTCCTGAATTTCTTTGAAGTATATCTTTTTAAATAAATGATTTTATTTTTTTTTACGTAAATCCCCTTCTTTAGAGAGGTGAATTTTTTTACACAGTTAAAAAATGGATATACTATTGAGAATTTTTTTCATAAAATACCATAATTAACAATACGAAAATAATGAATAGACACTATTACAAAAATTATTAAAAAAAAAAAGACTATCCGTATTGCCAATACAATTATCTCTGTCAGAGTATAATATTGTTTTAAAAAGTTATAATGTATACTTTTAAAGTTGTACATTACTCTAGCAATAGGCATAATTACTTTGACAATTGTACTATCTTAAAAAATATATAAATTAAATATATACACGAATCGCATGGTATCTAATGTTATTAAAATCAATTCACAAATATATATATATTGACAAGAAAATATACTTACCCTCGATTTTTCTCTTTATTTCTTTCGAGCAAATTATTAATTCCGCCGTATTCAATTTCAGTGACCATACCAATTGGATTGGACAATGTTACACTTACAAGCCCATTGCTCATTACCACCTGGAGGAGAATAATTCAATGAAAATAAAGCTGTTGAATTAAACAAATTTATTTCAAAACTACTATTCTATTAGTTTAATTATTAATTTGTGTAGTAAATTTTCCTGAATTTTAACTCATTTTCATGTCTCGGCAAGATGGCGTTAAATTATAAAAAGTGAAACAAAAATTCGTTAAATCATGCACTAAAGTTTTTGCTCCAAATTCTTCAAAAACATAACCAATTTCCTTAATTAATCGATCAAGATTTTTCTACACACGTGATATGTATGCGATTCAGTTATAATAATAGTAAGTGGTGCAACAGTCAAGAGTTGTATTATGAGGATTCAAATTTTGTAGCTTCTGTAGAGATCTTTTTTTGTGTGTGTGTGTGTGTGTAAAAAAAGATCACAAGAGCAAAATTAAAAATCCAAATATCTGACACGGCTTCAATAACGACCAAAATGCCTTCCAACTTTCTATTATAATATATATATTGGTTTCAACAAGTTTTTCCAAAACCCTAAAAATTACACACCGAAACTTATGCAACTCTTAAATTATTGAGAGCTTGTGTTTAGTTTTCTTATTGATCACTTTTATCGCGTAACGGGACAAAGAATAATTTTTCTATAATACAAGCGGTTTTACCATAATTTACCCCACTAAAGTGATATGTTATACTCAAAAACATCATATCAAATTAATTATTGGTATGCTATTAATTTTTTTATTATTATATGACTAATTTCAAATGAAAATAATAATTACAATAAAGAAAGGAAGACAAGAAAATTTACATGTTTGTCCAGCATACGCAGACGAACAGGAGGAGATGACGTAATATATTGGCTCTTGTTACTTGGGTCCCATCTGCAAATTATTAATTAATCATATATAAATGAGAAAAACAAAAAGGTTATTGTATAAATGTTGAAGTTTTGTGTGTATTTGGAAAGATGGGAAAAGAAGAAAATGAGACAAAACCAAAGTAAGCACAAGTGAGTTTTCCTAAGTCCCACATAAGAAAGGAATAAAGGATTTTTATAAGGGTGAATTTGCCTAAGGGCTTAAGCCCTTTGGGCATTAAAATTTTGTATTATTGAGTGAGGACTTTGATAAATGTGGTTTACCACATGGCGCGAGGACCGATCGGGCTATGGGCTATCTTTTTAGACAAAATACTTTTTAAAAATACTTTTTTTTTTGAATTCGAAATTTAAGTTGTTTTGACTCATTCTTGAGTTGTTTCTTTTGGATAACCCCTTCTCCCCCTTAACGCGTTTTCTACATAGAGCTTAAAAGTTTACCCTAAATTTTTTTTTTGCCTCTGGCAGGGAATAGTTTAGCGATTCCGGCAGTATTATATAGGGAGTTAGGTTTCTGATTTTTCACTGTGCAAGAAAAATCGAGATAGAAAAAAAATCTGGGCTGTTGTATCCTGGGGACGTTGTGGCTATTACGAACTACTAGCACAAATACCGAGAAGAACCGCGAAACTTCTTAAAGAGAGCGACCTAGTCCGCGACTTAACCCGGTGTTTTCCGATCGCTATTTGGTAATTTCGTTCCTGATTCTACAATAAATATAGAATTAATTCAAGTTTTTTCAAAAAAAAAAATATTGACCGATGCCAATTACAAAGAAAATATTTTGATGCTAATTAGGAGTGATACAAGGGCGAATTTAGTCTTGGGCTTGATCGAAAATGTAATCCAACTTAAATTTTTAACCAAGTGTTATAATATATTAAGTTTTTAGTTTTAAACTAGTCTGATCTAATTAAATATTGATATTAGCGATCACCCCTTTGAAAAATTCTAAGTCCACCCTTGGGGATGAATTCAATATTCGACTAATAGGTTAAAGTGGACTAAAGTACGTTAATCTTCTTTCATTTTCTTTATTTTTTATTTGTGTAATTAATAGTGTATTTTCTTTGCGACCAATATTAGACCAATTCTGCCGTTTGGCAGATAGATTGTTCAGAAATATGTAAAGGTTGTAATTTCCTCGTTTTTGCAAATAAGAAAACACATACTTTTGTCATACATGCGAACGAGTATACGCATATATATAATGATACATGCGAATGAGTATACGCATATATATATATAATGATACACGCGAATGAGTATACGCATATATAAAATCATAACACGCATGCGCAATACACCTACAATTCACACACACTAGCGGCTTCTATCTCCAAGAGACAAAGAAAGAAGAAAAGAAAGGGTAAAGCAGAATAGGACGTCCCCGGTGGGTGGGTGGCTGAGCTGAAGGTGGTTGTGAGTGATTGCCGGAGGTTTGGGGGTGGGACATCAGTGGGTAGCGATAGTCGACGGGAACTACTCTATAATAGATATATCTATATATATGCTTTGGTTCTAGAACGGACTGTCCATAAATAAATCGACACTTTAACAACGAATTTTCATTGCAAAAACATGGAGAGATATTTCGGTGGTGAACAATTTTGAGACTTAAATAGATGTTTTCTTGCGTAACAAGTTAAAGCATCACTAACCCTAAAATTTTGTGTTCTTTCTTCCGTTATTTTTTCCACTTTGTAACAACAAAAGTGTTAATTAAAAAACTACAAATATGAATTAAAATCTATAATTATATGAATAAAAACCTATTATTATTATTATCATTAAATAAATACCTGGCTGAAGATACATAGCATTGATTGAGCAATAATAAGGCAACAATAATTCCGAACCAAACACAGAACAATTCCCTTTGTCTCTTAAACCCCACTTCCTTCTTCATATTGAAGATTCAATCTTAAAAGCTGGAAAAACAGACAGACAAAGAAAAGAGCTTCATCATGAAAATTTATACGTTTATTCTACCACAAGGTACAAGTCATCATCCACATGGTACAAGTCATTATAACCTTTTGCAAATAGAAGAATTTTCTACGTAAACATAACTTGTACCATCTTTATACTACGCCAAATTAGTTTTGTGTTGAACTAATTCTACCTACGGCTTTGAAAATAGGACATTGGACTTACCTTAATTTGTTGAACGTACGATTGATGGAGACAGGACTTGAATATTGAAAATAATTAATATATATACCAGCAATCGAAACTCTATGTTAGATACGCAAGATAAGAGAACGGGATGATTGAATATTGGGTTGGATTATTTATCCTATAAAACTTCTTATCCAACCGGGAGAAGGATCAAACAATCTCCTTCACCGCTGATCCAACTGGGAGAGGGATTAAACAATCTGCTTTAGCGAGGGATTATTTTACCCTTTTCAAATGAGATTAAATAATCATATCCGACATTTTTATTTGACATGGTGGCGTGGAAGTTTAAAAAGACAAGAAGACATGAAGATTGACTTTAGCATGTTATGGGACTAATAATGGTTCACTAAATCCTTCTCTGTACGTAGTTTAATTCGTTCAACTAAACGAAGTCTAGTAACCAATAAATGTCTGAATCCTTAGTACTTAAACACAATTTGATTAGCTTTCGGCCAAACGAAATTAATATTTGGATTTGAAGTCCCACATTAAGAGCGGCGCATTTAATTTAAATTTTAAAAGATTGACTATGTGGATTTTAATAAATTTATGGATTCGTTTATGCTCATATAGAATTCGACATATTTTAATCAATGGATTTGTTAGTATTTCTCTAGATTTCATTAAGCCATGAATTCTCTTAATAAAAATAAAAAAATAAAAATAACCAAAAGAGAAGGATAATTAGTTAAGTTTATAATTAATAGGAAAAATAGTCCTAATTTAATTGAACCAATAAGATAGCGATGCAGCATTGATATTAATTTAGAACCCATAGAAAATGATTGGATGCATGTGCCAAACATAAGTGAAAGGACTTCTGATTTATCTAATTATAATTGAACTAAAAATCTAGATTATCAAAAGAAAAAAAATAAAAGAGGAGGAAAGAAAAAAAATCAAGTCATCTAGTCAGTTGATGGTAATGGATAAATTTTTGTATTCAAAATTTTGGATTTGTTTTCTCCATATAATTAATCTAGATTATCAATGAACATTAATTGTCTTGTTTGGCTATTTATGGAGAAAACAGATCCATGCGAAACAGGACCAATGTTCATTAAACAATAACTAAAATATTAGCGTAGGGGTGGAACCAAATTTTTTAATTAAGGGGGGTAAAAATTAATACTATTATTATTTTTTTGCCAAAATTAAATAGGAAAAAATAGCTAATATATTTATACTAGCTAGGGTAACTCATGCCTATGACACTGAAAGTGTAATTTATGTAAACGCGCGCAAACATAAACATAGAAATAAATTTGTCATTCTAAATTAAAAATACATTGTACGTTTCAAATTAAACATATAAATTTAAAACATAACTTATACACAAAATATACATGAAAATTAACATAAACACAAAACAATGTGTCTTTCACGGCTACTATCAACGGTTTATATTATATGGATTCTTTCACAATTCTATTTCGTTTTAAATTAAAATCTAAAAACACATAATTATAAATGCATATCATATTATGATAGATATGGGATTAAAAAAAAAAAACCCTCTTTATTTGTAACTAGGTATATTACTTGAGAGACGTAGGGGTTATCTTTTGCTCTTTTGTTTTTTGAAGTATTCAAATATATTGCTAGGATATCTTATATGTTTATATGTTGCTTTTTTCTTGTATTAAGATCGAGGAGAGATAAGAAAGAATTACATGTTTAATGAAAATAATGTATGTATTCATAATTAATAAAGTGAAGTATCTAGGGTTTTTAGAGGAATAGGGTGGAAAGAAGTTCTGGAAAGAGATGTAAAATATTTTGGCATAAGAAAAGATTTATATATGGATTTGGTATTTATACCAAGACCATAAAATCCAACACAATCGATTAAAAAATAAAATCTTTCCAAAGCCATTAGAGTTTTAAATATCATATAGAACGATATTTTAAAATCATAATTAATTAAATAAAATAAAATTTTTAAAAACTTTTTAAAATCATAATTGAATACACATAAATTTTAAAAGTTGAAAAAATTCCTCTAAACATTAAATTAAATACACCCTCCTAACTCTCACGCGCAAATTTATCCTCAAATCTAGAACCCAAATATTCAATTGAGAGGAAGATTCTCAGAGAGCTTAAACTTTTAGTTTACATATATATATTAAAGTGGGCCCCCAACATATTAGAACTAAAATAATGACTTATTACATGCATAACCCCCCCCCCCCCCCCCCCCCCCCCCCCCACAAACACACACAGAGATGAAAATTGAGGCCCCTAAAATATGTAGATATAAATTAGGGGTTCAAGAGGGTAGCCATATTCGCTTATGTCTCCATCCGGTTCTAGTGTTTGATGGAGACAAAAATACAGGATCGTTTGATATTGCGTATAGATTGAACAAAAAAAACTTATGCTAAAACCCTATAAGAATAAAAGGATTTCACCTTTGTGGATCATGTAGAGGATCCATATGAGGAGACTAGGGTTTGAAAACATCAAATTGCGATTTGGTCAGATTTTTTTAATTCTCGCTGGGCTGCGAAAATTAATTGTTTTCGCCACCGAAACGACCTCTGATCGTCCTGATTTTTCGCGCTATAATAATAACTTTGCGTTCCGAACGACATATCCAAAAATCAACTTGATCCAACGATGGGATCAAAAGTTACGATTGATTTACGACTGCTGTGCCGAAAAACCTAAAGATCTTCTATCGTATTCCTTCCGCCATCAAATCTTGCACCGAGTGTGGGCTACGATATCACCAAGATTTTATCCTTTCTCAATAGAACAAACCCTAACTCATGAGAATTATTGTTATTTTGAGAAGAGACAAGGCCGGCGTATATATAAGGCTACAATAGGGACCTTAAGGAGAAATAAGTTTGGGCTTCCTATGGAAAGTTGGAATCCTAATTCTACTAGGAATTAGTTCATTCCATAAATTATAATTCATACCACTAAAGAATTATAATTGCACTCCCGTCCTTATCTCAAAATTTAATTTCGAGCTCCTTGTTATTAAATACTTATTATTCTCCCCACGTTAAGATTACAGATAACCGTCATTTAAATTAAATTACTGACAATTATATTTAAATGACTTCTTAATCCTTGAGCCTACCACTTAACTTATTTGATATGTCGGATTAAATAATCCACCTGCAGGGTTTGACATGATCAAAACTTATAAGCTTCTCAAGGGGCTATCATCAATCCCTATACCGGGACGTGGATTCCATCAATAATTAATATTCATCATACATATAGTGTCGTAATCCAATTCACGAAGATTATTGATCCATAAATGAATCTCACTCATAATGAGTCAAAACAACAAACACTACATATATATGTCTATTAATTATTTCAAGATTAAGGGCATAAGTAATCATAATAACCATGGAATTTAAATTATTTTATATAGTCAGTATAAAAATAATTAACCCAAACTGGTTCTATTCAATACACACAAAGTGTACTAGCATAACGAGTTAAAACTATACCGTTTCCTGTAGTTAAGATAAACTACTAAAACTTGTGCTACAATCCTACCGATGGGTGTCCAATTCCATCTAAGACTGTGAACCATTAAACTTATATTCCACAAGAACCGATGATATGATCTTCTGTGTGTAAGCTATACTCTACACACCAAATCATCTACTATATGGAATAAAAGACACACATGCACAATATTTAAATAAATAATATAATACAACCATTGCCCATAAAGATTCTCATTAAAATAGCAAAAACCAAGTTAATAACATATCCAAACCAACAAGAAAATTATGGCTTTTAGTATATCACTCTAACTGTGTTCATTTTTTTTTATAATTAAAAAATGTTAAAAAATAAAATAAAATGACAAAATCACAAAGTTACCCTTCTTGCACCAGAAATTAATATAATTTTTTTTTTTTATGGAAAACTTGAACTCAGAACCTTCAATATGAAAATTACATTTACTTACCACGTACTAAAACAAATGTTAATATATATTTTTAATATGAAACATTACAAAATATCTTATTGCACACACTTAGAGTATGTCCATTGCCTAATAATAAAAATACTTATTAACCTATCAATCAGTAAAAAATATATTGGTTTGTTTTTTTGGTTTACAAATAACCGTGTGTAACCTAATTCTTTTTACTATAATAAATCCCCACTTCCATTCCCATATTCAATGGCGAGAATGTTAGAGAATCCCCGGAAATTCTTTCATAAGTTTATGTTTTTGAAAAAAATTAATTATTCTTAACAAGTAACTAATTTTTTTTCTTTTGCATCATAAAAAAATAGTATTGCATAATATACTAAAATATATAGCTATCTAATTTTAATCAAAATATTTTATGTTTAATAGTACACACGTAAGTTATTGTCAATACGAGAAAAGGAAAGTTCCAGTGCTAATGAACAAAAAAAAAACTCAAATTCACGAAAAGAAGCTTTTCTGAAATTTAAAATCTCATTTCATTTTATCACTCAATAGGATAGAGATGGAAAGACAATAACTTAATTTATTTGTCAAGGTTAATTTTGGTTTGTTGTATTTACTTTTTGTGGTATTCATAAAAAGGTGGAAACTGATTCCCTATTTCCTAAGAGGACCACAACGCGTGTAGCATTTGTTAATGTGGACATTTGTTTTCATGATTATTAACACAAATGGGAAAATCAAAAAATCTAGAACTAAGAAAATTTAGCTTAAATTGGGTTAGTCTAGTAATAATAAAGGTGTTTACTTAGATTCAGGAGATCTCGGCTTTTAGTTTCACCTTGGTTAATATTTGGAATTTAATGTTTTTTTTTTTTAAAATAAGGACCTAGTTTTTATTATTTTCTAAAATAAGGGTTTATTTTTTAATTGTGTTTCAAAATGAGGGTTTTGACTAAAATTGTATTTTGTGTAAACTTAACTTTGCAATCAAAAAAATTTAATGCAAATTTGTTTTGCATAATGTGTTTATATTTTTTAACAAGTATATTTTTATTTTTTCACTCATAAAACTAGCTCTAACATCAAATAAACCTAAATACATAGTAATGTTTTAGTGGAAAAAAAAGAGTGCAAACTTAACTTTGCATAACCTCCAAAAAATTATCATGTGTATTTTATTAATAAATGAGTTTTAAATATGTAATTTGTTAAAAAAAATTAAAGTGCTATCAATTAAACACTTATTTATAATAATAAGATAAAAAATTATGTAATGCAAACTTAATTTTGCACAATTAAATAAAAAATTACAATTTAAAAATCTGCTGCAAAGTTAACTTTGCACTCTTTTTGGAGTTTGGTCAAATATAGACTCTTAATTTATAAAAATATTATTCACTGATTTTTTTGCAGAATTTTTTTTTAAACAAACCTCATTTTTCAATATCCCATTAATATTAATGATTTAATGCAGGAGTATGAAAAAAAATGACTTAATAAAGAACTATATTTGGTACTATTTTCCATAAAAGCGGCCAATACCTATTTATCCTCGTTATTCAGGTGGAAACAACTGTATCTTAAACCATTTTTTTCTAAGAGAAAGTAGTGGTAATTGAAAAGTCTCAAAATTGGCCTCTCTTCAAACTGGAAGTGAAGGATGTCTACATTTACTGAAAAAAGTCTTGAGTTACTGCCAAAAAAATAATGGGAAAAAGACATTCAAGAAAAATCTTTTAATTTGCTGCTCGTTGCAATTTTAATCTTGATGTTTTAATTTCACCAATGTTGTATTAGAAGTTTTATTTGCTGCCCATGTTGACCCCGAATTAATCTAACACCATCACAAAAAAAAAGGACGGAAAGATAGCGTGGCTGCCAACATGGCTTGACTTTTTTGCGTAGGGAATTAAATGGCACCCAAACTGATAACATGAGATGCATGTGAGGTGTCTAACGATTTATGAAACAATATACGTATCTATATAATAATTAAGGGGCCATAGTTTTTGAATGATTGGTAGTATATTTGGCATGGGATCATGACTAGAGCAGGCTCTAAAGATTTTGAGGCCCGCCCCAAGTGAAACTTAATATTGACGAAAATTGGAGATCCCATATCATTGTACGTCTTATCCTTCAACAAAACAATCTTACAATCATATTATTTAATAATTTGAAGCCCAAAAGCTCCAAAAAAATAGACCAAATCAATTATCGAATTTAAAATAAAATAAAATTAAGGCAACAATCAACAAGTGATTAAGTGTGGCCGGAGGTGAGGACAGAATGGCATGGAGGCTAGAGCCTGTGCTACCGTGGTCAATGACGCCTAACAGAGCTAGATGGAGGTGGAGGGGAAAACTGGAAAAGAAGAAAATTAGAAGGGAGGAGAGGAGAACTTGAGAGTTGCATTTCATATTTTCACTCTCTTAGTTTTATTCAATATTTCAATGCGTAAATTTCATTTTTTTAAATAGGCCCTAAATTTTTCTTTCTTATAATTAGATACCTTTAATTATAAATTTTTACATATAAATCTTTAATTTTTTTTATTTTTTATTTTTTTTGCGCCCTATGTCAAAGCTGGGGTCCTAGGTAATTAAATGCCTAAATTGAAAAGGCATTCTAGCCGACTCTGATCATGACTTCATACATATATATATATACATATAATCCATCCAAACAAAGCATGCACTATTGCATCAAAACTAACCATAGCATGGACATTCATGATCATTCGATGTTTGTAAATACCGCACATTGTGGAACCCTTTTTTAATTGGCACAAAAAGAGTGAAGTTAGTCTGATGTATAAAACCCTAATGATTGAATGCAGCCATAATTTCTTATCTTAATCAGTTGGCTTGACACCTCACGAGCATCTCAAGCAGTGGCGAAGCCACGTAGGGGCGGGAGGTAGCTGCCCCCTCTTAGATTTCAAGTTTTGTTGTTTTATATGGGATCTTTTTTGGAAAAAAATATATATATATATAAGGACTTTTGTGCATAAAAATAAACTTGAGGGTGTCTAACTGTAGGGGTAAAACTATATGGGACAATTTGAAAACTTTAAACTTAACAAATCATCCAAACTTCTTCTTTATGTCTCTATCTCAGCTTCTTCCTTTATTGAAAAAATTATATATATATATATATGGACTTTGATGCATAAAAATAAGCTTGAGAGTACCTAATTGTAAGGGGCAAAATTTTAATGTGTTTTGAATTTCAATCAAATTTCACCCCCGGTTACTTCAATTCCTGGCTTCGCCACTGATCTCAAGAGATGAGTTTTGGTGCCATTTAAATGTCCACATGGCAAAGTCAACCCACCTTGGCAGCCATGTCATCTTTCCGTTTGTTTTTTTGGATGGCATTAAAGTTCGGGGTCATACCATTACAACAATAAGGTAAACATTGAGGTCAACATTGTTGAAATTAAAACATCATAGTAAAAATTTACAATGAGCCAATAACTTCAAGGGTTTTTCGTGTCTTTTTGTCCCAAAAGAAACCGTGTGACTAAAACATGGGAATATTAAAATAATATGATTTGCTAACCTAAAAGGTTCAAATTAACAAAACAAGAACCATGATTGTTTGATGAAGTGATATGAACTAACCTAAAAGGTTAAATTTCCAAAGAAGAACTCCAACTTGGATCCGGTTATGAGCTTAGGCCGATTTGTTGTAATAGTGCAATAATATGATTTGCTAGGTTGGAGACCCCTCATTTATCCACCACTTATATAAACAAGAATATAGATTTGGCCCTAATTAACCAAAGGAAATGAGTGTATGATGAAGGGCTTTAATAATCCATCCAAATTCAAATTTTAGTAATAAGAATTAGGAATAACAAAGTAGCCCGATCGACCTGGTGAGTTTGGGTTGGGTTTTTTGAAGACCAGGACAGGTGGGTATGGGTTGTGTAACAAAAACCCGACATGGGTTTCGGGTTTTGTGTCAAAGAAACCCGACCCAACTCCGTTTGTTATATTGTTGTCCTGCCTATTAATTCCATACAAGTTGTTTTATTTATAAGTTAAAACCCTAGCTCCACATGAAGTAGTATCTGACCGCGGCCTCTTCAATTCGGAATTTTCTCATTCAACATTTTGTAAAATCCGACCCGACCTGCAATTTGCTTATTTGGGGCGAAACGGGGCGGGTTCGTGCTTCATCAAAAGATCATAGGGTCGGGTATGGGTTTTATGATTCTTGGAGAGTATGAGTATAATATGATTTAGAGTTGGATGGACTATTAGAATTGAGGGCTCATTATCTTGAGAATAAATTTTCGACGCTCTAAGAAAAAGGGCCAAATTTATTTTCAAGATAATAAAGAGTCAAGGGAAAAATATATTTCATTTGGGCTCATTCAATTAACCAATGAAATTGAATGTCAAGGATCGGACTAAGGCTAATTACTTGAAAATGCAGGGGAAAGACTTTTGTTAATAAGGAAAAATATAAGAAATTATGTATACTCTTTTTTTTTTTTTTTTTTTATACAAACGGTGATAAATTTAGGTGGTTTCTTAAGATGAGAGGAGGGAGTCGAACTGCGTGCGGTCATATTGCCGTGAAATATACTGCAATATGAATGCACTAGAAATATATGCAAAGTTATTGCAGTAAAAAGGGGCCAATATGAATGCACTAGAAATATGGATTCAAAGTTCATAATAAAGAGTCAAAGGAAAAATATATTTCATTTGGGCTCGTCCAACCAATGAAATTGAATGTCAACGGACTTGAGGCTAATTGCTTGGAAATTAATGCAGTATAAAGACTTTTGTTAATAAGGAAAAATATAAGAAATTATGTATACTCTTTTTCTTCTGCTTTTTATACAAACGGTGATAAATTTAGGTGGTTTCTTTAGATGAAGGAAGGGAGTCGAACTGCGAGCAATACCATATATAAAATATCATATGTTTAATTACTTGAGTTTGGATCTAAATCTTATATATACATGAAATGACTATGATTACTCTTTTATGTAAACCAATTACAAATCAAAAAGTAGTAGTGGAGTTAGTTTTTATCAATTATTTTAATGTGCACGACATATATTTAATTGTATGAAAAAACTCATTACATCCAAAATATTTTCCATTCCATTTAATGTTTAACAGACCAAACATACTTTGACCCGGATATGTTCGACCGACCCGGATCCGGAGGTCCAAACTTGAATGATTACATGGAGCGGGATGTGGGCTATGGCCGACCCAAATAGATAAATATTTATACCGGTTGTATTGGATATATCGGACTATAATAAAGACTGGTCCACTAAAATCAGTGGTCTGTATCAAGGCTCCTAAGGCCCAAAGTCACCTGCACTTTACATTGGCCCAAACCAAGGACTCACTCTCAAAAATATTTAGACAGGTTAAGTTAAGGCAGTTTTCTATCAAACAAGGTAACTACGTCACAGGATAAGGCATAAGGTATATCTCCAAGAATATATTGCTAGTTAATCTCATTTGTACTACCATATTAAAGTTCCTTACTATATCTAACTCTTGTACTCAACTTCCTATATAAAAAGCTTGTAAATACTTAACCCTAGATTATTTGAAATCTCACCAAGAGAATAATCATTAGAGTAACGCACCCCTAAAACTCTACTAAAAAAAATACAAGTGACGGGAGAGTAAGTATATTTTTAGGGCGAACCACTTTACATGCCGACGTTGTGGTTTGTTTCTCTTTAGTTACTCACGTACAAGTGCTAGTTAGATCCGGGCAATTTAAATTGGAGTTGACAATAGGCAAATAATCCACAACATACATAAGCGATTGATTTGAGATATAAAACTTAGGTGCCACCCTAGTTAATCTCAGTTCTCAAACTCAGGCCCTTGACACTCCTCTACCTTTCATCAAATTTATATGTGCACAGTATATAGTAAAAAAATTAATCTAAAATATACGTTGACCAGTTTCCCATATCACAAATTAAGATTTTTTTTTCTTTTTCATCATTTTATTAAAGTATTTTTCCATCATTTTAATTTTTTATATATCTTTAGCCATCATTAGCCAGCTTTTGGCAACACTGCCCACTGTCGCAGTAGTTAGACCACCACTAGAGATTCGAGGTGTCGATTGACACAACACGTTTTGATGGACAGGGTTCGATAGTGGTAGTGGTTAGCGTTGTTTTTGATTTCGGCTTGGATAAAAATTATAGTGATTCAAACTTAAACTAAATTTAAAATTTTAGTTTTAATTTTGTTCGGTTTTGATTTTTAAATCATCTAAATAAATTTAAACCTAAATCAAACTTTTCAATTTAGATTTATTCAGTTTATATATATATATATATATGAGTGGAATGGTAGTAGTGGCGGAGCTATGATTTTTGTTCAGGTGGGGCCAAATGCTACAATTACAACAATATTTTTTTACATATACTCAAATAACAATCTAATAAGCAAATTAATTAACCTCAATAATCAAATTTAATATTAATATTTAACAATCTAAGAAGCAAATCAACATTAATAAATAATAACCAACAAACAAATATATTAACAATCTAAGAGGCAAATCAACATTAAAACACCTAATTCTTAATATTCAAAATTTTAAAACAAAATGTATAAGATTATAAAAAAAAAATCTAACTAAGATACCGGAACAATGAAAAATGAAGATAATTAAAATGGATGCTTTGCTTGGAAAAATGGATGAATACCTACTTGAAAAAGAAAAATGGATGCTTTGCTTGGAAAAAAAAATGAAAAAGAAAAATGGATGCTTTGCTTGGAAAAAAAAAATGGATGAATACCTACTTGAAAAATGAAAAATGAAGATAATTAAAATGGATGCTCATGGATGAATACAATGGGGTGGAAGCACTGTTGGTTGCTGCTGCACTATGCTTGAAAAAGAAAAATGGATGCTTTGCTTGGAAAAAAAAATTAACAGACGGCGGTCAACTTGAAGAAGAAAGAGGCAGAAGCTCTGCCAGACCACTGCTTTCCTTTCTATGTAACCTACTTTTTTATGTTACAATACTAAACCCTGAACTTATACGCTTACTTACACACTTCCCCATCACTGCTTTCCATTTTATATAACCTAATCTTCTATATTACAATACAGTGCCCTGAACTTATTCACGTATTTACACACAGCACCCCAGCCCAAACTTCCATTGCTTACACAAATGGCCCCCTAATCTTTCCCTTCTCGCACAACAGCCCCTATCCTCTTTAAAATTTTTCAAAAAGTCCCACCTCGCCCTCACATGCCTCCCCCCTGAATGGTAGTTACTTTCTACGATAGGTTATGATGAATACCTCTTTAATTTTACACATTTTTGTGTTATTTATGGCAATAATTTGTCAAATATTTTTATATTAATTAACTATATATAGATGATTAATAATTTAATATGATATACATTTGATATTCTTGCTAATTTATAGTAAATAATAGTGTGGTGTAACTTATTATATACACATGCACACACCATAGTGAATACTCTATATTACTTACAAAAATCATAATAAATAGTTTTAGTTATGAAAAAAAAATCCCAAATCTCAAATTGATCTTTTTAACATCTTCTAAATATAATTAAAATGTTAAATTAGCTGCTCGAAACCTAAAAATATAATGTGTTAATTTAGAGAAGTACCCACCATAACTTATAATAGAAAATACCTACCATTTCACTACTATATATATTAAAAAAATTGCAACATTAAATTAGAAGTGATTTCTGTTTGGCATTGGTGTGGCAAAAAGAAATTTCCTAGATTAGGAGATTTTGTTAATCTTTATACTACATATATATTGAACACACATAACCAAAAGCAAATAATGTAATCAACTATCCATCACTTCATATGATCATAATTTAATATATCAAGTAAGATGAAATATAGAACACTAAAAACTATGAGTGAATTAAAATAATAAATTGTAAATAACTAAATAAATATGAAGTAGGCATGAATTACAAGTTATTCATGCATGTTGAACGAGTCCATTGATATAGAGCAATATACTTCCATAAAATAACATAAAGAATAACAGCAAAGAACTTTCAGTATTTAAGAGATTAATAGAAACACATTTTTAGCTTGTGCCAAAGGATTGGATAATATAAGTGCAATTAAGTAAAGAATATTAATTCGGTTCGTTTCGGTTCGGATCTGTAAAGACAAAACTCAAACCTGACCCAAATCTATTCGATTTCGATTTTGTTTCTTTCATTTTGATTTTGTCTTTCGGTTTGATTTTTAATGAGTCAGTTCAAATTAATTTGATTTGCTCAATCGATTTTCTAATTTACTACAATACCCCTAATAATGGCAGTCCCTGGCAGTAGTTGATAAAGTCTAACAATTATAATGGGAAAGTAGGAAATAAAAATGTTGAAGAAGTGTATAATTGACAACTGGAATTTGAAAAAAAAAATGGGAAAGAAAAAAAAAAGAGAAGGTGATTTCAAATGATGTATGTACTTTGAATGGATTTTCTTGGAGAAGATTATTTTTGCAGTGACAACACATACATTTTTTTCTCTGTTTTGGGCTGCTTAGAAATTAGCCCATTGTTAGTTGATAGGAATTGAAATTTTTTTCTTACAATTTTGGGCTGGCAAGAATTAAAATAATAGCCCTGACATTCAATCTTTTCCATGAGGGAAATTACAATAATAACCCTTAAATGGCAAGAATTAAAATAATTAGCAAATAAATGCCAATCTTCTCTTAGCTGGACATTTTTGGGGCATTAAAAAAAAGGGCTTATTAGAGAAAAATTTTCACACTAAGCCAAGGAATAATTTTTTTTTTTAAATAAAGCCTATTTTTTATTTTATTGAATTGATGTGTCTTTTTTTTTCAATAAAATGACATTTTTGGGGCAACCCTTAAAAAAAAATAGAGAAAGAACTAAAAAATATCAATATGCAAGGAATAATTTTTTTTTTTAAATGGCCTATTTTTTTTTTTATTGACTTTGCATTAATGTGTCTTTTTTTTTCATTCATAATGAATCCAACCCTTAAATAAACTAAAAAAATATCTAGCATTAAAATATGGACTGCAATGAACTTTGCAGTCATATTTTTAGTCTCAATGTATGCAGTCCATATTTCACTGCAATGTGAACTTTGCAGTCCATATTTTTTTGCATATTTTTTAGTGCAAAGTACATATTTTGCAATATGTCCATACTTTTCGTTCATAGTGAACTTTGCAGTAATTTTTTGCATATTTTTTGTGAAAATTTCATAAAAAGGGGTAATTTATAATAATCATGTTTTTATTAATTAAAGATATTTAATTTAATTCAAATTACATTCAATTTCATAAAACAAAATGGCAGTTCAATTTTAGGCCCTTCATTCAAATTACCAATTAAAAAAGGCCCTTCATCATATTTTTTGTGAAAATTTCATAAAAGGGGTAATTTTTTAAAATCATGTTTTTATTAATTAAAGATATTTAATTTATTCAATACCATTTAAAATATAAAACAAAATAGGCATTTTTCTTACACTATTATTCTGCCCTTCATTCAATTACCAATTAAAAATAGCCCTTCATTCAAAAAAATATTACATTGGATTTTTGGTTCAATGTATAATGCCCTTCTACCATTTCTAAATACTAAATATCTGTAAATCTAAATATCTAATATAAAAAATTAACATATCAATCACTTATTACTTATAATAAATTATGAGTACTATCTGTCATTCATAAGCACTCTCATAAACAAGTTAGTCAAAAAAAGGCTTAAATTTCGACTTGTAACAATTAATTGTAATTTATTATTCAATATTCTAAAAGGCGCTAGGTGGATCTAAAGTAGCCATACAACGCCGTAAGACAATTTATCTTTTAAATATTTTTTTAATTAATATATAATGACCACATTTAAAATACCAAATTTTATGGCAGATGTTTATAGAGTTATTCATTATTCTCCTCCCCTTTTTTTGTTGTTGAAACTGTGTTCCATGATATATATGCTAGAATGGAAACTAGACTAGTGGGAAAATATTGTACTGCTATTTTTACCATGAAATAAATTGCTTTATCTTTTTGTTATTTTTTTTTAAAATAATTAAGTCTTAAATCTTAGTGTTTTACAATAAAATTATGTATTTTTCATTTCGTTTTCTTACACGCCTAGTTTTCTCAAGAAATAAAATACTACAGGATATTTTATTGAATCTGTCCAATTTAGAACCTAGTACGTAGCTAAAAATGAATCCGATAGAAATAGTTTATTTCATAGAGAAATTTTAGATTATATCTTCATAGATAACGATATCGACTCTTTGTTAATGGTGAATAATTTATGTATAGTAGAAGTCCACATTTCTCCCTTTCTCCCATCCCTATAGGAGTAAGCTAGATTCACCACACAAAAAATATCACAGATGAATACTCTTCGGACCAAGTTACAAGTTATGTTTGGATGTATTACTTTCAATACAATCAATAGTTAAAAAAATATATTGGGTATGGCTATTATCATTCCAAAAGGATCTTTTAGCGCCCCAAAATGATATTTAGTAATACTTCTATTGCATTTTCATTTACACTTCGAAGAATTTTACGGTTTTAGAAAGCTTCTTTAACTATCACGAGATATGTACATTGATTATATTATAATAAGGAAAGACCACTTTTAACGTGGAATATCCCAAAATAAATTCAACTTTTACTTTGGAGAGAGGAAATACATATAATTTGTCATAACGTGAATAATGACGTAAAAACATATAATTTGTACATTGCAATGTTAATAGCATTGTTGGCACGAGTAATCTAGATATGATAGTGGAAGAGAGGGGTTGATCTAGTGATAGGCGACTTTCACTCTTGTCTTGAGGTTCAAGAGTTCGACTCATATGTGGTTTTCTTTATTTGTATGATTAAGGAAGAAACTTAGACTTTCCTTTATTTATTTATTTTTTTAAAAAAATTCTAGATATAATAGCTTAAGAATGATAGCTAGTATAGGATCACAATGTTTGTGTACGGTGACAATTGATTGCGTCAAATATATAACTTTTATCTAGTTTGTCACAAAAAACCTTAATATGTAAAAATGTGTTTAATAAGACCTTCTTCAATGATTTATCTATAAATAATATATTTATCCTATGTGTCAAACTATTTTAAACATTGCATTTGTCTAGTTTGTATCATTTTTACATTCATAGATAACCTTCAGGAAAAGTATCTCGAATGTTTTTGTCTAAGTTCACATACACACATATATATATACAAATTCATACAATACACCTATTGCCATGGCAATTATTTTTTTGTCAGAATAAAGTTCTACTTTTAAAAATTGCTCCATATATTTTTTTTCAAAGTTGTACACGACTCTAAAAATAATGGAATATAACTGCTTTGCCAGTTTTGCCACCCATTCATATATGTAATAAAATAAAGAATGGTGAAAGTTGTTGGTCCCATTTTTTTAGTGTCATGTCCTTTCCACATTGTTATTATAATGTCGTATCTACAATAAGCTAGATAATCAATTCGATTGTATTTTTTTTTAATCTTTTTGACTAGCTTTCATTCATAAGCACTCTTTTAAACAAGTTAGTGAAAAAGGCTTAAATTTTGACTTGTAACAATAAATTGTAATTTATTATCAATGTTCTAAAAAGTGCTAGGTGAACCTAAAGGTGGCCATACAACGCCTAGGCGGTTATTTTTAAATATTTTTATATAAATGCATATGACACTTGTATAACGACAAAACAAGTTAAACATAGTCATTATATCCAAAACAAAATTGAACCACATGTCGATATTCATATGAAAATATCAATTTATTTCAAGTAACAATAAAAAAAAGTTAGTGAAAATAAAAGATAACAATAAAAGATAAATAAGAAAAAAGTTCAAGACAAGCTTAAAGAAATAAGGTAGAATAGTGAGTTTTATTAATTAAGGAAAGCAACATTTTCTTATTCTATGTCTTCTTGTAATTGCAGTTGCTGATTATAGTTTGATTTTAATAAGAGGAATAAAAGATGAGTTTACTTATGATATTTGATAAATAGCATCCTTTTTTTAAAATAGTATTTTTTAAAAAAAAAAAAAAGAACTCACTCCATCCGTCTAGACCCATTTAGTCCATTTAAGCATCCGTTTAAATCTATCTAATTTATTTTAGCACTTAAATACCCATCTAGACACTAATCTAGACATCTAAACACTGTTTGCCGAAAAAATTGCCTAACCATCTCTTAAAATACTGTTTATTTTATGAAAAGAATTAGCATCCGTGACATTCATTCATATACGTGTGGTCAGATAGAATATCTCTTATTCTAATTTTGTGTGATGATTCCACACTTTGAACTCTTTGTCTAACACATCAACTTAATGTCAACTATTAGGCATGACATGACCAATGTTTTTTTGTTCAAAATTCCATGATTAAGTTAGACATAATATCCCCTCCTCCACACCAACCCACCTCATCAATGCCACCCATTCTCCACTATCAACACAATTTCACTCACTTCCTCACATCTCACTTTCACACAAACCCAAAAACCCATACAAATTGACAAATCCCCAAATACCACCACAATCAAGAACCCCCCAAAAAAAATGAACACAAGCCTCTTCACACTCTTCTTCTTCATGATCTTTATACAAACCCAGATCAAAGTCACCAATGGGGTTTCAGTTCTTGACCTGAACTCACTAAAACCCAACAATTTAGACATAATGGGGACTAGGGTTTGTGGTAGAAAGATTGGGGAGTGTGAGGAGCAGGAGGAGGAGATGGATTCAGAGATCAATAGGAGGGTCTTGATGATGCGCAAGAAGTATATTAGCTATGAGGCATTGAGGAGGGATTTGGTGCCTTGTGGTACACCAGGGGCTTCTTATTACAATTGCAAGAGTTCTGGTCAGGCTGGCCCTTATAATAGAGGATGTGAGGTCATTACTAGGTGTGCTAGAGATGCTAAGATATTAAATCTTGACAGGCTAATAGGAAGAAACTGCTGTAGAACAATTTCATGGGATTGGTAAAGTTTCTTTCCTTTCTTCTTTTGGATTTTTATGTGTTTTGTGCGTCTTTGATGAGAAATAGAAAGCCTACTAAATTAAATGACCAAATACTTGTCAGAAAGTGCATTGGTTAGTGCACGGGGTGTGCTTGTGACACTGATTATCGCACTTTTTGACATATCATTTGGTTTAAGAACATTGTCATTAGGGGTGGCTTGTTTTGCCCACTTAAATCTGAAAATTTAAAATGCCCTATTGTAAAATACTTATTTTATCCTCTTCAAAACTTAAGAACACCCTCTTCAAAATACCTAATAAGGGCAAAATTGTCGTATTAAAAAAAAATTAATTTTCAGATGTGCTATATTCAAACAAGTAACATTTTTGCAGATACATTTTTCAAAACTAAACAAAGAGTTTTTTCAGTTTCAGTTTTCAGTTGTTTTATCAAATGCCACCTTAATTTAGTACAACTATCATTACTGGTCTTTACAATGTGAATGTGACTTTAGATTACTATTGAAAAGAGAGATCAAGGGTGTCAAACTTTGCAGTTAGGTTGCTCATAGCAGATAAATTTTATCATAACTCATTGATTAGGTTAAAAAGCACCAAATTCAAAATGGGAACAATTTCATGGGATTGGTAATGTTTCTTACCTATTTTAGTTTTAAAGTTTTGGGGTTTTCTTTTTGGTTGTGTGATGTGGGTTTTCGATTTTGTGGTAATCTTATTGTAGACTTTTTGTTTAAATACCTTATGTGATTTTAGGTTAATTTTGGAGAAGATATTCATGGGTGTTAAATTTTGCATTCAGGTTGACTAATGATCACATACATTTGATTCTTCTTAGGTTTTCGTTTTTCATGTAATTCAAGAACCACCTCAGTTCTTGATTTCCGTGGACAAATTTCCATGTAAGAGAATTCCTAAGAATCATATTCTTTTCCTCGTAAAGCAATCAAACTCACCCTTAGGGTGCTTTTGATTGGCGTAATGGGAGAAGAATTGGATTCCATGAAATTATTTTTGGTGTCAAATTTTTCCGTAGAAAACAAAAAGTTGGGGATGAAGGTGGTTTTTGAATAACTTGAAAGAAAAAAAAGAAAAGCTAAGATAACGAAGTTGGAGTATGGAAATTGATTCCATGGAACATTATGCAAAAAACAAAACTGAAGATGGAAAAAACAAAATTTTGAGCATTTCCCTGAAAAAGAAGTGTCATCAGATGCACGTGTTGTTATTAGGTGCAAGTCTATTCACCATATTGTGGTATTCTGAATCTAAGTCCTTTTCTTTTGATAGATTTTCTGTTTAGGATTCATGAAGTAATAGTATAGGATTTGTGTTGTGTCGTGTGAGGATAATTTGTGAAATCCATCCACTAGTTTGATTTTTGGTTGTTTGATTTTTTATTTCTCTTTCTGAATTATGATTTTTGTGAGTTTTAAACTGCGATTGTTGTTCAGTCAATGAATATTGGCAGGGTAACCAACTTTGAATTTGAACCAAGTGAATGTTTCTTTTTGATTCACTGTTAGCTATTGAATATCCGCATGACTTTATGTAGTGCTGATTGGAGAAAATAATCTTTTGACCGTGGAATGAGGTTTTGGTCTAGTTGCGTATTCAGATTGACCAATCCACTTGCTCTGAAAAATTGATTTTGTGTACCCTTATTACAAAAGAATATCTCCAAATATAGTTATATGGGTAGTTCTCAAGAAACTGCACTATTCTATTAGGCCACCACAATGTTTTGGAATCCTAAATTTTCATTGCTCCAAGATTCGAACGTTTGGTTAGAGTTTTGTAACCGAATCTAAGATTCTCAGGACAAGGGGATTCCCTATATTCATTCCCACATTTAATGGGGGGAAATCTAAAACAATTTCCAAGAAAACATTTTCCTTTTGCATTGTAATAAAATAATGTGTAGTAACATGTTACAATATGTGAGTAGTTTGCTATAAATTAAGTTTGTATTTTATTAAATATTGGCAAATTATTCTGAAAGGAAAGTCGTATTCTTAAACAAAAACTGGGAAGGAATCTAAAATGCCAGAAAAGCTCCTTTCTAGGAATCTAAAATGGCAATTCATTTCCCAAAACTTGAACCAAACGAGGCCCTTAGCGATGAAATTTTGTTATACATGTAAAACAATTATATCTTTCTGGGTTTGGCCTCCTAAAAGATACAGTAATTATATAGCCTTTGGATCCACACATTTTCTAATTTTTGGATGTCGTTTTTAACGGCATTCCCAGCGGACAAAACAAAAACGTAGTTGTCCTGATCCAACTATAATCCATTTCGCGTAAAAGATGAAAATAGACTAACAAATAAATAAACAGATAACGTCCCCACATAATACCATTCACTTGAAAATTTGAAGGGGAAAATGTTCGATAAGAAGCACATGTATTGGTTTCCCATTTTCACTTAGAAATTATATGTTGTTTACTGCAAGTTTTACCTAATTTGTGGTAAATAAAACAGTTCTTGCTGATTGCATCATTGAAAGAAATCTAGAACAATTATTTGGATCGATGAATTGTGATTTTTTGATAGAAGATAGTGAAGGGTGTGAACTTAATCTTACATTTAGTGTAAGATGACCTTCTAGCTCAATGGCAAGTGAACCCTTCTCATAAGCGAGATAGCTGGTGGATCCAAAGCGAAAGTAAGTCTTTAGAGAGGGTTTAGTGTGGCAGAGATGCTGCAGTCTTGAACTCCATCAGGACAGGTTCAGATCCCATCAGAGACTGTTTCTAATCTCTCAAAGGGACAGCTGAGAGGGGAGACTTACCACCACTTGTTTAGCCCACCATTACTATTTACTAGACAGGTCGTTTTCTTTCGCCTTAAAAATAGTGGACTTGAATTGATAATCACTTTGCTAATATCTTGCTTGCTATCCTTCAGAAGAATTTAACTCAACAAGAGTCCCCCCTAGCCCCTAGTAGGAAGTTTTGAGAGGTTCTTCAGCAATCTCCTTGGGCTTGCATTTTGATAATTCGATTTCCACACTTCATTTGTACTTGAATGAGTGCTTGATTGTTATGAATTCAAGTCAAATTGTCAATTATTACTCCCTCCGTCCCTAATTAAGAGTCAATGTTTGACATGCTAATTCCATCACGATTGATGGTTTAAAACAAAACTTGTTTCCTATCGTGAGTTTTGGTGCATTGATTGTGTATTGAAAAAGAAAGTGGACTCTTAATTTGAAGCAGAGGGAGTATTTATTTCAATGCGGGAACTTTCTTGCAGGATTCCTTTTTTTAAAATGAACAGTGGCACTACATAGGTACTAATATATACTATATGTAGAATTCTGAAAAGGGTGAGAGTAACACCATCATCTTTAGGACAACTTTGAGGGTGTGCAAGGTGGGCGATTGTACAAGGGGGGCCTATTAAAACGGAAAAGGTTTAATAACTTCCGGAAGCCGGGGGAACAATACTCAAAGCTTGACATTAGAATAAAGGGCCCAAGAAGTATGCATATATTTGAAAAGGGTCCCTCGTTCAGTCTTGTACAAGGCCCTATATATCTCATAACGAGCCCGGAGAAGGACTAAACCACAATTTGGGACCTGAAAATGTAGCTTTGATTCATTGTTCTTATCAAAATAATACACACACACACATATATATGCTGCCAGTATCAGTACCAAATGGTCCGTATGCGGAGCACGCCTTTAGCGATGAATTTTTGCTTCTGAAAACATCTCCAATTGTTTTGGCGACAAAAATTCATCTCTAGAGGGTCTGTCTATATACGGACCGGTCTATCGCAGAACGGGTCCCCATATATATGTATATATGTGTATATTACAAGACATTACACTCTTCTTTTCTGGCATCATTTTGGTATGTCTTCAAAATTGTAACTTTTTAAGTGCTTAAATTTGCTGTCTTTTGGTGTGATTTGCTTATCCATTAACTAATTTTTTATCTGCTCGTAGGGTACTTAGCTGCAATCCTTCAACTGTCAATGTACAATTAGTAATTACTACGAATATGATTCGGGGCTGTTTTTCGTCTCGGCTACTACTGTTCCACTCTTTGATCTTGCCCGAGCAACTGCCCGGTAGCTTTAATTTTCATCTCTTCAATATAAGAATGCATGTCTGTATATGTTTGATTTATAAGGGCAGGAATGAAATTATTTTCACCTATTATGATGCTAGAAAACTTTCATCTTTATATGAAGTTCATAACTTTCTGTGGGGTTCTGTTGGCAAATTGAGTGGTTATTCTTTACATACAAGCTGAGGTACTAGACCTAAATGCGCATTGTACCACAGATTCACAACAGATGTGACATATACCGTATTCGTGGGCTGCTTCAGCATTAAGGTAATAACTTTTTATGTGAAATTGAATAGTTAACTAATCCCATCAAAATGGTTGGTCCGTTATGAATTCCACTTTTACTTGCATGAATTTGGGGAGCTCAGCTTGTCTGGAAGCACAGGAAAACGTTCTTTTGCGGACATTATTGCCTTTTTTTGATACTTGGTCATTACAAACCAGCCTATACCTTCCCTATTTACTGGGTTGGTTTTTCGTCGGCATGGGTTTAGCTTCCTGTTCTGGTATACGTATGGCGGCCCTCGGCCAAACCGAGTATTTTATAGAGTGTCGACAAGGAATGAACTAGCCGTTTTGATTCTTGATGCTACTCCACGAATTTAGTAGGTTCTTTTAGGAGGCCACACTCTATTAGTAGGCTCAAGGTTGAATATTAGATCTATCTGTGTACCGTTAATCTATATTCATATGACACAGCCAGGCTTAAAAGGGCATCTGATAGACTTCCCCTTTTGTGGTAGTAAAATTTGGCTGTTCACCAAATTTCGTCAAAAAATTCAAGTTAGAAGTGGGTAACTAAAACTTCAAAATTTCAATGGCCATAATGCAATATATGTGTGTGTATATATATATATAATTTCTTAGTTCAGCCCTTTAATAATTAAAATTTTTAATAAAATTTAGTAGAGTTTTTACTCGGTCACGAAGAGTCTGAAAGGTTCTACCAAATTTTTATAAAATTTTAACTAAATAATCCATTTCTTTTAATTTCATCCCATCTCCGAAGGGCTTGAAGGTAGGCCCCACCTTTCAGGTAGGCATGTGGGCCTCTTCTCTCTCTCTCTCTCTTTACTTGACTCTTTCTTAAAATATTATATAATATTTTTTTTATCTTATATTATACTACTATTTTAATATTTTAATATTTAAATAAATAGGATAAATATATTTTTATTATTGTACACTTAAAATTTGCTCGTGTGGACGCTCTTAACTTTTTTAAGAAATACAAATTTTAGCTTAATCCAAGATAAAACGTAAATTTAATTGCTGTGGTGAGAAATGTTATATATACAATCCAAAAATAAATAAATTATTGGTTATATTTTAAGTAGAAAATATGACTATAATCTAACATATATTGATAAGAGAGTAAGATTGTGGATTATACTCCTATTACATGTCTATAAAATGTAGACACGTTAAAATCAAACGTTATACGATAATACGATAAGAATTCATACAAAGTTATAAGTTAATGGATGAATTTTTAACAGATTCATGTGATTATTAGGTTTACCCATTTGACACAAAGTGATACTGTTTACAAATTCGGGTCACTTGCTAGAATCATTAATTTTATTTTTTTAAATAAAACTAATGTTTATTAGATGAAGAATGATTTGAATTTATTCTAGGACCTGAAGAAATTTATTCCTACTTTTTTTTTAAGTAAATTTAATTCTTCATTCATCTTATTTTAGAAATAAAATAATTTTTTTTTTGAATTATCTCCTTAACAGGTACTATTGAGCCATCACGTCACCCGATAACAAACTGAATCCAATAAGAATTTAAAAAACATAATCCAATAACTTATTGAATTGTATTCGAATAGAAGTAAAAGTTACTCACATTTATTAAAAGTTGATTCAAAATTGACACAAATCATCCCGTTGGGTTTAATTTTCAGACACATCCAAATGGACCTAAAATATTTAAATTAGCTTTATCTTTATCATTATGCTCTCTTTTTTTTCTTTTTTTTTTTTTTTTCTTTTGTAGTATAAGAGGTCACAGATGCAATTGTGCTCAATTTTGAGGGTAAAGAGGGAGGGCAGGGGCACAGGGGTGCCACGATTTGAACTTGAGATATCTTAGTCTCAATCAAAAATTTTACTATTGAATATGCTTAATCACGTGTACATTTTCTATTTTTAACTATACTAGAGTTTTGTGCATTGTTATTATAAATAGTTTAAAGAAAAATAGTTAAAAATTTATTATGCAGCATAGTGGTTGAAAGTTAAAGTATCTCCACTTCTAACCAGAGGTTCGAATTATGTTGTTTGCACTATAAAAATTTTAATTTAATGAAATAAAAGACTGCAAAAGCAAAATAAAAAAAATTAAAAACCTGACACAACTTTATAATCACCAATATTCCTTATGGCTTTATATAATAGTAGATATTTGCCCCAACTAGTCTCATTTTTCTTTTTCATTTTCACCTATCAGAACCTTTAACTATTATTAATAAAAATGAGCTTTCATTCGATTTCATCATTTAGTTCAAATTTTAGTTGCACCCCCCCCCCCCCCCCCCCCCCCCACACCACAACAAAAAAAAAAAAGAAGCAGCATTTTTACCTCTTAAATTTTGGTAATATTCTTCTTCTTAAAATGTGTCAAATTAACTAGTTCCAATTTTGTTTAAGTCACTCGTTGTCAATTCATTTAAAATTTATTTTAAAAGAAAAATGATTAAAAGGAAGTGGGTGAAATTAATTGTAAATCGGTTTTAAATGAAAGCCTCTTTACGGACTTTCCTTTAATGCTTTTTTTGATAACCATCTAACAGTGGTTGGCATCTCTCTTAGCTCATTTTCTCAATTTCTTTCAATGAGCTTTAATTTGAGATTTAAAAAATAAATGTTTTCATTAAATTTAGTAAAAATATTTTTTATAATAAATACATTATCGCTATAAAATTTTAACAAGAAAATCAAATTAGAAGTAGTATAGTATAATTTTATATGTGTGTGTGCACTAGTGTGGCTACCTTAGCTATCATGGGTTCAAGTAACCTCACTAAATGTCAAAAAGTAGTGCTTAAGCATAATAAATTTGTGAAATTTTAGATTTGTATATATATTTGACACCACTTAATACCATTAAGTTTGGAGAAAATACTATGGGGTCAAAATTATAAACTTTATCTTGTTCAAAATTAAGAGTTACTCTAATTTGGTACTTTTTAAGAAAATGAAAATTTTAACTTAATCAACAATTAAGAATACAATACAATTGGATTATCAATATTCTTTGCTTAAATGTACGTAACATATAAAAACCTTATAAAAAAAAGGCCTTATCCGAAGAGAAAATTTTGACACCACTAGCCAAAAAATTTTTAGCTATGCCATTGTGTGTGTGTACATTCTGTTTTCATTAATTAAAATTTTATATATCACCTCTTGTCCACTTAAAATTGAATTTTTTTAATAAAATTTTGTAAAGATGATTTGTTCATTATAAATATTATCTACGTCAAATTTAATAAAAATTTCATTCATTCAATGCTTAAAATGGATCCTATTGGAAGAAATTGTGAAAATATAACAAAAAAGTGGAGCAAAGTCTCACCGGACTCGTACATAGAAAAAAGGACATGTTTAAACAAATCAATAGGATCTGTTCAAAAATCAATATATAGGAAAGCCAATATTCGAATGTCTTGGCTGAAATTCGAATCAAAGATTCTAAATTTAGAGCATCTCCAATGTAAAATATATCGAAAATCTCTAAATTATGGGCATGTAAGCATGTTTTCTTTAATCTCTGTGACATAAAAAAACATTTTGATGGATAAGTCTTAAAAAAGTTCTCCAATTGAATTGTTTAAGAGATTTTCTATTAAGAAACTCGTAAAAAAATAATTAATAATTTTATATGCAATATGCAACTTGTTTGATAAGTCTTGATTCATACTTTTTATAAATAAATAATTTATATAATAAAATTTAAAATATTTAAAAGCTTGAAAAAAAAATTGGGTTGACAAAAAGATAATGTGGTATTTAGACATTGTCTAAGAGACCCTCTAAATTCTTTAAAAGCATAGGGTCACATTCACCTCTATTCCCATTTTTTTCACCTAAGCTTGATGGTCATTATTTATTTGTATTGGAAATCATTTTTTTTGTTTGCTTGTTTATCCATCTTATGTGATATCTCATTTTTTTCAAAATATACAATTAAAATTTTTTATTTTATTTTTTGACTTTAGAGGAGTTTAAGAAAATATTGGCATGTGATGATTTTCAACAATGATTTGAGGTAGTTATATTATTACTTGTAAACCTTATTTAGGAGAGACCTAATTAGTATGTAACATTTTACATAATAATATTTGTAATGATACATCTCGGGTGTAGTAAAATTAGTCAAGACACCACCACGGTTCAAATCTCGGGATCCCTATTTCCCATCTCCCTCTCTTCAAGGTAAATTATGGAATGTATATTTGAATATATATCAACTCATTTGTGTACAATAACCAATTGGATAAGTTTAAAAATAATTTATTTTTTTGTTTAAATATTATTATTGTTGTTAAAATACAAACCGAAGCAATTTTTCCAAAAAAATATGGTATACTTAATAGTCGCATTACTTGAATATCCTTAAGACCCATGTACATGAATTGTATTATTGTTATAACTTATATATATATATATATAGAACTATGCTATAAAGATGTTTTTCTATACTTTTATAAAAAGAAAGGATATATATTTAGAGGGGTAATTTGATGATTTTTTTTTTCTTTCATAAAATTTTGTAGAGATGATTTATATTATGAATTGACCACCTTCAAAAAAAAAATTAACCTAGAAGTGGGTGAGATGATTATCAAAAATTTCAATAGCCGAAAATTTACATATATCAATTTTCAAAAAACATTTGCTTTTAGGTTGATTTTTTTATGAAATTGGCTGAGATGATTTACTCATCATATAGATCATCTTTACAAATTTTCATAATTAAATTTAATTCACCCCTCTAAATTGTCATAACATCTCTTCTTTTTATTAAAGTAGGAGAATATTTCTACAATACATAAAAAAAATAACTTTTTCTCATAATTATAATTTTTCAACTTGTTAAATATGATATTTTAAAAGGTTTTTGCAATACATAATATAATTTATCAAAAAAAAATTTAAAACCAAAGAGAGGGCAGAGCCCCTAAATTTTATTGAGAGAGATTTTTTTGGGGGTAAAGTAAGAAACGTTACAACTTAGCCAATCTGAGATTTGGCAACCCACTTCTCTCAACTTTAACAATTCCTCCAAGCTCTCCTAAAGCAAAAAAAGAATTAAAGAGAAGAAAACGCAAACTTAAAATTAAATATTTGTAGCGGACAGGTTTATGGATATTCCTCTTAAACCTATCACTCTTATGAATAGGATCAATATTGGAATTTGTCAATTTGTTAAATATGATATTTTTAATAGGTTTCAACAATACATAAAAGTTTATAAAACCAGATATTTGTGACTATTTGACCAGTATCTTTCAAAAGGTTAGGGTCTTAGAGATAATATAAGAGAAATGTTAACAGCAAAACACTTTTTAACTTATGCTAAATTACGTTATTTTTAAAATATAATGTACAAACTGAAAAGCTTAATGCATGTTTTGCTACAAGAATTTGACCATTTTATGACTTTTACAAACTGTCATAACATTGAGTGTCGTAAAAAAAAATATCCCTCAGAAAGAAAAAAAAAGTCAAGAATAATGATAAAAAGTCAATATTCAAGACCTTTTTTTAAAAGGACAATTTGTTTTTTATGACACTCGACCTTATGATTGTTTATAAAAGTCATAGAAAGGTTAAATTTTTGTGCGCGCTCTGATAATGCCAAATTTAATTTGATATTAACATCTGACTTCGCTAACATGACTTTCAAGGTGTTCTAATGCTCTACATAATTTTGAGAACTATTTTTCTATGATATTGTACATGCATTAAGTGCATGTGTTACAAGTTCTAGTACTACTAATACCAGTGTTATGAAAATATTTTACTTCCTAGTCACTCTACATGATATAACTTTATCATAAATTTAGAGAAGCCATAAATCTAACATCTTGGAAAGAGTTGGTACAATGATAGACAATATCTACTCTTACATTAAAATTAAGAGTTCGACTCTCGAAAGTAGGAGGGAGGTTTATTTATATGTAGAATTAGGAGTGAGATTTAGATATTTCTTAATTTAATTAAAAATAATTCTAACATCATTAGAATACTTTGTGATTTTTTTTTAATTTTTTTTGTTAAAAAAAATCGAAGCCTACTTGGTTGAATTTTTGAGTTGAGTTTTTGGGAAGTGTGAAAGTAAGTTGAAAATGTGAATTTGGTTTTTGTTGAAATTTTTTTTAACCAATTCAAAAAAACTCAAAAAATAACCACAATAGATCTTGTTTTATAGATTTTAATGAGCAGGTTTCAAATATACATTTTTTTTTATCTAATTCCGATTTTTGGAGTTAATGTTATGGTATTTTAAAAGTTTTATGAAAAATAAAGTAAAGTAAAATAAAATTTAAAAAGTGTGAAAGTAAAATTTACTTTTGATAAAAAAATTAAAAATTAATTTTTAAAACACTAACCAAATAGGGACGAAGGAATTAGTAATTAAATACATGCCACAAACAGTATGCAAGGGGACCATGTGTCACAGGGCGTCCTTTGATGGCACAAATGAGGCCGCGTGAGCGACGGTGTTAACTGTTAGCCCAGTCAAGTTCAATTGGATTTTATTTACAATCAACAATCAACAGGCAACAATATTAATTTGAAAAGATCGAGCTTGAGCACAAATTGAAATCACTTCATTGCATAAAACTTGATTACATGGAAAGTTATTATAATATGAAAGAAAGTAAGAGCTTGAAACATAGTGCAAGACAACGTGCACTGGTAGGCAACTCGGATGTGAGGCAGATAGTCTTATCCCCACATATAACCACTTTACGAAAATACCAAAGTTGTATCAGTGCACGTTAGCTCACACAAGTTACAAGAAAATGATTATAAAGAAAATGAAAATGCAATTACAAAGGAAATTCCTATATCTATTTACATGAAAACAATATTTACGTATGAGAATACACTTTTCTAAAAAACTAACGTAAACACAAGTTTAAAATTAAATGATGATTGATGACCTTGTAGTACTGGTGTTGAATCGCTTGTTGGATTATATTGTACTGGAATGCGCGCAGGATGTCGTTGAAATATAGCTAGCACCCCGTGACACCATGGCTTGGCCCTTTCTAGTCCTCTATCATGGGTGGGCCCAACTTAAAAAGAGGGGTAGGTTGAAATGGATTGGATGACTACTAATTTTATATTTTAATATGAAACTTATATCGTAAATTATGGGAAAACAACAAACTAAACCTTGAATTTTAACATTAATTGCAATTTTGCTCTCGATGTTCTAATTTTGGCATATTATCCCTTGAAGTTATTGTTTGGTTGCAATCCAAACCCTGACTCTAACGGACGTGACGGAATGCTGACGTGTCAGCTGACATGGTGTGCCATGTTAGCATTCTCTCTTCAACAAAACAAAATAAACCTTAAAATTTAACATCGCTTGCAATTTTGCCCCTGATATACTAATTTTGGCATATTATCCAGTATAAATTATATATTTGAAATCTACTTATTAAGATGAATAAAACGAGATCCATTGAGATTATAAAATTATGAAAAGAAGTTTGAAAAAAAATGGAGGCTTTTAATATATTTTGGCTAAATTACATATTCAAATAAAAAATTATATAAATAATTTTTGACAGGCCCCTATAATAATTATAGTAATGCAAGAGGATATAGTGCTTCTTCTTTTTTTTGGTATATACTGCTATAGCATTCGTATTTTTTTCTATATCTAATGTTATATTATTTCTACTTTTTTATTTTGTTTTTATATATCTAATGCTATGGTACTTCTACTTTTTTCTTTTCTTTTAATTTTTTTTTCATTTCATCTTTTATATCTACTGATAATATACTCCCAAAATTTATTAAAAATATGCATAGATTACGTGATAAATAAGCAGAAGTGTCAATCTAGGGCAATAGAGTACTCACTTAATTTAGTATTAACCTTGATTAAACAAATAATAATATTAGTACTAAAGTTAAAATTGATTAGACAAATAATAATATTAGTACTAAAGTTAAAATTACATATTTTTAGTACGAATTTGAGTACTCTATTGCCTTAGATTGACACTTCTGTTTATTTATCACGTAATCTATGCATATTTTTAATAACTTTTGGGAGTATATTAACAGTAGATATAAAAGATGAAAAGAAAAAAAAAGTAGAAGTTCCATAGCATTAGATACAGAAAAACAAAATAAAAAAATTAGGAATAATATAACATTAGATATAGACCAAAATAATTAAAGGAAACGAAAATCTCCCATTTTTTTGAACTTCTTTTCATAATTTTATAATCCCAATGGATTTCGTTTTATTCATCTTGATAAGTAGATTTCAAATATATAATTTATATTGGATAATATACCAAAATTAAAACATAAGGGGCAAAATTGCAAGTGATGTCAAATTTCAAGGTTTATTTTATCGTGTTGAAGAGAGAATGCTGACATGGCACGCCATGTCAGCTCCCACGTCAGTAGTCGGATGAACACGTCAGCATTCCGTCACGTCCGTTAAGGTCAAGGTTTGGATTGCAACCAAACAACAACTTCAAGGGATAATATGCTAAAATTAGAACACCAGGGGCAAAATTGCAATCAATGTCAAATTTCAAGATTTATTTTGTTGTTTTCCCGTAAATTGTTTTAATTTAATTGGGTTGAAGTATGTTCTGACGTGCCTAATTTTACCCATGTCTTCTAAATATTTGGGAATACTATGGGCCCGTTTGGTATCTATTTTGTTTTTCCTCAAATTTTAAAAACTCAACTCAAAATCAACTCTACTTTTGCACTTGCCAACATTTATTTCACTTGACTTTCTCTCTCTAAATTTTTTTTTAAAATATCATAACTTTAAATTCAAAAATCAAAATTAAATAAAAAATATATATTTAAAATATACTCGACGAGATCTATAAAATAAGATCTATTGTGATTATTTTTTAAAATTTTTTTATGAGATTTTTTAGTTGGTTGAAAAAAACTCAAACAAAAACCTAATTCACTTTTCAACGTACTTCCAAATTCTACTAAACACCATATTTTAAAAATTCAACTTAAAAACTCAACTCAAAACATCCATCAAATATCACCTATCTATAGTAATTACATATAGACTAGGGTGCCACTAACTGTTATAGGCTATATAGGCCCCTCATGATTTTATTATTTTTTATTGTAAAAAGAAAGTGGTTTCTCCAATATTTTTTAAAATTAAAGGTTTGGTCTTTTTTTTTTAACCTTTGATTGTTGAATATTGATTACTGATTGCTAAAGTATTAAATGTTGAATTTAAGTTCTAAAAATGTTGTTTGTTTTTTTTAATTTAAATGAGGTTATGAATTTTAAGTTTTGTATAAAACAATAATTTAAATTCAATATTAAACATTCAACGAGGCTTATAACTCTTAATGCTAAATGTTTGATCATTAAAAATAAATAAATTTTGACCTCTTAATGATTTAATAAAAAAACACCGCATGGTATCTTTAAATGGTTAAAACTCTCTCATTAAATATTTAGAGGTAAAAACAAACACGTCCTATGTTGCTCTAATTAACTATAAACAAATAAACCCAACCCCTAACTCTCACAAGTTGGTTTTGCTTTTAATCTAGCTAGCTACTAGTTCCATATACCGTAATCATCTCTCATAATATTACTCTTCGTTTACAAAAGAGAAAGTCTAACTTTTTTATTCCAAGAACAATTTTTCATACTAATTAAGTATTTTTTTTTAAAAAAATATTCTAACAAAAAATTACACTTATTTTTTGGATCCCCTAAATTCAAAATTCTGAATTCAGGCGTTCTCCATAACCCCCCAATTCAAATTTGGGTTATACAGTTAGGAAATGTTACAATAACAAACGGTAATAGTTTAATCTATTTATTATTATATACATTGAATAGAGATTTTAACTACCTTAAAATTATATCATATTTTATTTTTCTTGTTATCTTAGTTTTTTCCTTTCAAAAAAAAAATATTTGAGAGTCGATGTAAGTAACCTTATTTGATTTTTTGCCAAATATTGAACATGTGAGAACTTTTTTTTATTTTTTTTTTATTTTCTAAAAGGATCATGAGCTATAAAAAAAATTGCATCCAACGGAAATATTCGTAAAGAGATTTGGTCATTTTATAGTTCTTAACATGTGCAATTATAGCATATATTAATAAAATTTAATTTTGCCATTGAGAGTTGGTTGAGTTAGTAAGAATTCGAACACTTAACTTATAAAACTTAATTTGGGTAATCTGTAAAAACTACTGTAAGTACTCATTGAGTCTGGTTGCATGCCATGATCCTGGATTGAGAAACTCTTCCCTTACCTAAACTTTCTTGTTACCAAAAAAATAAATAAATTCAATTTTACTTATATAAAAATTGCTAAAGTGTTACTTATTGGACGTACAAAAAACTAAGGTAGTGTTTATTTTATATTCTCTTTATGTTGAATTTGATTAAAATTTTGCATGCAACATTAAAGTTCACGAGTAGTGACAAGATATTGTAATGATAAGGTTAAATATGTCAAATTGTATATATTCAACATTTAAATACAAATGTATATTACTATAATAAGGCTAAATTTGTTAAACTTTATAGATCCATTATTCAAATCTTGATGCATTTGAATTAAAGTATATCCATACTTTTTCTTTCTTTTTTTGCTTTTTTGAGGCCAAGTATATTCATAGCTTTATTCAGTGAAAAACAAATATATTTTTCAAAAGTTATGATTTCACATTAAGCATTTATTTGTGAATTTTCAAAAAATCGATTGGATTGTGAAATCCGACCAAAACAAACCAAACTAACACACTTTGGTCGGCTTTTATATATTGAGCCTATATATAGTTTGCTCTTGTCTAAAATTTTAAAATATTGAAGCTTTGGTTAATCTTCCTGAAAAATAAAAATTGGACTAATTCATGTCATTATTAAAAAAATAAATCTTTAAATGATATTGTATTTTTTTCGCTGATATTCTAATATTTAGAATAAGTTTTTTGAGTAAACTATATAGGTTAGGTTCTATTTTGTAGCCTTTGGCACTATTTTACACGTGGCCCATATTTTTTCAAATGTGACCAGAAACTCATCGCTTGGATGTTATACTAGGGAAAACGACAAAATAAACTTTGAAATTTAACATTAATTATAATTATATTAGGCAGCCGCTATTTACACACCAACAAACATTTGGTAACACTCCACTTTTCATTTGCTCGATACCAAGTGAATAAGTATATGTTCATCGCTTGATAACAAGTGAATAAATGCATCTTACTCGCTTGATGACAAGCGAGTAAAAACTTCAATGCCTTACTCGCTTGTCATTGAGCGAATAACATGCACTTATTCGCTTATCATTGAGCGAGTATCATACACTTATTCACTTATCATCGAGCGAATAAAACATGGAGTAAAACCAAGTAATTAATGGTGTGTAAATAGCGGCTGCCTTATATTATTAACATTTGAATTTTGCTAATTTATTTTCTAAAATTTTTGTTTGGTTGAAATTCAAGCCTTAAACCAAAGTGCTGGTATGACAACTGACGTGCTACAAGCAAACTCAATAGATTTATCGAAATACAGTTTCGATACTTCAAAATCGACCTTGTTAATAAAGTCTAAATTTTTTTTTCAAAAATTAAAGATATAAAATTATGCACACTTCAACATCCATTGTTCAATATTCCTTCTCGACAAGTTATAATGAGTATTAAACATGCAAGTTATCTTCCACATATAATATTTTTTAAATATATCAACTATAAAATAAATGTAAGATTTGCTCAAGAAAATGAAGACATACGATTTAAATTTTTAAAAAATCTTTTATCACTACACCACAATATAATATCTTGTTAAAGCGACTCTAGTTTAGCGTAAAATAATAAAAGATTAGGTTTATACTTGCCACAAATTACTCCTCTAGTAATATTATCTTCATTAATTTGACTAATTATTTAAATTTATAACAAGAACAAACACAAAAAGAGTTTAATTTAATTTATCAACAAAAAAGAAGTGGTCTTCCCTCAACTATAGGGTGTCTCACTAATTACAGATCCACCAACAACAAACTTAAGTAAATACACTCTTCCAAACAAGCCCTCCTTCACCAAATCCCAGATCCACCAAACCCTGCTAATCCACATTTTCATTTCAATCCTGACCGTCCATGTCATCCTCTCAAAACTATTTATATCCCTCCCCATCCACCTCTATTCTTTGCCTACAACCTCCTCTTCACTTCTATACAAAGAAGTGATAAAACTTAAAAACCCTAACCCCCTTTCTAACAGATCTTGAGAGAGTAACACTCAGATCTAAAATTATTAATGGCTCTTCTTGTCGAGAAAACCGCATCAGGCCGGGAGTATAAGGTTAAGGATATGTCCTTGGCTGACTTCGGCCGTCTCGAACTCGAGCTAGCCGAAGTCGAAATGCCCGGCCTGATGTCCTGCAGGACCGAATTCGGCCCTTCACAGCCTTTTAAAGGTGCGAAGATAACCGGATCTCTCCACATGACAATTCAGACCGGGGTTTTAATCGAAACCCTTACCGCCCTCGGAGCCGAGGTCAGATGGTGCTCCTGCAACATCTTCTCTACGCAGGACCACGCTGCCTCGGCCATCGCCAGAGACAGCGCTGCCGTGTTCGCCTGGAAGGGCGAGACGTTGCAGGAGTACTGGTGGTGCACCGAGCGGGCTCTCGACTGGGGCCCTGGCGGCGGACCCGACCTGATTGTCGACGATGGCGGTGACGCCACGTTGTTGATTCACGAGGGAGTGAAGGCGGAGGAGGAGTTCGCGAAGTCGGGAAAGATCCCGGACCCAACTTCGACCGATAACCCCGAGTTTCAGATTGTGTTGTCAATTATTAAGGAGGGTCTGAAGACTGACCCTAAAAAGTACCACAAGATGAAGGAGAGATTGGTGGGTGTTTCAGAGGAGACTACCACTGGTGTTAAGAGGTTATATCAGATGCAAGCTAATGGGACTCTTTTGTTCCCTGCTATTAATGTTAATGACTCTGTTACCAAGAGCAAGGTTTGTAGATCTGAATTTCAATCTTTTATACATTTATTTCTGAATTTTAGATTTAGATCTGTCAATTCTACATTTCGCTAACCGATTTATTAGCTACATTTATAGTTTTAATTTCCTCTAATTTTTCCTGTATATTAGATCTGATCTGAAATTCTGAGTAATTTTTTTACATGTTAGATCTGATTTGAAATTCTGAGTACTTTTGGATCTTAATTCAGATCTGTGACTGGTTAATTCCATTTCAATTTAATATTTTGACTTATATGTGGTTTTTTTGTTTAAATCTTTACTCAAATTAGCTAACCTAAATACTAATTATTTTCATTTGATTTCATAAAATCACAGAGCATAAACTTATATAGTTCTTTTTTCTAGTAATGGGTAATTATTTTGAATTTATTTACTATTTCCTCTATTGAAATTCTTAATTGGTCTACTTAATTTTGCCACAACAGCATTAAGATCCACTGGTTTTAGAAAAAGAGCACATTATGTTTTCAACACTCTGTTCAGAATTCAGATCTGAGGCAATGGCAATTATAAAGAAAAATGTTTAGGGAACCACGATTTCATATGTTTATGTTGGTTTATGTATTAAACAATTAAAATTAGCTATCATTCCAATTTTAGACTGTTTTAATTGATAAATTTGAGAAACTGGTGGATCCAATATGACATCTTATATTTATTTATATGTATATGTATATATATTTCTGTATATTGGGCTAATTTTGTTCTATTTTATCTGTTTTGTGTGAGCAGTTTGACAACTTGTACGGATGCCGCCACTCCCTCCCCGATGGTTTGATGAGAGCCACCGATGTTATGATTGCCGGCAAGGTCGCCGTGGTCTGTGGTTATGGAGATGTCGGAAAGGGTTGCGCCTCAGCCATGAAGCAAGCCGGTGCCCGTGTTATTGTAACTGAGATTGATCCAATCTGTGCCCTCCAAGCCCTAATGGAAGGGCTCCAGGTCCTAACCCTCGAGGATGTGCTCTCTGAGGCCGACATCTTCGTCACCACCACCGGAAACAAGGACATTATAATGGTAGACCACATGAAGAAGATGAAGAACAATGCCATTGTATGCAACATTGGTCACTTCGACAACGAGATCGACATGATGGGACTTGAGACCTACCCTGGTGTCAAGAGGATCACCATCAAGCCCCAAACCGATAGGTGGGTCTTCCCCGAGACGAAGTCTGGTATCTTGGTCCTAGCCGAGGGTAGGCTAATGAACCTTGGGTGCGCCACCGGTCACCCTAGCTTCGTGATGTCGTGCTCATTCACCAACCAGGTGATTGCCCAGCTCGAGCTGTGGAACGAGAGATCTTCAGGCAAGTACGAGAAGAAGGTTTACGTTTTGCCCAAGCATTTGGACGAGAAGGTTGCAGCGCTTCATCTCGGTAAGCTCGGGGCTAAGCTCACCAAGCTCTCCAAGGACCAGGCTGATTATATCAGTGTGCCAATTGAGGGTCCATACAAGCCTGCTCATTACAGGTATTGAGGAATCAAGAAGTTTGAAGAAGGAAGAAGGTGGGGTATTGAGAAGTGTGTTGTGGGTTGTTTTGTTTTGAATACATTGATTTGTGTTTAGGTTAGTATGCTAATTTTTTTGTGTTTGGGGGGAAGGAAAATTTGGGGGAAAGAAAATGGGTTGGTCTTTTCTTTGAATGAAAGGACCACACTGGGATTGAAATAAGGTTTTGGAATATGGGGTTGTGTGGGAAAAATATTGTAGCAGTTAGGTTTTTTTTTTTTACTCTGCATTTGGCTTTTATATATCTGCTGAGAAATGGTAAAAACAAAAAAGAATATTGTTTGTTTTTCGGTAAATTTTTGTTGGTGAATCGGATAAGTTGAATGAGTTTATTATGGTTTTTAGGTTCTGAATTGTGATTCTATATTCTGTTGGTCTGGATTTAGAAATGGGTAAAAACAATATCCGACAAAATAACACACCGAATCGACATAAGGAACAATACCATTCAAAATTATGATGAAAACTAAAACGAACACGACTTGAACCGACTCATTTTTAGGTCTAGTTGGATTCTGTTGTTTTTGAACATTTCACTATACTACATTCAAAGTATATGTGGATTTGCACCAAAATGCAATGTTTTAAAAAAAAAAAGTTGGGTGCTTTCGATAATATTTAACTTTTTCATTTGTTCAATGAAAAATAAATAAGTACATGTTTATTTGACTGATGACAAATGAAAAAGTGAATATTACTTATTTGAAATTTACTCGCTTATCATTGAACAAGTAACGTATAATCACTAACAAAAGGAAGAACCGAAGAAAGTATGAATTTTATTTTTAACCATCGGAGACTCGGTGTTTGCATCAATACAGAATGACATACAATTAACCACAACATCAGAAGTAATAGTATAGTATTTGCAGTTGTTGAGATTTGGAGCCACTTGCCATAAATAGAAAATGGACTTGTAATGATTACATTATATACTGTATACATATAACACTCAACTCTTTTTAGCATTTTGAAATTTATAACAAAGTTAAATAAGGGTGGTGATGTTGGCATTCCAAAATCTCTTGAAAATACTTTCACTTTTCATTCGGTCCTTAACAACCGAATAACGTATACGTTATTCGGTTGTGAAAGACCGAATATAAACTTGCAAAAATTTGGAAAATTTTGAAAATACCTTACTCGGTTGTCAAGAACCGAATATATAAACCTATATTTGACCCTCAACAATCGAATAATAGATACTTTACTCGGTTGCGAATGACCGAATTAAAGTGGGAGTGTTACCAAGTGTTTTTGGGGTGCCAACATCACCACCCTTAAATAAAGTGTTTTTAAAAACTACAAAATAAATGTTGCTAAGATTATATTAGTGTCCTAAAAGACTCCAAGTACTAATAATCGGATTTGGTTTATCTCCATTATCTTTCGGTCTAATTCCGTTTAATGTGATCTAGTTCAAGAATAATAAAAAAAATATTAATTTTTTCATGAAATTGGTAGAAATGAGCTCTATAATGAGTAGATAATCTACACAAAATTTCATCAAAAGATTCAATCTAGAAATAGGTGAGATGATAATCTTAAATTTGAATGGTCAAAAATGAACAAATGCATCAAATTTTTACTACGCCTACTTCTAGTTTGAATTTTTTAATGAAATTTTGTGGACATAATCTACTCATTATAAAAATTATCTCTACCAAGTTTTATTAAAAAATATATCCGTTTAACTTCCGAACTAACTCCTCTTAAATAGAATTGGACCGAAAAAATAATAAAAAGGAATGAAGTCCAATTAACTATACCCATAATATATATAGTTGATTCTTGAAACCAAACCTTATAAATCTTGAAAGTTAAAGATTCTGAGACTAAAAAGTTTAGATGCAGAAAGAAAATCAAGGATTTTGATTTGGATAAGGCAAACATGTTCAATCCTCAGCAGAAACAGTGATTGTGAAAGCAATGCCTATTGGACTCTTCTAAAGTGTTGAGAACTATTTTTATGAATAATTGCAGAAATATCGAGCATTGACTATATAAAATAGAAAGTTCAAATTTTAATAAGTAATTTCTACTTATATGATTATAAAGACAAGAAAATACATGTCAAAATTTGAGCTATAATTTTGAATTAATAGTTGAGATTTACAAGTAAATCACATCTCCCCACTAAAAAGAATGAAAATGGTTATTTCTTCCCACTAAAAAGATACCCATCATTTCTATTACTAATAATTCTAAATTAAAGTGTTTTGTTTGTATCAGGAATATTATTATAGGTTTAATATCCAATAATGTGATCATTAGTAATAATAGTCTATCAAATTTTAATATATTTTATATCATTACAGTTTTCTTTTTATTCATTTTTTAATGTATTTAAAGCTAATAGAAATTTCTCCTATTTATGTTGCTAGAATTAATATTTCCTATTTCAAAAGAAAAATATAATTTTTTTTATCATTTAGGAATAACTCATTACTGTTTTATAAATTTTTTTAGTTTTTACATGAAAATGGTTGTCAATCGTATTCTTCAATAAAAATTTGGTTCTTTCCGGGTTACTTTTTAGTTGTTTTTCAGAATTTATGTATATAAATTCAGTTAGAAAGTCTTCATAATTATAATTTTAAAGTAATTTTTTTTTCAATTAAAAAGTTATTAATTTTTCTTATAGGAAGTAAGTTGTTGTTTCATAATTTGTCTATTTATATCATTATATAAAATCAAATAAGATAAACAAAATAAATTGAATTACTAAATTATTTATGTGAAGCACTATTATTCCAATATATTATTTTAAAGAATGAAATATGCACAAAGATCGAAGTAGAACCAATATTAAATAAAGAAAAAAATTTGGAAGATTATTTCAAATATTAAGTTGATGGGAATACCAACGCAGAAATGGGAATGAAAGGGCGGTGATGTTGGCACTCCCAAAATCTCTTGAAAACACTCCCACTTTTCATTCGGTCATTAAAAACCGAATAACGTATACGTTATTCGGTTGTGAATGACCGAATATAAACTTGCAAAAATTTGAAAAAACTTAAAAATGCCTTACTCGGTTGTCAAGAACTGAATATATAGACCTATATTCGGTCCTCAACAACCAAATAATAGACACTTTACTCGGTTGCGAATGACTGAATTAAAGTGAGAGTGTTACCGAGTGTTTTTGTGGGTGCCAATATCACCACCTGAATGAAATAGGATGCTATTATTTACACCCCTCAATTTTGTCACAAACACCATAATCTATAATTTGATAAAACTCATTTTTCAACACCCCACCTTTTTGTCACAAACACGCTCTCACTTAACCATTACTTAACTTATTTACCCAATGCTTAAAATATTAACATATTTATTTATTCATTTTTTAATAAACTAGTCAAACATTAACCCAAATAATTAAACCTATATCTCCCATATTCACCCCATTCACAATCACATTACTTGTTTCAAGTAAAAAGATAAAGAGAGAAGAGACTCATTTCTTTATCATTTGAGCTCTTAAAATCAAGAAATCAGAACCAAATCGAAGCACAAATATTATTGGTGGGAAGTTTGAAGCTTGGGTTATAATAAATAAGAAGTGTTGACCTTGAAGGTCTTAATCTTATTTTGATAATACCAATAAATTAATCATGTGTAATTTAACATGTTCTTGATATAAGATTATAGATTTCTTATTTGGAAAATCAAAAATAGCATGATTGCTCAAAAGAAGTTTGACAAGGATCATTCAATCAATATCAGATCAAGTCAACGAAGCATTCGACTAAAACCGATCTACCCGAATTCAGATCATTCTTCTACAAGCGTTGGACAAGACAAGAAGATCAATCTCATCACCCACAAGCTAGCAATGCAAATCTATGAAGCACAAAGATCAAGAATCATATGCAAAAGCTTCAAGGAAAAAGCTTCAAGTGAAGAATCAATTTGAAGAAACAAATCGAAGCATTCGAAGACTCATCTATTCGGTAATTGAGTGTTTGCTTAGGATTAATGTAAAGTTTTTTAATTGATTGATTATATAGCTCAGACATATTCTTACATCTTTTAAAGATTGATTTAAACTAGCTTGAAATTGAATTTATTTGAAAAACATCATTTTACAAAAACCGAGTTTCAAAATAAATTCATATTAATTTTAAATGATCATATTTTAAGCTATAATAAAAATGGTTATCTTAGAAACATATATTTGAGGTTCAAAAGTCATTAGAATTTTATTTGAAACTAAATTGTTAAATTGTAAAAATATTTTTATTTTACATTTAAAATTCGCTCAATTTTTGCCCAGTTTTGATCTAACGGTGAAATGGAGGACTTCCCGAACTCCGATCATTTTGAAATTTTTACAGTAGTTAGACAATATCTCCTGGCAATTTTGACTAAAATTTGAGCATGATCCAACGGTCAAATTGGGAGAAATTAACAAAACAATCTTGAATTTTTTTGTCAAAACTAGCTGTTGGAAAGTTTGAAAATGTATACCTTGGAGCCAAAACCTCTCTTAATCATTCCCAACGGCCAAATGATTTTGTAAGCTATAAATATGATGTCTTAGACATGTTTTAACACACTTGAATCATTCTACAAACTCATTTTACATATATACAAAGTTATTCAAGTATTCAATTCATTTTATTGATCATATGCTTCATTTTTGAGCTATATATTTTGATCAATTTTGATATCTCTAGTGTGAGCTTCAAATTGTATTCTTTACACACTTGAGAGAGTTATTGTAAATTGGTGTGAATCACCAAACAATTTTGTGTTCAATTGTGAGAGGTAAATCTCATAGGAAAAACAAGAAGGTAAAATTCTTGTTTAGAAATTGTGAAAGGTAAATTTCACAAGGTTAGCAAGAGGGTATCTTGTGAGAGTATTGTGGTGTAGCAATACTTGTAGAGTATGTGAGACAACACTTGTAGAGGTTTGATCTTCACCCGGAAGGAGATCGGTTATAGTAGAAATTCTCGGGGGACTAACCGAGCGCGGAGTAGGGGGAACAAGCCGAACCGTGTGGACAAAAAATCTTCGACTTCAAATTGGTTCAATCTTTCTTACTCAATCTCTTTATTTATTTGTTATATTAATTGATTGAAGTTACTTATATTATTGCTTATTCTTGGGATTGATTATTTAATTGATTGTTTTCCTTGATAAACTTATTTAACTAAGTTGCTTTACTTAAATATTTTAAAAACGTTTTAATTCCGCATTAAATTTTTAAAACCCTATTCACCCCCCCCCCCTCTAGGGTATTTTCCGACCTACAAGAAGTATTGTTCATGAGATGGTGGATAAAGAAGAAGTTAAAGAAAAAGTTGGTGGTGAAATTCCACTCCAAAATGAAGTTAAAGATAGTGGTCAATATTGCAGAGAGCAGTGAGGGAATTTATTTTAAGGGAATATATTTGATGCTGAATCATAGCACTTGTTAATTATTCCGTATTTCCTTTTAGTTTTATTAAGCTATGATTGGCTTTTGGAAGAAAACCAAAATCTTCAGTCCGAAGCTCTTAGAACATGAGTCAAGAATTTTTTATTTGCAGTTCAACAATTCAAGTTTCGGAAATAGTTTTGGTCACAGCAGATGCTAATTATGCATCTCTATTAATTGTTAGAATGTGGTGTTGAACATTTTTTGAGTTTAGAAATGTTGCAGTCATCTGGATTTCTACTCGAATATGGATTTCCATTTTCATTTTCATTCACTTTTGAAGAATTGAAGTGAAATTGTGATGATACTTTGTTTCATCTTTCCCTAAAGAAAGTGTAGTGCCAAGTGAACAAATGGAAGGGATTCCATAAAATGGAGCTAAAAAGTTACCCCCGATTGGTGTGTTCTTACCAATCAGAATTTCTCTTTTTTCTCTGCTTCTAAGTTTTCATTTTGTTAATTTTTTTTTCATTATTTGTATTCTTAATAACATAATGATATCAACTATACACATAAACAAACAATATACCTCCAATCATCGATCATCATGATCACCATAATGCGTCAATTTAACAGTTACAGTTATCACATCAATACACAACTAAAAAAGCCCTAAATCAAATATAAAGAGTGGGAGAGAGAAGATGAGCACATACCTAAAAGAACAGTCGTGGAGGTGGGAGAAGGTTTTTATCGGTCATCAATGGCTGACCTTCGGCGCGGAGACACAAGCGGGAGAGCTACGCAGGTGAGACACGAACGGGACAGCTACGCAGGTGAGACACGAGGTGAGAGCTACGAATGTGAGAGATGACTGGGAGAGCGACGAAGGTGAGAGCTACAAAGGGGAGAGACGGGCGGGAGATGACTGAGAGAGCGACGAAGGTGAAAGCTACGAAGGGGAGAGCTGAGCGAGAGAAGGTGGAAGACGAGGGAGAAGGTGAGACGTAAATGCATTCTTCTTTATCAATGTTAAGTAATTTTAATTTTAATTGATGTTTGTATTAACATTTAATTGGTGAAAATTTGGTGGTGGGTGTTTGTGACTAAAAATTGACATGAGGGGGGTGTTTGTGACAATGGTGGTGTTAGGGACAAAAATGGGGGGCATAAATAATAGCCCCCATGAAATAAGGTCATCCTCATTTAGTTTTCATAATAAAGTTCAGTACCCACTGTTATGTTTTCTTGGACTTTGACACCTATTTGGATGAAATTGTTAGTCAATATGGTCAAATGCCAAAAATATCCCCAATTGAATTACTTGCAGAAAGCTGATTAATTAACTTAAATGAATTATTTGCGAGTAATTTGCGAAAAATAATTTGCAGTATTAAAGTGTTAATTGGCAACCCTAGTTCTAGATTAATTTTACTTTGTAAAATGTGTTGTGATTGTCTAGAATGTATAAGTAAATATGTAATTAAATAACATCAATCACACAATACCAAGACCTAACATGGTATTTGTACTTGCGTAAGACTAATCTTCTTGGACTAACATGCAAATTTTTATTATGAATAAATAGAGTTTATAAATTAATGGACACTTCGAACAACAGCATGAGCAGTCACACAATTCAGTCATAGGTTGCAAAGAGCTTGAGAGTGCACTCCCAAATACACGTAAACTCAGAAGTATGAGAAAAACAAGGAATATCGAGGTTGACCTCGATACTAAGAGCACTTTAATTGGAACAACTCACCCTTGCACCTTGGTATCCTAGAGGATTGATTAGCAGTAATAATAGGGAGCCAAGGCGAGATAAGCCTCCTCGGTCCAATCTCCAAGATAGCCTCAATGATCGAAGATAAGGTTTTCCAGACAAGACTCAAGTCATAAATTAATTAGAGACAATGTGAGTTTGGGCTATTTTTGGTTGAGTTTAATCTCTCAATCCAGGTTGGCGACGGACTGGTATAGCCATTTTTCCATACTATTCCGCCAGTCAAAAATCTGCAGGAATTTTGGCGCCGAACCTATCTCCGAATTTTCCATACCGGTCTGGCATACGAAAACTGTAACCTCGTTTTTAACGAAACACTTTGACTTGTTTTAAACCCATTTCTCCTCTATTTCAGATTATTTTCGAGGGAGAACAAACCCATAGCTTTAGAGAGAGATATAGAGTAGATTTATGAGTAAAATTGATGCATGGTGGCTCAAAACTTGAAATTTTGTACCGAAATCGTAGATTTCTCTAGCTTTTCGCCAGCCGAACTCAATTTCAAACTTTATTCCACCGTTAGGCTGCTGTAGGTGGTTGTATTTGAGCTCCTTGTGTCTGTCCAAATCTCTAAGAGATGGGAACTTTCCCCTTTTTCATATTCTTTGTACATATGGATTGTTAGAGTGATAGTATAGCCATTTCGGTACCAAGAACGCCATTTCCTATGCATGTGTTAGGATAAATCAATATTTTCTTATCTGAGCATACATATATTCTTTTAGCATGCTATTAATGAGGTATTTTAAAGTTTATTATCATGCATGTTGATGTTCAAGAATTAATTTATGATTTTGGTACTTAAATGGCTAGATATTAACCCATGCATGTCTAATACTCTCTGAACTACATGATTCTTAAATTTCCAGAATTAAATAAGACCTTAAATGTGTTCTAAAAACCTGTAAGTAGGCATGCATGTGTGGTTTTGTATCACTCAAATGAACCCAACATTAAACCCATTTCGTGCCTATGTAGATTGTTGAAAATTGTGATTTTCTTCATAATTGGCATAATGTATGGATTATTGATCAATTTCTTTTAAATTATAAAATGTAGTGTGATAGAGTTATTTATAATATACAAAGAAATATCCCCATTGATTATTGGAAAAACATTATTGGATACACAATTGGTATACTACGTATATTGTTATAAGATATAGAGATTGTTAGAACTAGATAGTAACCGGTATAGAAATACTGTGTTATATTATTGCACAGACCCATGTAAAGATGAGGTGCCATAAATCTAGTTACCAGAGCACTGACCCATGATAAGATGTGGTGCGTTTGTGAGTAGTATATTCCGTCTAGTACCAGTATTAAGTCGAGGAGGATGAGGTGAATGGATGTTCTTACTATTATTGTGTGAGTTATGTATTGATAATAATTGAATTATATTGATGCATAATAAATAGTTTTCCTATTAATTGGTGGCTATTGGGAAATCTTATTAACGATTATAATTGTAAATTCTCTTATAGATTGTGGTACGATCAAGCATTGCATTTTCCCTTTCCCTATAGTTCCTACTGGGCAATTTTTGACTCATTCCCTCATTTATCTTTCAGGTGTACCTCATGCTACGGGTAGAGGTCATGGATCAGGTCCGAGTTCATCTTAAAGTTGCCTCTGATGCCCCTATGAGATTAGTTGTTGTTTATTTTATTATTGTGGAACTTGTAATTTCTAATTAAGCTTGAGTACTTAAAACTTTCTATGGATGTACGAGTTTGTATTCATCGAACTTGGATTGCATGGAATTCTACCTTTATTGGAATGTGATGTTTGATTTATTATCCAGGATGGTATTCTTTAAGATACGAATACTTCATGCCGAAATTTTATCAGATTTCTTTGTCTTGTGCAAATTGTCGATTTTAACCGTTGTTTATCTGCTATTAATTAGATACAACATCCGTTAACACCTGCTTAATCAGGCGGGTTGTAATAGTTGGTATTAGAGGATAGGTTCAATTTCTTTTTCAATCGGGGTATGGGTAGTTAGGATCATTCTTTTCTTTTAACGCATGACCGTATCGAGTCAGGAATTTAAAGTAACATTACTAATAGGCACAGGTAATGGGTGAATTAAACTATAATTAATTATATGCGCAACCGTTGATTATTTTATAAAGCACCTGTCTACTGTAACTTATTAGAGTTGAACTTGATGACCCACATTATTATCAATCAAATTTGTTTTGACGTATTTCTTGGCTTCTATTCTCCTTCATTATGATTATTATTGTGGACTGATTTATTCTCTTGTTTTCTTATAGAATGCTGCTTAGACGTTCAACCCGTAATAGGCCTGTTACTGATCCTCCTGTTGATGAGGGAGAAGGTTCTCGTGGTCGTGATAGTAGTCAAAGTTTTATGTCCCCTATGAGGAAGATGATGAAGGATTTTATGGGAGAATTGAAAGACGTTATTAAAATCTCTTCTGACTCAACTGCCGACGCCTATATGAATCGTTCCCAAACCATTAGGAATCCGGATAGTGGAGGACATGATAGGAATGAGGAGGCAGTAGCTATTTAAAATCAAGGAGGAAATCAAGCTAAGTTATTGAGGTCATTCAACCGATTGGATCCAACCAAAATTGATGGGACTAAGGGGCTCGGAGACATTGAATCTGGGTTGTTAACTTGGCGAAAACAATGCAAGTTATTACACCCAAGTGCAGGTGGTCGATCAAGTAATAAATACTTGGTAAGTCCAAAGTTCATACACGGGGAGGAGGGTAATCCTTTGAGTTAGGAAATTTTCTTTCAAGAAGAAGATAAGAAAAATAAAGAAAATATAAAATATGGAGAGAATGGAATGAAAATCAATAACTAAACTAACTAAATGCAATATAATTAAATAAAACATGCAAGTAAAACTAATCCTAAAGGTAATGAAACATTACTATGCTAAAGAAAACTAAACTAGCATACCAATAATATGGAATAAAAGCTAAATAAAATAAACACTAAAAATAGTGTGTTAAATTAATTAAACGACTGAAAATTTTTAATTAAAATTAAGAATAAAAAGTGCTAGGGGTATCCAAAAGTTCTGAGTAACACAACGGGTAATTCGGTGGAACGAGAATTAATCTCATAAGCTAATATCATAAACTCATATTTTTCGCAATAATTCATGTGTAACATGAACTATACATACCAATAATAATTATGGAATCAATTTGCATTATTTAATTTTACCGAAAACACTTGTTTATTAAAGTGAAGTAGTGCTTGACACTACAAAACCTTTTATTAAAAGTGAGTTTAGAATTATTAAGTAAAAGCCACAATTTAATTCAAATAGGTTAAAACGTGATTGAAATTAAATTTGAACTAAAACAGGCAGTAAAAATATAAAATTGGCGATTTCGATATCAAAAAGTACAGATTAAAACTACTACCGAAAACAGTGTGCTCTAGTTTGAAATTATAAAAAAAACATAACCAATTAATTTAGAGAGTATAGACCGCTCTTTAAGTCAACCGGTTAGGGTTTAGCGCAAAAACAACGATTCAAATTAGTTTGGTTCTTTTGTCGGATAGATTTTATTAAATTTATTATAAAAATATGTAATTAACATATTCGGATAATAATTTAATAAAAATCAGATTTACAATGACTTATTAACCAATGAAAAATTAATTAGAATTGAATTCGGGTCCGAAAAATTGCCGCGTCGGGATATCCGTTCCTTACGGACCTCTAACTAACAAATTAGCCAAATATATCTAATAAATTCATGGATAATAAATTATATAAACAAAACAGCCGATATAAATTTATAAATTGAAATCTAAATAAAATCAGAAGCATGCAAAATTTATACTAATAATTAACAAAGCAATAAATAAATTAAAAACCTGAAATTGAATTGCGCGTGTAAACCAATAATTAATTTTGAAAATAATCTTCAATAATGTACTAAAATTCTTCGTCTCTAACTCCCAAACAAATACCAAATAAAACTAGTAGAAGCGGTACAAAACGAACCCTTAATGTTTAAAAGAAATAAAATAAAGAAGGAAGAAGAATAATGGAAAGATAGAGAGAAAGAGAGAGAGGGGTCACAGCTGTGGATGCTGTTGTGGGGCTGATGTGGCTGCTTTGATGTTGATATATATATATAAGAAAACCTAATTTAATTAGGTGTGCCAATGGGTTATGGGCTTGGCCCAATTTGGGGTTTCAAAATTAATTAAAAAGAAAATGCTGCGCATGAGACTTGAACCTAAGATCACAAGGAGAAAGCTTGTCACACAAACCATCTAGGCTAGGATCACATTCAATAAATTCTTGCACCTTTAATTATCTTATTCATTCACGTAGGAATCTCCTCTTCCAGCGCACTGTTCGTATTTCGGCCATAACTTGGCGCTCCGAACTCCGATTGATGCAAGGTTTACATGCACACGTAGCCAACTCAGATCTCTACAACGTTTGTCTAGTTTTTCTTGAAATTCTGCATGGATAAAAACCAGAATTGGCTGGAATAGAGGCATTGCACGCGATGGATCTCTTTTTCAAACGAAATTTTTTTGAATTGATTCAAATGACTTTTTCTTTGTTTGGGTTGATTTATCGGTTTCTCTTAGTCTCTTCCATCCACTTCCTTCATGCCTGAACTTGGGATTTACTTTCGGTTCACTTCTTAAACTCAATTTATCTCCGAATTTGAACGACATTGACTAATTTTAGGGGAATTTGCTTCTGGATTCATTCTTGTTCATTTTTAACCTGTAAAAAGGCTAAAATGCACTAAAAACAAACATACTATCCTATTTCCTGATTAAAAATCAAGTCTTAACAATTTAGGATAATTATAATCAAATTCATGCATATTAAGCCATCTAAATATATATAAAAATGCAATATTTTGACTTAATAAATTGTTTGACGTGATGGAAAAACTTGATCTGATCGAAACTCCTTGCGCATTACGCCCTAGATTAACAGCTTCTAAGCTAACAGGGTTTGCACATGGTTGGTGGAGGACACAGAGTGGGACAGTAGATATGAACTCTTAGGGGGTGTTTAGTAGAGAATTCGAGAATCAATTTATATCCGGTGCTTACCGTAAGAGAAAAAGGGAGGAGTTTCGGATGTTGAGGCAAGAAGGGATGACGGTGGCGGAGCACCAATTACCAGACCTATAAAGAGGTGGTGGAAGCCGCTTACCGGAAAGATTCGATGTTGATGCAGCCTAGTAGGGAAAATTATGACAATCATTCAGATAGGCTCTCCTATTTGTCGGATAAGGGAAAAAATGAGTGGATTCACTAATTGGGGAAGAAATAAGAAGGACAAGTCGAGTTATGAGTCTTCTGGAGGTCTCTACTCTAGTGATGGGGGCAATAGTACTGGTAGTTTCTCTAGGTCTTGTTATGTTTATAGGCAGTAAGGACATTGTGTGAGAGCTTGTCCTAATAATTCGTAAGTGTACCGGGGGGTCGCAGTAGAGGTGAAGGTAGTAGCTTTAGTCGAAGTTCGAGCCGAGGTTGTAATGGCAATCGAGGCCGAAGCCATTCGGGCAGGTTCCCTAGTAGATCTTCACAGTCAGTTAACCAAGAGGTTGAGCAGCAAACAACGAGTGGCCGGTACTAGCCTAACCATTTTTCTTTCCAACCAGAGTACTCACAGCCACGTTAACCCCACCAACAATCCTTTTCTGGACCCATGCAGTCATAAGGTTACAGAAACGAAAGTGGCCGAATTTGTAACTTGGTAACGTCATCCACGCAAAAGGACCACACAGTGATGGAATGTAGCCTTATCATCTTTACTACTGGTGTTAGAGTTCTTTTCAATTCGGGTGCTTCTCATTCTTTCATATCTTCATCATGTGCATCTAGTTTGGGTTAGAAACCTAAAAGACTTACCTCGTCTATTTGTATTAACACGCCCTTAGGGAGTGCTGCTCTTCTTACTCAATATTGTACTGCTATTATTTCTCTGCACAATGATCGTCACATGGCAGATGATTTTATTCTTATGGATATGGGTTCTTATGACTTAATTTTGGGTATGGATTGGTTATCGAAGTATCATGCCATCATTGATTGTTATGCTAAGAAGGTGAACGCCTATTATCGGGATCAAACTCTCGTGTTTTATGGAGAAAGATATGGGCTATACTCGGTGACCTACGCGTGTAGGCAGGAACAAAAAGATTACCCGAGGTGGTTGCGTAGTATAGTTTCTGATGAATCTTCTAAGTTATCTCCTACTGTTATACCCATTATTAACGAGTTTTTTGATGTCTTTTTGGAGGAATTGCAGGGTTTACCACCCCGCCGTGAAATTGATTTCTTCATAGATCATGTTCCAGGGGCCGAACCAGTTTTTATAGGGAGACCAGTTTCTATAGCTCCCCATCGTATGGCTCCTGTTGAGCTGAAAGAATTGCGTACACAACTAGATGATCTCATAGCCAAAGAATTCATTCGACCTAGTACCTCTCCTTGGGGAGCCTCTGTCTTATTTGCCAAAAAGGCAGATGGTTCTCTCCACATATGTGTCGACTATCGTCAACTGAATCGTCTTACAATCAAGAATAAGTATCCACTTCCACGTATTGACGATTTGTTCGACTAATTGCAGGTTGCATCCTTTTTCTCAAGATTGATCTTCATCTGGGTATCATCAGTTGAGAGTCCGAGGGAAAAATATTCCTAAGATCGCTTTCCGTACTCGTTACGAATATTTCAAATTCTTGGTTATGCCATTTGGACTAACCAACGCTCTTGCAACTTTTATGGACTTGATGCAAAGAATTTTTTAACAGTATCTCGATCAGTTTGATGTGGTTTTTGTTGACGACATTCTCATCTATTCTCATTCTGAGATTGAACACATTACTCATCTGAGAATAGCATTGCAATTGCTTTGTGAGCACTTGCTATATACTAAGTTCTCTAAATGTGATTTTTGGCAATAGGAAGTAATGTTCCTGGGCCATATCGTCAATAGATTTGGAGTCTCTGTGGATCTGGCTAAAGTTAAAGCCGTGTCAAGTTGGAAGCGTCCCACAAGTGTTACCGAGATTCGAAGTTTTCTTGGACTAGCTGGTTATTACCGTCGTTTTATCCAAGACCTTTCCAAGATCTCTTCTTCTCTTACTCGTCTTACTGAGAAAGGAGTGCCGTTTATTTGGGATGAGGATCGTGAGTATGCCTTCAATAAGTTTAAGTGTCGTCTTATATCTGCTCTTATACTCGCCTTGCCACAAAGAGGTCTAGGCTATACTATTTACTACGACGCATCTCATTTGGGATTAGGTTGGGTGCTCATGCAATGAAACCACGTCATTGCTTATGCCTCAAGACAACTTAATACTCACGAAAAGAATTATTCAACGCACGATCTAGAATTGGCAGTAGTAGTATTCGCTTTGAAGATTTGGAGACACTATTTATACGGTAAGACATTCAAAGTCTTTTCTGATCACAAGAGCTTGAAATACATTTTCACTCAGAAGGATTTGAATATGAGACAATGCTGATGGATGGAATACTTGGAGGACTATGATTTCACTTTATAGTACGACCCAGGGAAGAAAAATGTGGTGGCAGATGCATTGAGTAAAAAATCTCAAGGCTCGATTGCTGCTTTAAGGTGCCATGAATGGAGACTTTGTGAAGAGTTACAAAAGTATAACTTGAAAGTGAAACGGAGAGATAACCTAGCCTTTTTGTCAATGATGGTTGCCAGGCCAGTTATGATTAGTCGAGTGATCGAAAGCTAATCTCGAGATGATAATTTAATGTGGTCCCATAACCGGGTGCTATCCGGAGAGTACATTGACGATATCACCATTGGACACAACGGAGGCTTGAGATATAAAGGGAAGTTGGTAGTGCCCCAATAAAATAAAGGGTTATAGCAAGCTGTGCTAGCCGAGGCCCATAATTCAGAATTTCAATCCATCTAGAGTGTACTAAGATGTACTGTGACTTGAAGAGAATGCATTTGTGGCCAGGAATAAAGAAGGATGTGGCAAACTTTGTAGCAAAATGTCTGTCTTGTCTGAAAATCAAGATCAAACATTAAAAACCTTCGGGTCAATTACAACCTTTGCCTATCCCGAAATGGAAATGGGAGAATATTACCATGGATTTTCTTATGGATTTACCAATAACTCAGTCTAAGAATGATGTGGTGTGGGTGGTAGTCAAGAGGTTAATTAAATCGGCTCATTTTCTTCCTATTCAAGAGAAGTTTTTCGTAGAGAGGTTGGAAAAGATTTACATCAAAGAAATTGTAAGATTGCACGGTGTTTTGTTCTCAGTAGTGTCAAATAGAGATCCCCAATTTACATCAAAATTTTGGACAACCATACAAAGGAGTCTGGGAACTGAGTTGGACTTTAGCACGGCATACCACTCGCAAACCGATGGACAATTTGAATGAACCATTCAGATATTAAAGGATATGTTGAGAGCCAGTGTATTGAATTTTCGGGAAAATTGGGATGAATACCTTTCGTTGACCGAATTTGCTTATAACAACAGTTATCAGTCTAGTATTAAATGGTGCTATTTGAAGCACTTTATGATAGACTGTGTAGATCTCATGTATGTTGGATAAAGGTAAGTGAATCATCTTTCTTAGGACCGCAGTTGGTTTAAGAGACTAAGGAGAAGATAAAGTTGATTAAACAAAGACTTCAGATAGTTCAGAGTCGTCACTAATTGTATGCCAATGCGAGAAGAAAACCCCTGAAATTTGAAATAGATGATTATGTATTCCTAAAAGTGAAACCCCATTATAGCATCATTCGTTTTAAGAATAAAGGTAAATTGGCTCTTAGATACATCGGACCCTATAGAGTTATCGAGAAGTTAGGGACTGTGGCTTACCGTTTAGAACTTCCTCTAAAAATCGAGCGTATCCACAATGTGTTTCATCTATCCATGCTCATCGGTATGTTCTTGACCCGTCCCATGTTTTACCGGTTGAGGAGATTGAGATTGATGAGAGGGGTACATATGAAACTTATCCGGTGAGAATCGAGGATCGCAAAGAGCAAAAGTTGAGGAATTGGGTCATTCCATTGCTCAAGGTGATTTGGCATCACTATGGCGAAGACGAAGCCACTTGGGAGTTAGAATCGAAAATCGGTAGTAAGTACCCTTTCCTTCTCACCTAAGGTAATCTTTCTTTGCGAACCATTGTTTCAATTTTGAGGATGAAATTTTTCTAAGGAGAGGGGATTGTGACACCCCGTGGTTTTAAATTATTTATTATTGAGTTAAACTCCGTAATTAGTTTCACGTTTATCACTAGGTTATATTATTCTATTATATCACTTCGGTAAAGTTTCATCTCAACCAGATTCGAATTGGGCAAGTTTGGGCTGTTTTTGGTTGAGTTTAATTTCTCAGACTAGGTTGGCACCGGATTGGTATGGCCATTTTGCCGTACCAGTCCACCAAAAATTCGCAGGAACTTTGGCGCCAAACCTGTCTTCGAATTTTTCATACTAGTTTGGCATACGAAAACTGTAACCTCATTTTTAACGAAATCGAACACTTTGACCCGTTTTAAACCCATTTCTCCTCCATTTCAGCTTATTTTTTAGGGAGAACAAACCCAGAGCTGTGGAGAAAGATGGAGAGGAGATTTGTGAGTAAAATTGATGCATGGTAGCTCAAAACTTGAAGTTTTGTACTGAAATCGCAGATTTCTCAAGTTTTTCGTGAGCCGAACTCATTTCCTAACTTAACTTTTCGCGGCACAACAGTGTTTGGTTCTAGTGCTTTATAGAGTAATTGCATCAACTTTAGTGAAGATTTTATTTTTCTTTTACACATTTAGCTACTGACTCATTTTAGTTATGACAATTATTATTGGTTAACAATATTAGCACTTCACACAAAGTATTATAATACTTCAAAATTATCTTTAATGGCATATTAATATCGAATCTTTGGTTATACATAAATGCACTTGTAGTTTATAATTGGGGGCAATACTTAATTTTTTAAAAATATTTTACTCGTACTAAATTCTTATAACTATAAGAAGGTTATAATTAAATTGTAATATGATGGTAGAAATTTATAAATACCCTATATCCATCATCGACCCAAAACTAAATCAAACCATGCACGCTCAAAATTTAGCTTTATTTTTTTCTTTTTTAAAAAAAGAAGTCTTTTAAAAAAGCTGATTTAAGATTGATCCAAATTACGCTACTCATATGACCAAAATAATTAGCACTTTGTTAGTACTTATTTGAAAAGTTGTATCATATAGTTTTAAAATCATACATTACCCTAACAGTAAACATAACTAATTGTTCATAAGTATATTCAAGGACGGACCTACATGGTCCCGAGGGAGTACGATTGTATCCCTCAATTTTTGAAAAATATTCATATATATATATATTAATTGTTAATAAAAAAATATTATATATTTGATATTACTTAAATAATTTTACGTACTTAACTATAAGTTAAATACACTACTCTATTTGTCTTAAATTAAGAATATATTTAAGTTCTATATTTTTTATTGTTCCTCAATTTATTATGTACCAAAACAAAAATAAAATTTTTAATTTGAGATGTGAGTGATTAATATTTGATCAAGCCCGCTAAAGATATAACCGTGTTTGGATGGTTGATTTGGTAATTGGTAATTGGATTACGAAGTCGACGAGTTAGACTATAGAATAAAGGAGACTGGATTTATTTATGGGGTAGGATCATCCAGTAGCTCTTATGCTAATTCGGTAGTATATCCTTCCGAGTGTGTGAGTGTCGTCTATTAGCTCAGGGGTTATGAATAATACAATTTACTATTCTCTTTTTTCAGTTATCCCATAATTAAAGCTAAGGAATCGATCCCTGCATGTTGAGCTATCATTTTCTATTTATACGTATATAATTAGGGTCACAATACTCATTAGGGTAACAGTGAAAAGACTTTTAAAGTTATAACTTGGACATCAATCTCGCACTTTTCACATGGGAGTAATCCCACATCCATAACTAACTTTACACTTTACGTGTCCCCGGTTATTGGCTCTAACACCCATCTGGCGGAAGGCTCTAATCGTGCCAACTTGTATAGATGTCTTGTCCTTATTAGCAAAGATGACCATATCGGCATTTTCATCATTCCTCACTATCAAACTTTACTCAGCAAAAATCCTATACTCAGCTTGAGGCCCAGGGACCTTTCTAACCATGTCTGAATTCTTCTTTTGTCCTTAGGCATGTGCTAACATCCCTAAACCTAACTGATCTTTATTTTGGGCTCCGACATGAGACAATCTCAAAAGATAATAAACCAAAAGTTTATCTTAAATAAACTTGAACCACACATCAATAATGATTGATTGTAAGTTACTTTTGAGTTGTTTTTTTGGTATTTTTTTTCTAGTTAAACAACATTACTTTAAAGCATCTCCGATGCAAAAATGGATCGGATACCTTTTGACTATGGATATGTAAGCATGTCTTTCTTATGTGGTATAAAAAAATCTCTTGATAGACAAACTTTTTTAATGTATAATTTTTATTAATAAATAAATTATAAAATTACAATTAAAACATTTGAAAGCTTAAAAAATAAAAGTATGTAGACAAAAATAATGATGTGGAATTAAGACATTATCTAAGAGATCCTATAAAAGTAGATGATCACCCTCACAATTTTTATTTTCATTTTTATCACGTCATCTCCATGGGCATTATGGATGATTGCATTGGAGAGCATTTTATTCACTCATTATCTATCAATCCTATGTGACATCTCATTTACATCCAATTCATAGTTGCATTGCAGATGCTCTTATCTACGCTCGTAGAATATTGCTCAACTCTATACATGTAAAAATAAATAATTCAAATTCTTAAGATAATAATATAATACTTTTTATAAATAAATAGACTATTTTATCATATGACAATAAAAATTTATAATATTTTATTTTTACACTGAGATTTTTTTGGTCTAGATTCTTTTTAGTATCACAGAATGTTCGGCGTAGTTTTCACGCATCTCGATCTCAGTCGAATCCAGCGTTAATTCCAGTATATTACAACTAGACCACTTAGAGCATCTCTAATGGGTATGTGTAAACTATGACACATAAGATTTGTGTAAAATTTAAACAATGTGTATAATTTTTGGTGCTCCAATGGTATTGTGTAAAATATGCCACATCATCACTTGTGTAAAATAGGTGTCTTACTGTCTATTTTACACATCCACATTATTATTTTCTCTCTCCAACTTTTTACAAAATATTAAAAGTAATATAAGTAAAAATCAAAATATGATTTTGTTATTATATTTTTATATTTGAATTATACTCATTAAAAGCTTTAAAATAATACTCATATTGACTATTAAATTATAAATAAAAAATATTCATAAAAAATATTGAATATTACATGTGAATATATATATATTCTATGTGGTACAATATTATTAGTTCATTCAAATTTTACACAACAATCTTAAAGTGTATATTGGAGCACAAATAAAAATATATAAAATATTAGTAAAAAATTAATTTTTATCTTTTAAATATTTATTTTTTATTAATTCACATATTTTTATGCAATTAATTTACATATTTTTAATTGGAGATGCTCTTACTAGTGGTTATTTTTACAGTGAGATCAATTAAATTTCTATGTACGTAACTGATTATATAACATTGTTTTAGCGCGACCCCTAAAATTTACTCAGTCATCGAAGCCCGTGCCCTGCATAATTCCCACATGCACGTTCTTGAGTTGGCCCTTTCCGCAGTAGCCCGACGTGGGATTCACGTGACCTGACACACTCACGTTTGAATTTTAGCACAGAGAATGTAATGTCCATAATATTTTTTTTTTTGACTTAGAAAAAGCAAAAAATCACAAAACATACCTATCAGCAACCGTTGGAGATTTTTTTTATTTTTTTTTGAAAATACCATGTTCGAGATTAGTAATTTAATATATTTCTTCAAAAAAATAGTAATTAAATAAAATTATATTTTTTTAAGAATATATATTTTATTGAAGAAAAATAATAGCATGTGCCTTTAGAGTACATGTTAAAAAATTGGTACTTAACCTATACTCTTAGACCCCGTTTGGTTCACGGATTTTAGTACTCGAGAAAGGAAAGTCGTTCATTTCCTTTGTTTGGTAAGCACAAATTCCGGAAACACTTTCCCGAGAGAGGGGAAAGTAGGGGGTAAAATCATTCATTCCAAAACACGTGATTGATTTTCCCATGTGATTTCCAAGCATTTATTACACAAATTTTAGACAATAATACTCTTACCTAAATAATTTCCATGATTTACCAAACACAAGAAAGGAAATTTGACAAAAAATTTACTTTCTCACCTCCATGAGAAAGATAAGAGAATTCATTTCCTTTCCGTGAACCAAACGAGGCCTTATGGTACATGTTAAAATGACCCTTTATTGAATAATCTTAAGCATATTCTTATCAATAGTGGAGTCAAAATTTAAACAAATGGAACTCAATATTAAAAGTGCAAAAAAATTAATTTTACAACAATAATGTTTTAACACAAACACAATATATATATATATATATATATATATATATATAAAACCATATTCTGTAAGTATAGTCGTGTGTTTATTTTTAATTTTAATCTAATCCATATTTTTAAGTGATGTTTAAGTGATACAAAATAACATTGTTTTTATAAAAGTGAGAGACATTGTTTTATATATATTTTATATATATTATACCATGAAATATTTAAATTAATTTTTACACATTTTAATTAATATTTACTTTTAAATTAGAGTTTGCCGCCTGTCACAATTGTTTTGTACATAGAGAGATTTTAACTTCCTCTCGTGTATGTGTTTGGGACCACGGACAGCCAAGTACTACACCGATTCGACGATTCGTGACCGATAAAAAGAAAAGTTGTGATCTCAGGTGAGGTGGCCGATCGACCACCAAATTAAAGTACGCAATTTTGTAGCAAGGCTTCTATCACACACAACTTCCTCCACCTACTACCATTGAATAAGTTACAAAAGTATTGTTGTTATAAATACACGTGAAAAAAAATACTCTCTCCATCTTAAATTGCTGGTCTCTCTTTTTATTTTTAGATGTCCCAAAATAAATGTTCACTTTCTATAAAAGATAAATACATATCTATTTTGTCCTTTTTTACTTTCACTTTTTAAGAAAAAGTTTTAAATAAAGAAAAGGATAAAAAGGAAAAGCGAATATAAATTAAGCAAAAAGTATAATAATGATGTTGAGTCTTTAATAAGTTGGATTTCTCAAAAGGGACTAACAATTTGGGATGGAGGGAGTAACATTTTTTTTATGAATGATTTAAACTTTGGGTGCCATTTGTTTCTGTATATCTGAAGTTGGGTGCCAAAGTTTTACATAATAAGTGTTTGCGTACTATTTTGAACTAAATCCGTTAGTTAACGTGGTCAACCATTAGCTCCTCTAATTTTTGATCCAATTTACCCATTTTACCCCTAGAAAAAAGACAAAACATATTGATCTTGTTTAGGGGTAAAATGGTAAAAAATTAATTGAGCTAATAGTTGACTACGTTGACTAACGGATTTTGTCTAAAATGGCGCCCAAACACCTATTATGCAAAATTTTGATACCCAACGTCTGATATGTAAGAACAAACGGCACATAAAGTTTAAATCACCATATTTTTAATGTATAAAAGTCGTTTTAAAAGATACGTCGGAATTGTTATTAAAGATAATTTTAAAGTGTTAAAATATAATGGGAACAATTAATAAATTATCCCATGAACCTACTAATCATACAGTTAAACCATTGAGGAGATGGCACGTGGAATTCCACATAGGTGTTTGGACATATAACTAATGTTAGTGATTGCCATATTACTAACACATGTCAATGATGAAAACTAGTGGAGCATGAGTGCCTTGTTTACTACAAAGCCCACAGAGCCATTTGCCGAGCTAATCTAGCAGAACTAGTGTGAGTGTTGTAGGTCTACACGGCGAAGCTGCACACCTCCGAGCTCTTACCTATATATACTTGAGCTCTGCATACCTCTTGCTTGTATTTAATGTATATTAACTTGTATATAATGCCTGAATTAAGGGGTATGCAGTTCGCATGATTGATTCTGGATTTCTAATGATGAAAGAGTTGCTCAAAGTTAATCATTGTCATAGACATAATTTACTTCTAACCAATTATATATGGAGTATTTACTAGTTCACAACGACCAAGCAAACCAAGTTTTTAGCAAGTTAATACATGGTTAATATCAAGCTATAACCAAGCTGATTTCAAAAGAGTATAACTTATAATATTTATTGTCTCACATTAGTAGATATGTCAAGTGCACTAGAGCTTGCTAACCTTTGAGGCATTAAGTAGTTTAGTCTTTGCAAGAGTTTTTTGGTAGGTACTAAACGAGTGTTAGACCAACAAATGCATTGTACTTAGAGCTCTGGTCTTCATTCTTACTTATAAATGATCCCCGAGCCACAAGTTTATCCACATATGCGAAGTAAGCCCTACCAAAGCGGGTTGAACCTCCACTATAACTCTCTCATTTATTTTACCTTCCTTCAAGTCATTATTTTACTGATGTGTCACTAACACTGTTAACCTACCATTATCTTAGTTAAAGTTAAAGTCATTAGCACTCACTTGATTGATCGCTAAATATCTTCTCTACCTTTTGACGCCATCAGAGTATTTAGTTGGAGTATTAATATTAATAACTTAAAAAATCCTACTTTATTTTAATTTTGTTATTTTTTAGAGAAAAATACGCTCATGTGTTTGATTGGGAAACTTTTTTATACAAATACTTGTCCGAAAATTATAAATCTGTACTTTTTTTTTATCCTTTAGTAGTGGTCAAATGCCTAATTTTTTAGGTAATTCTAAATTCACCTAGTTTCATAAAAATAGGAACTTAAACACTTATCCATCCACGAGGAAAATAGGTTCTAAGGGAAAAAAAATAACTTACAAGCAAAAATATTTAATTATAGGTCAAAAAAAGGGACAATCAAATACCAAAATTTGGAAAAATCTCTCATCGCTACAGGGAAAAAGAAAATATTTTTACCTATAAAATATGTACAATCAAACACTTTTAAATAACTTTTATGAAATTTAATTGCGTTAAAAATGAATAGGTCATACAAATGAATTTGTGCTTTCTTTGAGGCACATGGGACTCTTATTCTTTTACCCTTTATTTGGATCAAATAGTTCTAAAATCTATCAAAAATATAATTGACAGAATTTAAAATTTTATCATTTAAAATTTCTTTAATTGTAATTTCTTATATTTGGGCGTTTTGTATGTAGAATTTAAAAAATAACATGATATCACTTGTTATAAGTCAAAATTTGAAAAATAGCATTGTGTACTACAAAATTTTAAGTCAGAATATGTAAAAGCCAAAATATAATCTAGAAAATTTACTATGTATAAAATTTTAAATTTTTTACTATTTTATCGAACGTTGGACTTTCACTTTTTCCCACTCTAAATCCCAACTTTTACTTAAATTCTAAACTTTTTTTCACCATCCAAATATAGAGTATAAAGTATTTCCGCTGTCATCATGAATTGGATCAAAATTCCTTGCTACAATAATGTGTAGACAATCAATTTTAAAATAATGTCGCAAGCAATCAATTTCAAAAATGACTCTGCTTCTACAGCCTCTCTAGATAGTATCTTTATGTAACATCATACTTTTTCTTTTACTTTTTTTTTCTTTTTTCTTTTTTTTAAGCTTTAAAATATTTGATAAAATTCTTGGTTGTAGTTATCATATCATTAAAAACTCGAAATTTCAGAAAAATATTTTATTTTATTTTTACTGTTTCCCTAATTTAGGAGAGAAAAATTTTAAATTGTAAAATACAATAAAATAGAATAACTACTGAATAATTAAAAAAAAAAATAAGATAAATAAGCGCGTGTATATTAAAGCATGTGCATGTATTTATATTTTTTTTAGCAAACTTATATAATTATATCGGGAGAGGAGGACTAATGCTGCACTATTTTTTGTATGTGTTATTTTTTTTCTAGTGCTAAAATTTTCAATCATAATTTCATAGTTGAATAATTTGTTAATTTAAGTGAAGTCAGTTCATAAAATAATACTGTGTGCAGTGTCTATTTTTTTTTTAATGCGGAGGTAAAATAATCTAAGGTTCTTATAATTGTTTTAAGATAAAATTGTCGTTTACCCCCCGCCCGCCCCCCCCCCCCCCCCCCCCCCCCCCCCCCCCCCCCCCAAACACCCAAAACCGAACCCCACCAAGCGTCTCTAGATAGTGTCTTTATGTAACATCATACTTTCCCTTTTTTTTTTAAGCTTTAAATATTTGATAAAATTCTTGGTTGTAGTTATCATATCATTAAAAGGCGAAATTTCAGAAAAATATTCCTATTTTTTTACTGTTTCTCAAATTTAGGAGAGAAAAATTTTAAATTGAAAAATACAATAAAACAGAATAACTACTGAATAATTGATTGAAAAAAAATATATAAAAAAGTAAGATAAATAAACGCGTGTATATCGCGTCAATCTGTTATTGAATGAAGCGTGTGCATGTATTTATATATTTTTAGCAAACCTATATAATTATATCGGGAGAGGAGGACTAGTGCTGCAGTGTTTTTTGTATGTGCGATTTTTTTCTAGTGCTAAAATTATCAATCATAATTTTATCTTTGAATAATTTGTTAATTTAAGTGGAGTCGGTTCATAAAATAATATTGTTTGTAGAGTCTCCTTTTTTTTTTTTTTATTTAATGTAGAGGTAAAATAATCTAAGGTTCTTATAATTGTTTTAGGGTGGTGATGTTGGCACCCTCAAAAATACTTGGTAACACTTCCACTTTAATTCGGTCATTTGCAACCGAGTAAAGTGTATATTATTCGGTTGTTGAGGACCGAATATAGGTTTATATATTCAGTTCTTGACAACCGAGTAAGGCATTTTCAAGTTTTTTCAAATTTTTGCAAGTTTATATTTGGTCCTTCTTGTTAAGGACCGAATGAAAAGTGGGAGTGTTTTCAAGAGATTTTGGGGGTGCTAACATCACCACCCTTGTTTTAAGATAAAATTGTCTTTTTAAAATTGGTCTTTTACAACCCCCCCCCCCCCCAATGGAACCGGCTAATACATTCTCACTATAATTATACAATTCTAAGAAAATTGGTATATCCCCTACATAGAGCATTAGGAAAATGAATGAGCCATCATCAAAAGTTTGAACTTCAGCACAATAGTCACTACCGTATCGATGATAACCAATTTGCAACATAAAGAAATCAAACCTATGTACTATTGTCTCGGTGACTACTTGAGCCCATATAAGAACTTCTTGAGCATGTAGACATAGTTCTCCTTATGCACTTCTTTGAACCTTTCCATATATGCGATGCAGATAGTTTCCTTCAAGTCACCATGAAGAAAGTTTATTCGATCAAATTGAGCTATTATAGGGAGTAGAACCTTTTTTCGAATTATGTCTCACCACCACAAAAAAGATCTCATCATAATCAATTTCTTCTTTCTGTATAAACCCATTCGCCACTAACCGTACCTTGTGCTTCAATACTTCATCTTTGTTGATTGTCCTTCTTCCTAACTGTACGTGCCTTTTATGCCTTCACTTCCTTCTTAAAACTAACAAAGATGCGCGTTTAAATTGCTTTTGTTCTCTCTCACTATGAATATAGGCATATAACGAACCAACATTAATTGTGCGTAGTTTAATTACTTATTGTCCCGACCACACTTTATTTGAATACTTCAAACCAAGATTCACATTCAATAAATGATTGATCAAATGAATGACATGATCAATATAAGTTGTCCAAAACATTTTCAACAAGCCGGCATGAAACCTTATACATCTCGCCCTTTCAATATATAATGATACGATCCATTCTCTCCGCGACCCATTGTGTAATGGATCAGTCTTCTTCACATTAAAGTATTTAGTGATGTTAGTGCCTTTACAAAGTTTCAATAATTCACCATCCTACTCCTTATACTCACACTTATTAAGTTATTATGGTTCCCCAAATACTTGGTCTTTTGACCTATCCGATCATCTATCATAGCCTTCCTCTCTTTAAATTTCTCAAAAAACCTTAGATATTTCCTTCAAATAGTAGGTCAAACATGATGTGAATAATCACTTTGACAAATAGTAGGATTAACCTTAGATATTAATTCCTTATACTCACACTTGACGTGCATAATTATAAAAGTATTTAAAATTAACTTAACGCCAATTTCAACAAAGAAGTTAAAAATAAAAATAAAAGAGAGCTAGATGAAATTAGTTTATCTTGTTACTTTTTTTAAAAAAAAAAATTTAGAAATAAATTCATTATCTTTTTTATTTTTCATGATGCGCGCAGTTGGATTTTACCATTATCTCATTTTTAATAAGATCGAAATTACTCATAAAAATAATTATTTCCTCGTAAAAAAAAAGGGGTTTGGGTTGAAAAAACAGGAAAAAAAGTTACCCTTAGATGTGTTTGATTGGCTTTTTTTTCCGGGCAATTCAATTCTCACTTTTGGCTCACACATGTGCATTTTCAAGGCAATTGAGGAAAATATTTTCTTTGGGGGGGAGGTGGTTTTTTGTTTTCCATGCTTGAGCACGGTTCACGAGACAAGATTTTTACCATTTTCTACATTAAAAATGCCATAACTTAAAATATAAAATTCAAAATAATATAAAAATTTAATATTTAAAATATATCAATCAAGATCAATTAAACAAGATTCATCATGAATATATAATTATATAAAAAAAATACCAATAATTTTTTATACATTAAAAATGCCATAATACAACCAATATTTTCCGGGTACAAAATTAAGGCAATCAAATACACTACACTACATTTTCCATGCAACTCAATTCTAGGCAATTCAATTGCCGGTAACTTATTTTCTTTCCATACAAATTACACGCTTGCAATCAAACGCACCCTTAGAATCTTTTTTTGAGAAAGGAAGTACAAAAGGGCATAAAAAATATCATTTAAATAAATGAGTTTGCAGATAGTAACAGATTATTAGTTTTGGCGCAGCGGCAAAGCGTGTTAATGAAAAATTCGAACTAGACTGGGGTGTTGAGTATGAATCCCGTGGGAGTTTAACATTTTTCACTGTTAAAATAAACTTTAATTATGATATTTTTTGGGATAGGCATATTATTTTTTGGGATAGGCATATTATTAATTTGTTACTCAGGCATATTATTTGTTGTCAAATTTTTGTACTGCTTGTTCGATTATTTGCACTTGCACTAGCTCGCACACTCTAGAAATTTGTATCCTAGACTGTAAAGCTGACCCAAATGATGTACAGATGGCGATCACGCTTGCAAGAAAAATAATTTATAGTCCATGTAATGGGTGCAACATTTTAAACATGACATTAGATAATTATCCAATAAATTAATATGTTTCATATCACAAAGCTTCCCATTTTAATTTTTGTACAAAATCTTATATGTCTTGATATTGCCCTAGTAGGTGTATTTTACATGGCTACCGATATTACTAAAATGATTATCTCCTTGTAGTAATATAGCACAGTTTTCAAAATTTGTATCATATAATTTTAAAATTGTATATTGTGCTAACAAAAAGAATAAATGTTTTGACAATAGACTACCCTTTCACATTCACCTTATCATGTTTTTGTGGTATTATATCATACTTTAAAAATAATTATGATTATATTTAGTGGGGGTGGAAATACTGGCGCCCCAAATATTTCTTGAAAACATTCGCACTTGTCATTTAGTTCTCGACAATCGAGTAAGGTGTATGTTTTTCGGTTGTGAATGACCGAGTATAAACTTGGCCTTACTCGATTTTCAAGTCTAGTTGCATACTAAAGATTCTCATGGAACTCATCATACAAAGCATGAAGAGTCTAAGTATCATAAGTATGCTAACCTATCCATTACTCAAGAAGTCCATATACATAATACATTGAAGAAGGAGGCAAAAGTAATTATGGATAGAAGTTCCACACTTTTTATGGCAGGATGTGCCACCAAAGATCATGGAATTTTATGGATATATGAGAGGCATACTCACTTGACAACACTAGGCATGAAGCTTTACTATTGGATACTTGACCATTGAATTCCTTCACAATAAACCATCTCTTCGCCTTGGCTAGGTGTTGACTCCTTTATAATAGATGAAAACATAATGATAAGGAAGAAGAATAAACAACACACTTGTGTTATTAAAGATAGATTGAGTTGTTTACAAGTGGGTGAGAATATACAAGAGGAAGAAGATAATTTATCTCTAAGCTCTGAATTAACAAATTCTAATATAGTTATCCTATAATTTCTCTCCAAGTTACAAGAGTAAAATCTCACACCCAAAAGTACTCTCATGTTTGTCTTAAGCCTTATATTTATAGTTGCTCAAAGGAGGTGGTAGCTTTAAAATATATTTATTTAATTAGTGGTTAAATCTTCAGGGGCCTAAGATCGATCTTGGCCTTTAAAACAAGTAGGACGTGGCAAAGCGGGGGCTAGGATCGATCCTAGCCTTCTGAGATTGATCCCAAAAACCTTCTAAAATTTTTCACTTCTTGGCATTATTTAGAAGATCGATCCTAGGGATCAATCCCAAGTCTGAAGGTCAACTCCTTTCTTTATTTCTTCCTTTAAGCTTCAATTATTTATTTCTTTGCCATTCCTTTGCGTACATTTCCTTGCCATTCAATTCACTATGCTTTGAACAGCCTTTCAATACAAAATCAAGCTTGCAAGAATATGTTAGCATACTTACTTATATAGAAATTAACAAGTATTAATTTGAGGTTTAATGAACTTGTTTAGCTCGTTTGATCCTATCCGACCTAAATATAATAGTTTTCATAAGCCTGATAATTTTTTACTTGACTCGATCACACAACACAAAACATGCATGAATTTTCTGGGTATGGGTGAAACCTTAAAGGTTAAATATAAATGGGTCATAAATGAGTATTATAAGTCTTATGGTATGTTATAACTGCGACGCTAGTAGATGAATTGAGTTCAAGCACTGAGTTTGAACTATACATATTAAAAAGAAACGGGTTCAGGTTTTTCAAAATAAAAACTGTATATATTTAGTGAGTTCTTTCTAACTAGTGTTTATAGTGAATTTTGGTATAAATATTTAACGACCTGCGATATCTCCATAACGAATAAGATTTGGGACGGATTTTTTAGAACTCTCCTTAATAAGTCATGGATGAAATGGGTTTTTGAGAGGGGTCAATATGGGTTTCACAACAAATATCCAACACGAACTTAGGTCGGGTTCAGGTTCGCATATATTTAACATGTTTGATCTTACAGTCCTAAATATAATAAATTTTCTTTAAATATCTTTATAATATGCCTAATTATTTATTAAACGCCATGATAACACAATACAAAATCAATACAAATTTTATGGGTATAAATGAAACTTTAATGGCTAGTTATAAATAGGTAATAGGGTTATGTATATTGAAAACAAGCAGGTACAGTTTTTGTTCAATGGTTTGCAATATCTCCTTAATAAATTGAATTTGGGACGAGTTTTTGAAAACTCGGCATGAGCTCAAGTGAATAGTACCATAAGTGCGGGATATCTAGGATATATATATTTGAAAAAAAAAATCATAAGAACTAAGTTTAAGAAGCATTATGTACATATTAAAGATTTTGAGGGGTTAAATGAATAAATTTTTTTTATGAAATTTGGTATAGATGATGATCTTCATAATTAGTAAATCATTTCCACCAAATTTTATCAAAAAATTCAACCGAAAAGTGAATTAACTAAAAATTTGATATATATATATATATATATATATCACCAAAATTTAACAAAAAAAAATCAATCAAAAAGTGAGTTAATTAAAAAATTAATATATATCCTATTAAATTTTTTAATTAAATTTGACAAAAACAATCTACTAATTATAAAAATTATTTTCATCTAGTTTGATTAGAACACGTATCAATTTACCCCTCAAAAGCCTTATGTCATACAGAATGATTTTTAAATATGATCTTTACAGAAAATGCTTCCTGTATATAAAACTTGATTTTTCAAAAGATGAATTGAAATTTTAAAAAGTATGGCATAAAGAAGGATTAAGTCAGACTTAGCCGCAGTCCAGCTATTTGTCTAGGTGATGATGTTGTCATGCCACCCATTCTCACCAACCCAATTTGTCTAAAAACAGTAAAAGGATAACTTTCTTTAGCATTAATACTAGATATTTACGCGCACGCGCACATTTATTATATATGTGATAAAAAAAAAAAATATTTTAAAAATGTATTTATTATCATTTTTTTGTGACTCCCCTAAAACCTACCAACTACCAGGGTAAATATATATACGAAATTATTTTACAGAAATAATTTTTATAATAAATATATCATCTTTGGTAAAATTAAATTATGTAAGTAAATTAATGTAAAATCAAGAAAAGAAAAGACAAAAAGTAGGAGCCGCAGTGCAGTGAAATATGTTGTGATGATGTTGTCATGCCACCCAGTCCCACCAACCCATATGCTAAAGGCTGAAACCTGAAGGTACACCAAAGAAGACGACTTTAATTAAATTTATTTATATAAAAAAAATGTTGTATTATTATGTCAGAAAAAGAAAAAATTATTATTATATTTTAATTAATTAATTAACAATATTATTTTTGTTTTCTACTCACATTAACCCCATAGTGGAACCCTAATTTTCTAATTAACTTCATTATCTTTGTAATATCACATGCTTCTATATCTTAATTAAGGAAAGATTAGTATTAAACAATCTCATAACATTGCCAAATTCTCGTTTTTTTAAACAACTAGTACAATTACATGATTTTCGAAATATATATATATTTATGGTAGTTAGGTCAAAAGTGAAGTGTTTCACTAATTTATAATTTCTTATATTTTTCACCACTAATAAAAATATATTTTAAGGAATATATCATAGTTTTCTACTTACTTAAATAATATAATTAATTTGGAATTGGATAATTCTCATAAGAATAGACTGAATATCTTTTAAACAAGCAAATCTCAGAATGTTGCTCTTATTGTGGCAATCTACACCAGATTCTTGGAAGTACGTCCACATCAATTGTTAATACCAATAAATGGATATCTCATGGTACCTCCTACCCATTAATTTCCAACTAGATATATAATTAGTGACTTTTAGCAAGCTCAAAGTATGAGGTTGTATTTAATTAAAAAATTCGGTGAAAATTATTAGTTAAATACATTGATACCGTTAAGCAAAATAAATTGACTGTATTACCTAATATGTCTCGTTTTACTAAATACATCGCAAGGTAATACATATTGTGTGTGCATAAAAAGTTATGTGAATTTTTAAAATGGAATTTTAATATTGTCTTTGATGAGATTCGAACTATTGTTCGATTTGGATCTGTCAATTCCGGTAAAAACTTCACTAAATACAGTTATCCTTTAAGGTCTTAATTAAATTGTCTCATGCGGATGTCGACCCTTGAACATGTGAGTAATGATACTATCTCAATTAGTGCTAATTAGTATACACAAGATATATTTAATTGATAAAACAAAATGTGACTTATTAGTTGTATATTCTAAAATCATTTAATTGTACTACGAATTCAATCACTTTCTTTCCAAATCTTAGAAAGAGAAAGAAAATAATAGCAGGAGCGTCCTTGACAAAAAAACTAGGATTTATTTTTTGATAAAAAAGAGAGGTACAAGTCTTTATCCTTAAGTACAAATAATAAGAATCCAACTAGGCTATGAATGAATTTAAGTTGATCAAGTTATGGAAGACGACGTATCATAGTGTTAAAAAAAACAACTTCCTTTAAGTCTATTAACATTTTTTTTGTTCTCGTAATATATAAAGAGTTCTTGAATTCGATCTACATGAACGTAATTGTTAAATCATTTGTTATATATATATTCTTATTATAATAGTTGTATATCCACTCTTTATTATATATAGTAGTTTGTGAATTATAAAAACTTGTGTTAAAATAATCGCTTTGTATAACCATAATTAAAAATTAAAAATAAAAAAGCAAAAATATGAGTACAACCATTATATTGGATGGATATATTGGCACCCCAATATCTTTTAAAAATACTCTTACCTTTCATTTGATCTGTGACAATCGAGTAAGGTATATTTATTCGATTGTAAATGGTTGAGTTTAAATTTGATAATGCCTTATTCGATTGTCAAGAACCGAATATAAAAATTTATAATTAGTCCTCAAAAATCAAATTACAAATAATTTACTCAGTTACAAATAATCGAATAAAAATAAACGTATTACTAAATATTTTTAGTTTGTCAACATCTCATCCCATTATATTTGAAGATATAACGTAACGCCGTGCAATAAGTCTCACCTAATATAAAAAGATCAATGCAAAATGATGTGGGGTGGTAGTTGAGACTTGGAGTTGCCTTTTTATACTTTGTCTTGTTTGTGGGTTGGTGGAAGGACTATAATAATAATAATAATAATAATAATAATAATAATAATAATAATATTTACACTGAATTACAATAATGTACCTTAAACTAATACATGATTACAATTTGCGCCTTACACATTTTCACACACGAAATTTAACCGTATACATTCAATTTGTTGCAATCGAATCTCATAAGCCATCTCCGGCCAAATTTTGGCAGCGTCAAAGCACATGCAACAGTTTTTTTTCAAGAGCAATGTTACCAGGCCATAAATTTAAATTTATATTCGAATCTTATTAAGGAATTTTGTGGTGGGTTTTCTTTGTTTGTAGATAAAGGAATAGATTTAGACCTCCCTTACAAACAAAGAAACAAACAAAAAAACACCCTCTCAACCAACAAACCCTCTATACATATAAATCAATTCTTTGATGGTGAAAAAATGATGGTTTGGTCGCTACTTTGGCTAATGATCCATGCAGCTATCCAAATAGGACGTACTGTGAGTATTATATATCATTGTTACTTACATTTTTAATGTAAACAATAGTTTTACTAGTTATTCAAATGTTTGTATTCATAGTTTGGAAAAAACACTCGTCTAAAAGACCCCTAATTAGTTGCTTGTACTGGGACGCTGGTGAGAAATTTGATCGAAAGTGGCTTAAAGGATTTGCAAAATGAATGTACATGGTGCAATTTGTCTTAAAAAAACATTTAGCTTGGGAATTGAAATTTTGTATTAGTTTAGGGTGCATTATGTATTTAGTCAAATAATTATAATGTTGTGAAGATCCAAGATCTCTCTCTCATTCACAAAGCGCTGGATCAAAGAGCGCACATGTCGCTGCGTATTTTATATTCTGATCGTGCGGTTATGATCTCTTGATCTCCGACAACCACCAAATCCACTGTCCCCAATAAATAATTATGCATGTGACAAATTTGGTAGTAGGTGAGAGATAAAATGATATACGTACATACATATTTATTATCTATGTACATATATATATATATATGGTCTTATTTATAAGAAATTCAAGTCAGTTTTCGCACACTTTAATTAATGATTCACAATTTGTGACCGTCGCTTACCAAGTTTTATTTTAACAGCCTTTGAAATTGACTTAAGAAGTAAACCCAGTCGACTATAAAACTGTCACAATTTTATACCACTAAATCAAAAGACTTGATTATTATCTATAATATATACTAAACGTAAAGAGAGGGTTTTCATTAAGTAAGTGAAATTATGTAATTTTCTGTAAGTCTATAATATTACAAAATTACTTTTAACAATTTAAGACTTGAACATGTGACCATTAGTATAATGAATACGAAGTATTACTATTTAACGAAAACCTCTTTAGATAATTTTATTTTGTTTTAAAATCTAATACATTATATAACATACGTATCGAACGTGCCACCGAATCTAATATATATTAAGATTGAGAAAAAGATAGTATCTTTTAATGTATCCAAATTTCGAAATTATCATTGATTAAAAATAGTAGTAATATTTTCAACCTTGTTGGAAAGGGAGATTGACATGTTCATTTATGGCTGTTTTCACTAATTAAAACACACCTATAACAGTTTTGTTTTTTTGGATAAAAAGTTGGCGTGAAGTCTAAACCCTAAACCTTAAATATAGTTTAAATATACGTATTTAAAATATAACTATAAACAACAATTAAAAAAACAAGTTCGGCCATAGCTTTTTATAAACATACATATATTCAACTTAGGCACTCGATTTCGGTCGAAAAAAAATTCTCAATTAAATAATTATAAAATGTATTAATATATATACACTTAGTATCAAGATTGCAAATTACAAATCAATTACAAATTTTTAAAGTGTATTAAAAAATATATATATATATATATATATATATAATATCAAGATTGCGAATTACAATGAGCAGGTATTACCCTTGATAACAATACTATATATTGAGTTAATTAATTATGTTATATAAAATTAAGACGCATTTCAACCGTCATGTGAAACTAATCGAGTCAGACTATTGAATTACCTTTTTTGCTTCTTCATTTTTTTCTTTCAATAAAAAAATATGTTTGCGACAAAGTTTAAACCTTTAGACATTGAGCATAGTAAACGCATTATTTGCATGCTAAATCACTTATCATTTTCATTATATGTTTTAGTTTAAATTATATATATTCAAGTCGCAGGTATCCCACGCAGAGGTTAACTTGGTTTTAGTAATGAAGTGGTCCAAGTGAGGGCATGTATCAACATCGGAAGTTGGTGTTTTGGGAAGACCATAATAACCTCTCCAACAACCTCAAACCAACCCCCTTCCAAAAGAAAAATTATAGTCTATAGTCGCCTAACGTTTACCAACTCCAACAACAATGACAAAAACAATGAAGAATACATTCCCAATTTATATGGATAATATATATATATATATATATATTTCTTTCTAACCTTACTTGTTGGTGCATCAATCACTCATTGCTTAAAAGAGGAATGTTATTTGGGCCTTTTGTGGTTGGTGAATGGTGCACTTACTATAACTTTTCCCACTTAGTCTTTGACTCTTGACAATCTAACCAAGAGTTATTGAGGTTGGTCTATTTGTTAGAATTTTATCTCCATAGTTGACAAATGTTTATATGCCAAATTAATCCCTTTATGAAACAAGGTTGTGTTTGACTACTTAGGGTTTGGTGAAGCATAGGAAAAAGAATAGGTTAAATTTATCATGTCTCTTGTTAATCCCTAGACATGAAAGAATAAGGTATGTTTAATTATGTATATTGATTTAAATGATGTGACGTTAATACATTTATTAGTAATTATCAATATATATATATATATATATATATATATTGATGAGTGTGTAAAATTATACGTGTGTAGATTTCAACTACTAAGTAATGCATTAATTGATATCATATTATCTAAATCACTAACTTTAGTCCTAATTAAGGGAGGTGTTATCAATTCAGATTTTAAAAGATTTTCATAGACTTTTTAAAAGTGGATTCTTCTAAATCATAGATTATTTTAAATTTATATAGAGTTTAACATATTTTAGCAAATTCATATATATATAGACTCCAACAAATTTTAAGGAATAGATTCTTCTTTAGTATTTCTATAGATTTTAATAAATTTATTTATTCTCCTAATTATAATAAAAAATTCAAATGATAAATAATAAAAAAAATTTGATTATGACTTTAAAGTAATAAAAAAATTATACATTCGCCGCAAACAGTTCTGATCAAGTCTAAAAAACTCAACGGATTGGGTTTTATTGCCCATTTTATTCGATTTTCATCTTATGTCTAAAAAAAATTCATAAAAAGGGAGAAAAATCAAAGGGCGACACTACATAGTTTCAGAAGGATTAATTGGATAATTAAAACTTTGAAAGTAACCGTATCTAAAAAGAAAAAGAAGCTTTAGATAGAGTGAATGAAGTGGAGGGATTTAAATAGATTATTATAGAGACGGAGAATAAATAATACGTAAGGTTTAGGAAAGACGATGCTTTAGATAGAGAAAATGTAGTTGAAGGGTTTAATAATTCGAGAAAAAATAATACATAGGGTTTGAGAGAAAGATGAAAAATAAATCCATGAGAAATCTTCAACTTGAAGAGAAGATTTGTTTAGTGAATTTATTATTCATAATAATACTCTCAAATCCATCAAAATCTATCAATTTATAAAATCCTTCAAAGTTTATTGAGTTTTGAATATTATAAAATTTTAAAAGACTATTTTTAATCCTAATTGAATACCACAAAATTTTAAAAGACTTTTTAAAATCTTAATTAAATACCATAAAATTTTAAAAATCTTTTTAAAATTCCAATTGAATACCCATAAACTTTCAAAATTCAAAAAAAAAATCTTATAGAATCTAAATTGATTACACTCCCGTAAGTTTTCTAGAATTACACTTTTTTCCTTTGGAATTTTGAGAAATGATAATAATTCTTTTCACAAAATTTTTTAGGCTTAGCTTTGGATTTGGTGACCCATAAAGTTAAATTAGCCTCTTGTACTAAAAAACTAGTGTTTTCAAATGCACTTTGTTGTGCGCAATTGTGTAAAAATTTAACAAAATCCGTAACAGTGTGTTTGAAATAGTGATATGCGTGGTTTGGGCATGTAAGATGATGACTTGGCACGCAATTCACAATAGAGATGATAGAATAATGGCCAATTGATTGTGTGTATTGACTTAAATGAGGTGATATCAATGCAAGAGTGTGTAAGGCAATAAGAGTGTGAAACTCACTTACCAATTAATATATTAATTGATGTCACATTATCTGAATCACTTATATCCCAATTAAGTCTATATAGAATTACTTTTTTTCCTTTTTTGTGTCGGATTTTGGAGAAATGTTAATGATTTATCCACGTAATTAATTAGGCTTGGTTTTGGGCCTGTAAACCCTTTAAATTAAATTAAATTAGCCTCTTGTATGAATACTAAAGGAAATTCAAGGAATTCTCAAACAAAAAACAGTTACACGTGGATTGGAAAGAGACTAAATCCAACCCCCCACCCCACGGGTGTGCCGAAAATAAAATAAAAAACCTGAAAATTTAAGAAATCTGACTTTTTTGAGCTAAACTGAACTGAACCGAGCGAATTTTCAAATTTTATAGTTCGATTAAAAAATTGAACAACCGAAATAAATTGGTTTGGACTAGAATTACGAAATTCATAAGATATTTGTCACCCTGAACTTCTAAAGTTGCAGCCGGCCGGAAGTGCTTATCATGTTCAAATGATAGTAGGACTGATCCCGGAGCATTGTGAAAATTTAGTATAAAATTCTAACAAAGAGAAAGGGGAAAAAAATGAAACTATCCCCTATCTCTTTGTCACCTGCACGCTAAGGTGTTTTTGATTTCGATTGGGCTAAAAATTATGAGATTCAAACTAAAATTGAATTTAAAAGTTCGACTTGGTTTGGTTTCGGTTCATAAAATCTTTTAAACCTAAACCTGAACTAAACTTTTTGGTTCAGTTTGATTAGGTTTTCATATATTTTTTAAAAAAATAAATAAATTGTAAGTCAACACTTATTTTGGTTAGAAAAATAATAATATGCATGCTCTTGCTTATTTTGGACAAAAAATATTATTAACTCTTTACACATATACGGAGTAATATAGTTTTAATATTCATGATAGCACAAAGAATTGAATTCTTACTAGAGCTCGTAAATTTTAATGACATAAAATTTTAGATAGTGAAGCAATACTATTTTTGAATCATATATGCAATGATTCGGTTAAGTTCGACTTTGCATTGACATGTCCCAAACCCAAACCAAATATATTCAGTTTATGTTCAGTATCTTTGTTTTGGTTCGATTTTTAACAGATCAGTTCAAATCGGTATGGTTCAGTTCGATCATTCGATTTTGGGATTAGCCACAACACTCTTAGCATACACTGATAATTTAAGCTATTTGAATGGTTTTACAACAATTTTTAGAAGTGTAAATATTCATGCTGGCCCCCTAGCAGTAGTAATTTGGAAGCTAATGTACCAAATATTTATTTTGGTTAATATTGAGTTTTACAATGTTTATTTTTTGTGTAATAAATGAATTGCAAGACCATCATATAGTTATTGAATGATGTTAATGTACTATAAAAGAGGTAATTCAATTGTTTGGTTGGGTTGAGATTTTGGGTGCAATCAATGGTTCAGTTAAGCTTGCTTAAGATGCCCCACACAAGACATTTTTCTGACATAAAATTTGCCAAACTGATCAATCACTCATTGATTTGAATAAATTTTATTAAAGACAAATATTATAAGTACCCATGTTCTAACCAATACATGATCGCTGCATAAAATATATCGGTATTTTGTATCAAGGTGTTGAAAATTTAGTTATGGAAGTGATGTTCAGCCAATTCATCAGTAAAAATGAATCAACTCTCTCGAGTAAAAAACCAATTTCATAGAAAGAATTGAGAGCAAATAGTACATCAAGTTCTTATGACTTAGTGAGAATGCTCATCATCTCAAACACCCTTTTAACTTGAGACCAACTACTACACAATTTCATAAAAACAAAAAACTACCCCTAAAATAATTTCCAAAAAAAGCATGTAAAGGTATGAACCTTATTTTTCTTCCAAGTGAAACAAACTGAACCAACTTGAATAGAATTTTCCTTTTTATGATTCAGAACACCATAAAAATATCAATAAACAACACAAACACAAATGATATGATATGGGTTTCTTCTTAAATGGAAAAAAACCTAGTCCTTGTACTTCATTGCGGACATGTTGAACCCGGGCATGTCGTAAGATGCAGAGAACTTCTCGACGTCAGCCTTGAGTTCCTCAATGTCCTTGTTGTTCACTAGACCCTTGTTGAAGTCCTTCAATAGCTTACCATATTCCTTCTGGATTTTCAAGGTGACGGTCACAGCTCTGTGGAGGAACTCGGCAATCTGCTCGAAGTCCTTCTCAAGCAAACCCCTTGAGGTCATGGCCGGGGTACCTATAAAAAAGAGAATTCAAATTATTAAATTCAAAAGGATCCAAACCGTAATTTTGGAACAATTTGGCCTAAAAGACTCCTGGCTGTGCTACCCAAAAATGGGGGTTGGATGGAGTGGGGGAAAAATATTGTATACAATCGTTGTAATGATGAAGTGGTATAATGGATTGAGGTATAACCATTAGATTACAAAATTAAAGGTTCAGATCATTTCAGTGTACTTGGAACAATTTGTCCGACAGATTCACATTTGCTACCCAAAATAGGAAGTAGGTAGGTGGGTGGTCCAGAATTGAAACCAACAACAAATAATAGCCATGCTCTGTCTAAAAGCATTTGAAGAGGTGGGAGCTGGTCTATGATGACTCGAAAGCAACTTCACTGGAGGATATCGCAATTCATAGATGGTCTCAACAAGGAGAAAATAATGCTCATCTTGTCCTAAATCATTGGGGATGTTTGGTATAATGCATTCTTACCCACAATTCAGGATAAATACAAGTTTGTATAAGTTAAAAAAGAAGAAATGGACAAATGCAACATCTGCATAAATCTTAGTCCTCGTATTGTGGGAAGAACGGACAATATATTTTATAAAAACGTGGCGAGAGGCTATTTGAAAGGAATATTGAGAGCAATTTTTATACCGATTTGTAGTCCCCACAAGCATTGACCACCCTCCGCGGACAAGTAAAAGAATCTCTTGTAGAAAATGCTCTAGTGAATGAGTGTAACTCGTTTCCTCGGGAAATGTTTTGAAAAAATCCCAACATTGTGTTTGGGAGCATGGAATTCATGCTTTGGAATTGGAATTCAAGAAAAACTAGTTCAATCTGAACTTAATGACTCCAATTCCAGAAAAGAGTTAACATAAAATAGGACAGCAGACGACCTTTTGACACAAAGTCATTAAAGAAAAGAACAGCCCTTACCAATTCTAACCCCTCCAGGGGCCAAGGCACTGCTGTCACCGAACACAGCATTCTTGTTCACGGTGATGTTGCAAAGATCACAAAGCTTCTCAACCTTATTGCCTATAAAAACGGCAAAATTAGATGAATGAATAGGTATTAACATCAATTTCAATTTATATGAGTGTGTGTAAATTCAATCTTTTACCGGTCAATCCAAGAGGGCGAAGATCCCAAAGAACAAGATGGTTCTCAGTTCCATCGGTAACAAGCTTGTAACCCTTGTTCATCAAGTAGTTTCCAAGGGCAACAGCATTGGCTTTAACTTGCTTAGCATAGGCCTTGAACCCAGGGGACATGGCCTGTTTAAGGGCAACAGCAAGAGCACCGATCTGGTGGTTGTGTGGACCACCCTGGAGCGCTGGGAACACAGCAAAGTTGATCTTGTCTTCAAAGTCATAAACCGCATCTTCTGGCTGTCCCTTCTTTGCTGGTTTAGGTCCCTTCCTGTAGAAAATCATACCAGCCCTAGGACCCCTCAAGCTCTTGTGGGTGGTGGTTGTGACCAAATCGCAGTACTCAAAGGGATCTGCAGCTTCCTACACCCACAAAAAAAAAAAAAATTATACAATTATTATTAGAATAAGTGGGCCCAGAAAAAAAGCATTCAAGAAAATAAAACATGAATAATGATACATGTATGAAATTTAAAGGACCGTGTTAATAAGTGTTGTGTCAAAAAGTACATTCGTCAGTGCGTTAAGTGGACCCAAACACAGTAATCAATGCATTTTCTAGGACATCATGTGAGCTACTAACTTGGTCATTTAAGTTGGTACATGTGCCGCTCATAATACATAAGGTAAAAAAAAAACAAGAATCTGGGTTTTCGCTCAAACTTAGATTATCAATATTAGGTCCTTATGGTTTAGGGTGAAAATTTTCAACCGGGTGAACAAGTATTGTTTGGTGAAACATATTTCACCTGAAAAAGAAAAATAATTCGTTCACCCAGGTGAAAATTATTTTACCCCGAACCAAACAGCACCTTAACTCAAATTTGAGGGTCAGACCAATAAATAAATTAAATTACATTTTTGGGAAGGTGTACTCTAGCAGATCTAGACAACTAACAAGCAGCCAATTTCTTCAATGAAACCGAATCTTTCATATATTCTAATTAATGCATACTTAGATCTGAAGCATAGTTTAATTAATTAAACAAAACCCATGATCCCCTCAGAGTCACAGTTCTCTACTTCACTATAAACAAATACTTAGACAAAACAATCAATTCTAATTAGATTAATCTTCATATTTAGCAAGTGATCATAAAATACAATTTATTAATAACAAACAAAACAAAGACACCCACTTCTAAGATCTCAAAATTTAGACTCCTAAAATTATGGATCTATATTTATACATATAGAATAAACAAAATTGGAAAACTATAAATAGAAAACATGGGCTCAAACCTCAAAATTGAACAATAAAATCTTGTAATCTAGATGCAGATCTCAACATTTCAAACATTTAAAAACAAAACAACCATATTAGCAACCCAAAAACAGAAGTACACAACCAAAATCTGAAATTGGATCTTTACTCCACCGTATACCCAAATCTAAGCAACCCAAGACAATTAAATAAATCCAATTTCTCATAGAAATCAAATACATTATAAAGAAAAAAGCACCCACATAACAAAAGTTGAAAATGAATTATACCTGAGCTGCAACAAGGCCACTAATATGGGCCATGTCACAAAGCAAAAGAGCACCGCACTTGTCGGCAATGGCACGGAGCCTCTTGTAATCCCAATCTCTAGGATAAGCACTGCCTCCACAAATGATCAACTTAGGCCTAAAATCCAAGGCCTTCTCCTCAAGCTTATCATAAGCAATGTAACCGGTTGTTGAATCCACCTTATAGGGCAAGCTCTCAAAGTAAATTGAGGTAGCCGATATCTTCTTTCCACCTGAGGTGTAGTACCCGTGAGTCAAATGACCACCAGATGGCAAATCCAACCCCATGATCCTATAATTTGAGACCAAAAAAAGTGAACACAATGAATTAGATTAGAACATCACGTAATCAAGAAAAAATCAGTAGAATGAGTATAATGGGTTTCGGTTTTACTTCCAATCTGAATCCACTCAAATTCCAGATATAAAAGGTAGATTTGTTCGTTTCAACTTATAAAGATGAAAATTGCCTATAAAGTATACGCAATTAACAAAGCGATTTAAGCATTTAACATTTCAACTTGCCTCTAGATCCAATTTTCAAATTACAGCAATTTTAAACACCTATTCAAACTTTCCTTCCCAAAAAGAAAAAACAGAGTATCAAACAAATCTTTCTGGATCTAGATTTCAGAGTTCAGATTCACATTTCAAACTTCAAATACAAATGTCAATTAACTTCAAATTCAATCAGAAAAACATAAAAATGCCACAAAATGAGCCCAAAAAAACCCATAATTGAGGACAAATTGCTTGTAGATTGAGCAGAAAGACAGTAATTTCAAAAAAGGGTTAGTATTTGATACAAATTTTACCCTCAAATGTACATCTAGGTAACTTCTCACATTCAATGGAAAAACATACAAATGAACAATACACTAATTTATTTATATTTAAAAAAGAATAAATTATATCTCGGTCGCACAATTTTTTATTCATAAATCTAACTTAAATTAAGTACGTATTAGTTAAAATGTGGAGTCCATATCACATTGATTCTCATCAAAATTCATTCCGATCCAAATTTCTTACCTCACATACTTTCTGTCAAACAGACCGACATATCAATTGTGACCACTATGTATTACTTAAAACGCGGGATCCATATCGCATTCATTATCATCAAAATTATTACAACCACTGAGTAATCATCAGATCCAAATTTCTTATGTCAAACTAATAATTTTGTCAAATTACCTGTCGTGAGGATTAAGAACTGCGGTGTAGGCCGCGAAATTGGCCGGACTACCGGAATAAGGCTGAACATTGACCCCCCATTTGGCCGGATCCAATCTGTAAGTTTTCAAAGCCCTGCTCCTGCACAAGTTCTCGATCTCGTCAATAAACTCGTTGCCACCATAGTACCTGTTGCCGGGCATCCCCTCGGAGTATTTGTTCGTCAAGGGGCTGCCGAGGGCCTCGATAACCGCGAAGGACGTGAAGTTCTCCGAGGCTATGAGTTCGATTCCCCGGCACTGCCTCCTCTTTTCCTTCTCAATTAGGTCGAAGATTTCTGGGTCCACGGTGTCCAGAGGAGTGTTTCCCCACACATTTACGGGGTCCATGGCTGAAATTAGAGAGAGTTTTAGAGAGAGAAAGCGGTGATTTAGAGAAGGAGGGGGGGTGTGGAGAGAAATGGAGGTAGTACAGGGGATCTGGAGAGTGGAAGAGGGGTGTTTTAAGGAGGGGGAGGTTCGGTGAAATTACGAAAATGCCCTTGTGGCCTTTTTCTGTGGTTGGTGAGGAGAGAGTGGGGGAGGTTGGTGGATTTATCATTTTTTTTAGCAAATTACGCAATTGGTCCCTAAGTTACGAGTATGGATTCACTTTGAACTTTTAGTTTTATAAAGTGTTGTTTAACTTTTTAAATTATTGACCGAGTTTCAATGACGGGAAATGTTAATGTGCATTAAACATGATCATTTTTACGAGTACTTTAGTCTAATGAAAGAGTGAAAGAAAAGAAGAAAATGCACAAAAGAAAATAAACCAACTATGGCTTTTACACATTTTTTTGTTTACAAGGTTTTTGTTCTTCCTCTTTTTCTTTTTTGCCCTATCTTATGCTTTCGGCTTTCTCTTCTTATTTAGTTCTTTCTCATGGAGGAAAATGTATGTTTTTAGTAGTTTGACACCGAAATGCCCTTAGCAATGTTAATGTGTGGCGTAAATGATTTTCCAACTTTAACGCCAAAAGTTGACGGAAGAGGTAAAGTGGAACTCCATCAATAGTTTGAGGGGTTAATCGGTACTTTTAAAAGTTAAGAGGGCAAAGTGGAACTAGCCATGATAGTTTATGGGTTATTTACGTAGTTTACTTTATTTCTTTTATTTTAATTAGTAATTTCATTTCAAATAGATTGATTTACTCGCTTGATGCATTTGTGACTTACATATATATAATAGATGACCTACTAGTTAAATGTCTAGCTGTATTACTTAAGGAAAAATGTTCAATTATCATACAAGCAAAATTTTTTTATAGAAACAAAAGTCATAGGGATAAATTATAAACTCTAGCATGTTGAAACTAATATTACATTTATAATATGGGTTATGATAATGGTACTTCTGAAGTGTAACATCATCATTATTCTACTATTTAAACATGATATATAACAACCACAATACAAACATATAGTAGTGAAGCTATATTTTAAGAGTGGTTTTATTATCACCCTTATAATTTATATGTAGAAAAATTTTACATAATTTAAAAATAAAATCAAAGTATAATCCAAAAACAAATATAAATATATCTCAACTACTCATTATTTTCTTAATGAGTGGATTAAATATATGTATGCTATAAATTTTTAAATATTTTTTGAGTTCATTTTACCTTTTTTTAATGCCTGAAGAGAGGAGGTAGATTTTTGAGAATGGCATTTTGGGCAAAGTACAATAATGCATTAATACCTAGGTGTTTTTTCACTATTTTTCTTTGATTGTATTTGTCATGTATCCTTTTTCACAAGTTGGTGGGCAGAGGGTAGGGGGAGGTTGGTGGATCTCCAAACTTTTATGTTTTTTAAATTTAGTTTTAAAATAATGGGTTTTCAATTTTTCGAAGTCTATGGCAGCCAAATTTCGAGTGTGAGCTGACTTTAACGTTTGACTTAGTATTATTTTTGTTATTAAATTATATAACATTTTATTTTAATCTTTAAATTATTAGTGAGTGTTACTTTAACTTTTTTATTTATAACTTTCATTTAATTTTGACGAATCATCTCACATGCATTGCATATGACCTATTTTAAGGATAAAATTGTTAAATTAAAGTAACTTTATACAACAAGACAAAAGAAACAATTTGTTCATCTTCTTTTTTCACTACAAAATTGAAGTATAGAGAGAGAGACAGAGGAAGAAGTATATTTTGAAATGAGAGAATACAAGAAAAAGTATCATAACATAAACAATTACAGCAATCAACACTTTGTTTAGAATTTCCCTTCGTAACCTTTTCACCTTAAGTTATCCACAGGTACATATATCTCTTCCTAAAAGAAAAACTCGCATATGATTTGCTCTGGGCATGTTATGAACCTTCTACTCGGATTTTGTGGTATTTTGGATATCTTCACAATAGCAACCCTTTCACAATAGGATGAAGAGTCATCTCTTTGTTTTTGTTTTTGCCCAAGTCTTGTATTCCACTCTTTCCTCCTCTTCCTCTTCTTCTTCTTCTTCTTCTTCTTCTTCTTCTTCTTCTTCTTCTTTTATATCTCTTATCTCTCTTCTTCTATTTTACTTATCTCCTTCTTCCCTCAATTTTTCTGTTTTGGGCATGGTTATATGCTCATTTGTTAAGGTATGGGCGGCAAAACATGGAAGGAAATGTATTATTTTATGGTGTATTGTTTTTGTCCTTCAAAAATGGCGGCAAATGGGATTATGTCAAAGCTAATAGAAAATGTAAATGGAATGGTTAAAGTGACACTCATTAATAGTTTAAGAGTCAAAGTAGAGTATTTTATAATTTAATGGCCAAAGTGACACTAGGCAATACTAATTTACTCTTTAACCCATCTAGTTTTTGTAAATGGTGAAACAACTTCTATTCCTACTTATAGATTTAAATTTTATTAATTATGTTGATTTTTTTTTATATTGTAGTCTCTACTTAATTTGATTTGCTCAGTATTTGCAGGCTAGTATATAAAATCTATAGTTATAATTTTGTTTTGACTTTTGCAATTATTTTGGAGAGCTTAGATCCATGTTTCCTTCCTTTTTTTCTTTGTATGCCACATAGTCCAAGCTTTTCAATATTACTTTTATTTTTCGTTATTTATAAAATACTGCTCTAGTATTCGTGAATTTTAGAAAACTTGAGCTTCTCTAGAAAGAAAATTGGTGATAATCATTATAAAGATAAAGTTGTTAAAAGAAATTACGCATAGTGTGCTATCGTATAGATAAAATATGTATTAGGGATTTTACTGTGTAAATTGTGTATTATGGGCCATAATGGGCTTCCTTGTAAACCCTATTTACTATTGTATTTGTACCATATTTAAAGGGCCCATCTAATAAAGAATTGAATATAATTATTCCTACAACACGTTATTAGTACGCTCAGAGCTAACAAACCTAACCCTAAGAAAACCCTAGCTGCCAACTGTCATTACAACAAACCTAACCCTAAAAAAAAACCTAGCCACTAGCTGCCATTACAACTGGACTTGTCGCGTCGAGAGGTCGCCGATATAATCAAAGCCCGATTCATGTAGATGATTATACTTGCACTATTTAGCCGAGCTGTGGATCAATTAAGGAAGCCATACATTCATAAATAGAAAACAAATAAGGTGCATTCGTTTCTCTCCCTGATTTCATTCGTTCGTGTTCTTCTTTGCATTCAATAATATATTTTTGTTGCAATATTTATATAGTAGCAAATTGAAAGTGCTGTATATTGGAAATAGAGCTTTCTACATTTATGGTTATAATATCTATCCAGACATATATCTGAACTTAGAGTTTTATGTTTGATATTTCTACTAATTTTTGTGGCTTTTGATTTAATTATTTTTTTTTGTGCAGTTATTTTTTTTTCTTGCTAACTGCAAGACCTATTTGGTTGGCATTGATTTTCATTTAATTGCATGCTTCATCCCTTTGTTTTTGTCATCTGATATTTATACACCAAAATTTTATATGTATGTGTATATTATATTGTTAGATATATAAAAATTCCACATAAAAAAATGGAGTATTATTTGAATGCATTTTAATATATATATATAACCTGCTACCTCCTGTGTGTATATATAGTTTATGTTAATATATATATATATATATATATGTGTGTGTGTGTGTGTATGTAACCTGCTTGTATATAGTTCTTGAAAAAGAAATTGCCGATTAGATTTTTTTTTCTTTTCTTTTTTTCATTTTTATTTAAAGATATCTAATGACATGTTTTTTATGGCCGGCTCTATTCAACCAATTTTTGCAACATGATTGCTGATTAGATTTTTTTTGCTCACCTCATTATCATTTTTGGATTGTGGTAGTGATATTATGTAAGGAATTTTTTTTACGATATGATGATTGTCTGCAATTCTGTTTTGTTTGTTTATTTATTTATTTTGGCTTGGGGTATTAATTAGCACATCTTAGAACATTTGGAAATTTTCATCTACTTGCCTTAGATCTAGGTTAGCTTAAGGCCAATGCTCTAGTTTTCGGTTATAAGAAGATAAAAATAATTTTTATTTTAATTAAATTTTTGTTTTATTTTAAAAACAGTTTTTATTTTAGTTTAAAAACAGTTTTTATTTTAGTTAAAATTTTGTTTTGTTTAAAAAAAACAGTTTTTTTTTGTTTTAATTACTAATTATGCCCTATAGAATCCATGTATATATGAATTTGTTTCTAATGCAAAGAAACAGTTTGATTTGATGTGGTTTTGAATTCCACCACTATATATTGACCATTATGTAGCTAAAATTTACACAATATTATGCATGTTATATTTGGGATGGACTAATTAATTTTATAATTGCTATAGTTGTGGTAAGTCAGCCCGCTAAGAAAATTAGAATATTACATATATTCTTAATTGTTTTATTTAGTATGTCGTAAATTCAACAATTACCATGATGATGAAAGTTCATGCACATTATAATTACTATGATAAAATATTTTCATATAGCATCGAAAAATGTGACCATTATCGATCTTGATTTTTGAAATCTAATTCATATTCCTGAAAAATAATTAATATGGATGTACTCATAACTGTATAAAATTTATTTATTATTCATTAAGATGGCCGACCCAACTCAACCCGAATTTGACATTTTGGACTCAGAAGGACTTGAGTACTACCGGTGAGTTTCTGATGTAGAAACCGCTTTTGTGGCTAAAGAATATTCTGCCACACTTGGTGACCCCAAAGACCCCACAAACAACAGACTGTCTGATAAGGTGAAAGCAAATGCATTAATGTTTCTAAGGAAACATATTGACCCCAGCCTACGTTGGGAGTACTTTCAGTTGAAGACACCTAAAGAACTATAGGATGTCCTTAAGGGACGTTTTCGGAACATTCATGACACTTGCTCCCAGAATTGACCGTTCAGTGGAATGAAATCCGCTTGCTTGACTATAAAAGAGTTAACGACTTCAACAAAGATATGCTGCGCCTAAAGGCAAGTCTTAACTTCTGTGGAAAGGATCTCACAAAAGATGATATGGCTCAGAAGACATTTTCTACTTTTCCTACTTCAGCACTTATACTAGCGAACCAGTATAGGCTCGAGTATGATAACAAAAGAATCACAATATTCAATAAGCTGATCAACCTACTGTAAGTGGCTGAAAGGCATAATGAGGTTCTTTTGAATACAATGTCAGGCCTGTCGGGACAAAGAAAGTTCTTGAGATCAACTACGGTAAGATGAACAGTGGAAAGAACCCCAATACAAAGGGAGTTGGACGTGCTGATCCCTACCCACGTGGCAATAAGGCACAACGTAGAAAGGGATGTGGGAGTCGTGGTGCGGGTCGTGGAGGCTCTTCCAAAGTATGGAGAAGAAATGATACTATTGGACCTAGTGGTTAGGAAAACAAGGTGAAAAATGCACCTAAGAACCCTCCAGATCAAAAAGAAAAGAGTTGGCGATGAGCTATGTTACATGTGTGGAGTTGCTGGGCACTGATACAAGAACTGCCATACAAGCGCTAAAGTAGCAGCGAGTTACAAGAAATATCGAAAATCTAAAGAACAAGAATCTTATTTTATGAATGAAAAAGATAATAATGCTGATATTAATTTCACAATCGCAGACTTTAGTGGCAAGAAGGAATTTGTTGAGTCAATGGATGTACTCGATTTTGACTGATCTGCTTTACTCACTTTATTTTTCAGAAATAGTTAAATTGGCATATTGCCTAATTTTTAATAAGACTATGGTTTTGTCTTAAAGTTTATGTTGATTGGATGAATTAAATTTCTAAACAAGATATTTGATTGATTACTGTTAGTTTTATTCGAATTTTATTCTAAAGTAATTGAATTTGTTTATTTTATTACTACATAGTTCGGAATTTATACTCGATTTTATTACTGTAAAAATGAATCGATGATAATTTTAATAATTGGTTGATAGTGAGAACACTATAGCCATCCAATAAAATAGGCAATTAATAACCTATCATACCTATGTGACTATGATGATTAAATCATCATAAGAGCAAAGAACTGCTCAACCATTTTGTTACTAAAATGGTGTTTACAGCCACATACGCTCTATATGCACCCAGAACGTCCCGAACTTTGTTAATGATATTCATATCAACAATAATCATACAAAAATAAAATGTCAGAATGGAACAAAAATATATTTATTTTACCTCTAAACAAATGTGCAAAGAAACGCATTTTAAAAAAATTTATGAGTCATTTTAGTAGAATGTACCCCACTAAGATAAGGATTGTCAAATCCTATGATGTCACCACCAATGTATCGTGGGACATAGATTCATACAGGCTTTGGCATTCTTGCCTAGTGCACTTTGGTCATGATGATCCATGCGTTAATGTACTTACACGGATATCCCTTCTTTTGAGTGACAAGTAAATGGGATAAAAATTCAACACATTGCAACGTGTTGATAATAGTAATGCTCAAAACTAATTCTTAATTTTCGAAGTATTGGAAGTCATATCCCCCTTCCCATTATGCCTAATTGACCATGTCAAATGAACGACACCCCATTTTTCAAAGCCTGCTCTTTAGCAAAAATATGATCGAGACCTTCTTATGCTAAAGATACAAAATAAAATATATCATTCTTACAATATATATTTGTAGATAAATCCATCCAGAGTGCGAAACCATTCACAGTACTCTTTGGATCTGGTGGATAATTCGACATTCTGGTCACATGTTGAATAATTGTCTTCAAGAAATGTTGCATTTACAAACCTCTTAGCACGTATTATACGCTTAAGGACTCACCACCCTAATTAATGTATCATGTCTATGAGACTCGATAAAGCTAAAGAGTTTACATCAAAAGTACTTGATGATCATTGCATAAAATCGAAGTAAAGAATCTCGTTCTCCATGTGCATACGTAAAAAGGTCTCACAAAAGCAATCATCAAAAGAATATAGATAGTAGATAGGGCATTGGTTATGCGCACTATTTTGCCTATATATGCCCCGAATTTATGCAATATTGTACGCAACTTTACTTATTTGTTTCAAGATCCAATATTAGACAACTATTATATGCGTACCAGTAGATAACTGGATATTAGCCTGAAATTTTATGCATATGTGCCGATTGCGCCCCCACAGCGCACCAAACTGGGCTCGCTAAAATAATTAAGTATTAACGTTGGATAAGAATTCTCAACGATAATCCGCTATTTGGAATCCTTGTCAAGTGATCTCTTTACCGCTAAGAATTGCGGATTGTCACTTTGATGAGACACTCTTCCCGTCGTTAGGCGGAGATAGGAAAAGAAATTTTCAAGAGAACGACAGGAATTGTTATGGTCCCCACTCTGTCTCATCTTGATCTCCACGCACATCACAATGTATAGTGAAGTGAAAAAGAATAATCAATCTTTAAAATGTAACAGACTCGATGCCTTATACATTTAATGATATTGAAAAGTGACAAGATCAAACACACCAGCTGCAATATGCCTGCAAGGTTATAAGTCCCCAACAAGGGGCACAGTGTCACAGAAAGAGGCGCTGCAACTACACTTAGTGGAGGTGTGGTTGAGGCCATGGCTCCTTAAAGGAATAAAGGGAGGCCATTTGGTTCGACAAACACTCACACAAAAGAAGAGGTGGAGTAAGGCACAAATTGATCAATCAATCATTAATGTAAAAGCCTATTTTATGAGATTATCTCTGATTATACTTATGTCCATGAATCAATACTGGGGGACGCCCTGAAGTTATAAATGATTTCATAGAATAAATAAATCTTAATGGATTAAGGGGTGGCATATGAGTTAATGGATGTATTAATGATACACTGTTGCTCAAGGAATTAAAGAGCACGATGATGTCGAACCTCGCTCTGTTGCAAAATGTCAACAAAGGGCAAAATTGGCCTAAATGAAAATAAGCAATCCAGATATAATTAAATTCTCTAGCAAAGAGACAGGTATTTGGTCCGGTAGTGCTAACCGCGCCAAGTGTAAAGCCTGTAGGACATAAGCAATTATTTGCCATAAAGCGTAAATGAGAAAAAAGAAATTCTGAAATAAAAGGTTCACTTTGTGGCGTAAGGTTTCCCACAGACGCTCTGGAATTGCCTAAACGTTATAACATTCTAATACTTAATTATCTTGTTAGTTTCCGAAGGACTAAAAATGCAGGTCATAAATGTGGTTACTGCATATCTCTATGGGGATCTTGATTCAAATAAATATGAAAGTGCCTGATGGCCTTACATTACCTAAGTCAAGTGACTCTAAACCACGGAGTACATTTGCAATTATGTTGAAACGCTCACTTTACGGATTAAAACAATCCAGACGGATATGGTATACCTATCTAACTGACTACTTGATTGGGAAAGGATATAAGAACGATGAATTATGCCTATGCGTATTCATAAAGAAAACAAGTTCCGAATTCGCAATTGTAGCTGTATGTGTCGATGATATGAACATAATAGGTACTCTTGATGAAATAAGAGAAACCGCAAGTTACTTGAAATCCAAATTTGAGATAAAGAATATTGGGAAAGCTCGAATTTTGTTTAGATCTTAATCTAGAATATCGAGCTTGTAAAATACTAATCCACTAGTCTGCGTACGTTCAAAAGATAATCAGACAATTTAACCTGGACAAAACGCATTCGACTAGCACTCCCATAGTTGGTCGAAGTTTAGATTAAAGGAAAGATTGATTTCGTACAAAGTAAGATTACGAAAATATGTTGGGAGATGGGAGACGAAACTTTCTACCTAAATGCAATATGCGCATTATTGCATTTAACATAACATACTCGACCAGACATAACATTCGCATTGAACTTGTTAGCTATATTTAGCTCAGCGCCGACGTAGCATAATTGAACATCTAAAAGGAACCATTGGCTTGGAATTGTTCTTTCCCTACAGAGAGAAAAAGTTTATACGACAGTAACATTTAAAATAAATGATGATGCTAAAATGGCAACCATCTACATTGAAATCCCAAACAAAATCTTGATTGATTTTGTTGGTGTTGGGTATCTCTCTGACCCACATAAAGCTCTAAGGAGAATATGGCAAACTAGTTCACCAAGTCTTTTCTTAAGGCCATATTTGAAAAGCATGTGAAAAATATAAGGGTGCTTAGACTTTCCCAACTCTCATGATTGAAGTAATGATCAAGGGAATGTGTGAAATATGATGAAATTTTCGCACCTACGCTGTACTCTTTTTCTTAGACCAAGGTTTATTTTTTCCACTGAATTTTGTTACTTGGTAAGATTTTTAACGAGGCAACGATACATGCATAAGATTTTCAAATTCCTTGATTAATGTAAATATCAGGGGAAGGTGTAGACTTAAGGGGAAGTCTAATATCCACATGACGTTACGTTATACTCTTTTCCTTAGACTAAGGTTTATTTTTTTCACTGAATTTTGTTACTTGGTAAGGTTTTTAATGAAGTAACGATGCGTGCAAACTCTATTGATTGAAGTAAGGATCAAATGGAAATATAGACTCAATGGAGGAAGTTTAACATGATTGTTATAATATTGTACTCTTTTCCCTTCGATCAAGGTTATTTTTTTCCACAGAATTTTTGTTACTTGACAAGGTTTTAATGAGGTAACAAGACATATACCATTCTATCTCCAACTCAGCACAAGGGGGAGTGTTAAAGGAAATTACGCATAGTGTGCTATCGTATAGATAGAATATGTATTAGAAATTTTACTGTGTAAATTGTGTATTATGGGCCATAATTGACTTCCTTGTAAACCCTATTTACTATTGTATTTGTACCCTATTTAAATGGCCCATCTAATGAAAAATTGAATATAATTATTCTTACAACAAAAGTGATAAATATCAACCATTAATTTTAATTTAGTAAGTTAGGAAGGTTAGAGAGAGTGTTTCCTCTTACCAGAATTTTACTAAATAAAAATTAATTCCATCCATTTAATTTAAATCAACGATCGCAGTTTATCACTTTAGCTTTAAGTGATTTTCACCATTTTAAAAATGTCAGATCTTGACTCTGGCGTTCAATGTTTAAAAGTTGGACTTTGATTTACAAGTTTTATAAATCCATTATTCTTCATGTTAAACCATGCAATTTGACGCCCCTACTCGCATACACACAAGTTATACATGATTTGTGGTTCATGTTAAAAAATAAACACAATTTATGAAATTATTTATTTTAAAACAAGGAAAAAAAACATATTAGTTTGAAATAGGTCACCCTAATAAAAATTGTCTATGTAAAAAGCAAATATTTTACACTGGACATTTTTTAAAATGTTAAGCACACATTTCAAATTAACCCGTGTTGAAACCAAATAGCTTTTTTTCTACACATTGTTCTTAAATGCGATATTTTAAAAAAAAAAAATTATGTTAACCCAATTTAAATGTAAAATAATACTTATTCTACACAAGAAAATAATTTGACACGGGTCTTTTATTCATTTAAAACTGGCCGGCAAGACAAAATTGTTTTACCAATTAATGTACCAAATCTTAATATGAGCTGGTATAATATTTTATATTTTTTTTTGTACAGGGAGTTGGTAGAACATTTGAAATACACATAAAATAAATTTCATAAAAAAGAATTATTTATCGTAATTAAATACATTAATTATGTCTCAAAAAATAAATTAAACTCATAATTTGATGGGTTAAAAAAAAGAAAACGAATCCTTAAATTAATTAAAAGGAAAACATTACTAATTATCGTAGTTGATCAAGGTATTTAAATGTAATTAAAGTGTTCTTTTAAGGTAAAAATTGCACAAATTCAGGCAAATAATGATCAAAGGTAGTAGTAGCTAAATGTAAAAAATTACTACTATAAGGCTCATCCAAGTAATTAAATGTAATTACTCCATAGGTAAAAGTTCGCCAAGGTTAGACAAATAATGATCAAATAAATGTAGAAGTTCTACCACTAGGCATTTATTGAGACGAATAATTTGGAACATCTCGAGTTTGAACTCTGACAAGTATGAAATTGTTATGGTCAACAACAAACTCAGATCCATAATTAGAGAATCAGAGATTAATCTTACATTTAATGTGGTGTGAGAACATATAGTAAGAAACGAAAAAAATAGCAGTCAAATATAATTAATTATCATCATAGTGACTCATTTACACCAGCTAAGAATCAAGGCAAGTTAAATAAGATCATGGCAGAGTACTATTCTAAACGAGGTCGAATCTAGAATTTTTTGAAGGAGTGTGCGCTAATACTAGATAAAATTTCTATCACAAAATTTAAATATTTTAATTACCTTAATTAGTCAAAACATTTCAAATAAATTTGCTGAAATTTTGATGTAAAAAGCTTTCCCTGTTGGCTACCCTTGGGCTACATTAGCATTGGTGGTGGAAACGTTGGGGTGGGCTACAGTCCTGTTGGGCCCACCACGGATCCAGTACCCTTGATTTTCTTCCTGATGACTTGTACATATTAGAAATATAAAATTTATATATGCAGATCAAACCGAAAAATGTAGTATGCATATCTCATTTTCCTTTCTTTTTTCCTTGAAAGAGGAGAGTTAAATTAGATACCAATATTATTAGTTTGGAAGGGAGGTAACAAGAATTCATGAGTCTCCTTTGACCAGGAATCCGATTTAACTTTAGCATATTTCGCTAAACATTAAGCAACTTCGCTGTCAATACAGCGCCCAAAAGACCACTTACAAGATCTAAAAGATTAAGAAATTCTTGACACCAATATTAGTTTGGAAGGAAGGTAATAAGAATTCATGGGTCTCCTCCGACTAGGAACAAAAATCCGATATAACTTTAGCATATTTCGCTAAACAATGAGCAACCTCATTGTCAACATTGTGCACAAAAGACCACTTACAAGATCTAAAGGATTAATAAGTCTCTTCGCATCATCATGATGTGGTCAGAGGGGCAAATACTAGAATCTAGCTAGCTTATTAATAAAATTAATAATCACTACCGCACAACCTTCGAAGATAGAGTCTAGAAAACCGCAGTTTAAAGAAAACTCTTACGCAACACAAACTGCACTTGCTTCGACCATTGGGTTCATCAAAGTATTCACTCAGCTCGCTTACACATAGCTGCCATAAACTCCCCATCGCATTCCTAATAACACCACCAATACCCATAGCAAATAGCCGAAAAATCGCGGCATCTACAATTAGCTTATACACATTTTGCAGCGGGTGAGTCCAGGCGCAAAGAGAGACATTTGAGACCTCGCGAAGGGGCTAGGATAATTAGTTTATAAGCAAGCAGAGAGCCCTTTTAGCAACAAAATTTGAATCTCTATCGCGTCCTTCAAACACAGAAGAAAAAGAAGAAATCAAATTATCCCCCATCAACCGAAGAGAGCAAAGAAATCTCATTTAAATAATTGAGTTGGTGTTTTAAAATCAAGAATTTCATTTTGTTCACTGCAATTTGCTTGGTGGGGAAAAAAAATCCAATTTCATTTGGAAACTTTTGAGTTATATTCTTTTACTCCTTGTTAGAATCAAATATGTTACTATATGCGAATGTAGATAGCGAGAGTTATTTATATAAGGAATTAAATTGTCATATACACTCGTCTGGGGTCTTAATATTTTTAGTAGTGTAAGAATTCGAATGACATTGCCTACGTTAATATATTAAACTTTTTGTAGAATTAAAACTCGTGATAGCAAAGTTGAAAATTCAAAAATACAACTGGGTTTCAATAAATAAGAAAATGTCTTTTGTCTTTTTGTAATAGTAGATTAATAAAACAAAGAAATTGCAACTTAATTTTTTCCCACTTTCTCTACCCTTCTTCTTCCACGAGAAAGAAAGGGAGAGCCCTCTTTTCTTTTTAATATTAATTAATAAATAATATTAGATATGTGTGTTTTTCAGTGTTTATTAGATCTAGTGGTCTTCAATCTCGCCATGTGTGAGAGATTTTCTCCTCTATTCTATAGGGTGGTGAGGTGTTTGTAGAGTAGCACAAATTAGAATGGAGGCAAGTAGATTGACTCTTGCATACAGATATCTAATTCAAGACTAAAAAGATTTTAATTTGCAAGTTTTGAATGTTACTTTTGCTTTGTTTTAGTGTATGTTGGGCGCCGGTGACCTAAACTCCGTTTGGGGTGCTTTGGTTGGTCGTTTTTTATGTTGGCCTTTCTTATAATATTTTATTTATAATGTCCCCCCCACTCTAGCTATCAAGCTTTTTACCTTGTCACGTAAAATCTTTATTGTGGCCGTTGTTTATTCGACCTCTGAGAACGTCTTTAATATGGGTGTCATTCAAATTATCAAAATGATATCATGAAATGATATTACTGTTCATTTCTCAATCTCTCAAAAATCAAATAAAAAATGAAAATTACATTTTTCATTGAAGAACATTACATTTTTTTAATGATTACTCGTCTAGAGGCACCCTCTACGTGTGTATAATAAGACATTTAGTAATTAACATACAATAGCATTAGTCTAATGATAATTAAATGTGTTCTTCATGTTAAAGGTCAAGAGTCCGCATTCTTGAAAATTATCTTGCCAAAGAGTGGTTGCCTGTGCTTTGGCCCTATGATCAAAGTCCGGTGCCTGTGTACTCACAAAATTAGGGGGTGTATTTAATTCAGATTTTAAAAGATTTTAACTGACTTTTTAAAATCCGTGGATTCTGTTAAGTCTATAGATTGTTTTAAATCCTTATAGAATCTGACAAAATTTAAAGCATGGATTCTTTTAGATTTCTACATATTTTAATAAGTCCATGGATTTCTACAGATTTTAATAAGTTCATCATAAAAAAAAGTAAAAAATCAAAAAATCAAAAATCAAAAGACAAAAGACAAATAATAAAATAAATTAATTACGAGTTTAAAGTAACATTATCAAAAATGTAAAGACAATTAATGAAATAAATTATAAAAATTCATACTGCACCCACAAAATTAGACTTCTCACCCCATTAGTATTGTTTAATAAAATTGAGATGAATTGTTTTTAAAAATTTGAACGATAATTAGCGGTCTAACCATTTGAAATTATGTTAATACATGATAACCATATTAGTAAAAGAGAGAAATAAAGGCTTTATAGGGACGAAGAAAAAATTATAATGCGTTCATCACATAATAAAAAAAATTGAATTTTGAGAGAGAGAGAGAGGGGGAGGAGGAAGAGGGAGAGAGAGAATGTTAGTAAAATTCTTAAAAGAATTAGAAATCCATCTGAAATCTCTGGGTAAGTGAGAAGATTTTAAGATAAAAAGGCTTTACAATTCACCAAAATTACCACTAATTAAAATTCTATTAATCTTAACTTTTGAATACATCAAGATTTTAAAATGGATTTTTTAAAATCTTAATTGAATACATCAAGATTTTAAAAGACTTTTTAAAATCTCAATTGAATACCCATGAACTTTAAAAGTCCATAAAAATCCTATAGATTCTAAATCCAATACACCCCCATTAGTTTTAACATCAAAATCCAATACCTTCTAATATATCTCGCATAATTTTTCATTCAATGTATATATAAGCTAGCTCTAAATTGATAAAATTTTATGAAAATGATTCTATCATTATAAACACTATCTCAATTAATTTTGTGAAAACATTCATTCATTTAATTCTCGAAATGATTGGTGTTTTTAATTTTCTTAAAACTAGAAGATATTTTTAGCACAAAGTATATAAAAGGCGGCGTAGAGAAATTTAAAAGATTTTGGAGCAACTTGAGGATTCAAAGTGGGATTTAGTGGTAGGGGTACCATATAAAAATAAATATAATTTTACAACAACAAAAAATAAAATAAAATAAAATAAAATAAAAAAGCCCTCTACTTTTTAAGTTTTTTTTACCAATGTGGGATTGTTTAGAAAAGGGTCATTTCTGTTTCAATCCTATTAAAGTTTGGTGATGACAAATAATATGCTATATATCTTGCATTATAGGTAATACATAATGCTAAATATTTCGAAAATAAAACATTTTCGAGATACTTGTCATAATTAATACCGGACGTCGCGCTCCTTATTAATTGTTTACTTGATTTATATCGCGAAAATTTCAAATATCCTGCGTACAAGGGGCCCTGGGTTATTGAATATATGACAGTAAATTTAAATTGTTTATCGTTTTCCATAGAGAAATATTTATATAACCATTATATAGTTCTTACCCGATTATGTTTTCTTCAATTGAAATGTCATAAACAATGATCATTTTTGACAATTTACTTTACTTATGAATACATCAATCTGCACAAGGTGTACATGAAAAAGTTAGAAAAAAGAAAGCATATATATATATAAATCATTTTAATGTTTTTTTCACAAGATGTACTACTAAATTAAGGGGAGATAAAGCCTAAAGTTGAAAGTTCAATTTAGGTAGTAAATATCAACAATTATTTATGATAATTTCAAGTGAAAGTAAATATTTAACTCAAATATCAAAAAATTTCAATAACCCTAATGTCACATTTAGCGATACCTCCATTAATTTTATTTATTTATTTTGTATTTGTAGAGATGTAGTATGCCTAGCTTCAAGGAAATCTAGCTACACTGCCAAAATAAGAGAGTTTAATTTGCAGAATAAGAATTGTGGGGAAAGAAAATAAATAAGGGAAATTAAAGTAAATGCTTTTTTAACGTCATTTTATTAGATAATTGATTGATCTAGGAAGATTTTTTTATTATTTTTTTTTTTTGGTAAAAATATATATTTCACCCTACTATGTGAAAAATAAAATGCAATTTATAATTTTTTTCATTTATTTTTTGAATTACAATGATGGGATTCGAACCTTTAGACCTAGGACACCATTTATTGAACTACAAGGCTTTAGGCAAATGCAATCTAAGGTTTGACATAAAATCTACAATATAAAATTTGTAGATTATTTTGTTTTGAATAGAAATAAGAGAACATACAATTGCAATTTTATTAAAATGCAAAGCGTGCAACAACAAAAACGACACTCAACTTTAATGGTTTAACAATAGTTGTATAAACACTAGCCATGCGAATGGAAATCCATATGGAACGCCCCAAAATATACCACGACGGTCAATATCATGAACTCCAAATGAGCCGTCATCAACGCATAACACAAAAGAAAAAATGAACAAGTATACATATAGATCTTTATAACTTTGAGCAAAATCTACGTACCATAAAAAAGGACAGATTATCTCTACTTTTACTCGAGGAACACTTCCAGACGGGGATCAAATCTATCAAAAAAGAGAAACAAAACATCCAGATTAGAAGAATGACCTAAATGTAAGCAAATCTAGAAACAAAGATTAGATGACACAAGGGATTCAAGAGCCCACTCTTGATTGGGAAGTTGATTCTGGGGAGCACAAACACACACACACACACACAAAAATTTATATATATATATAGAGGGAAAAAATGAAGAAAAAACTTGATTATCAAAGTAGAATATTTGCTTTTTTACTTTGATCCATTTGGCCATCTTTCGAAATTCTCAAATCTAAAATTTTAGATGCGAAATCTACATTTCAACTTTTTATTTTATTTTATTAAACTTTTGAATGTTTTTGAATTGTAAGTTTACGCTTAAAATTCAATTTCAAAAACATTTAGAGGCAAAGTTAGATCTGAATTATATAGATCAAGGCAATTTTTTCTTTTCAATCTTTTCTTTTGGAGACTCTAGCTGAAAATCTGAATGGGTTAAAATTCAAACTTAAGAGGTAAAATTAAGAACTCCCTTAAGAGTACGTTACTTTATCATAATCGGCATAGCATCGTCAAAATAATGAGAAAAAATTATTTAAATTTAGATATAAGTAGAAACATTAATTAAGGGAAACAAAACATTGTTTGTGCCACAAATTGGACGAAACATTAACATTAAAGCACAAAAATGATACGATCGCATCAACATAAAATTCAAAACGAAATAGTAAAATAAGACCATGTCAATCGCTACCTCCTTGTTAGAGTAAGATTTAGATCGGCGACCGCGACCGTAGATGATCTAGGGTTTTGTTACAATATCTTAGAAAAATGAAAGAAAGAGCGTGTGAAATAGTGTACGTGAGTTGTGACGCTCTATTTTTACTTTTATATAGGAAAAACACGAGGAATCGACTTTAGGAATCACATAAATATTTTGTTGCGCTAAAATAATCTTATCCATAAAAGAGTATAATAGGTATTTAGAACATCTTATCTATATCATGTTCAAGACGATAATTTTTTACAATTAGACAATTTAGCATGCCTAATACACTTGCATGTGTGATGCATGCATGATATATGGATTCAAAATGATCATATTTCATCCATCTCAAATTAAGATGCAATCTTCAAGAGACTATAATTGGAAAACAAAATTAATTTAGATAAGTATGTATAAAGGAAACAAATCATTATTTATGTGAAAGATAGAAAGGAAAAAATTAGCATATATATATATATATATTTATTACTGCACAAAAATAGCATGAATGTTATTAATTAGATTTAGAGAAAGAATATATAAAGTTAAATCGCTGAGAATGGAACTTTTTTTGTATTCGGTCTAACGGCTTCTTCTTTCTTTTCTTCCTTTTTTTTTTTTTTTTTTATATCTAAAGTTTGTATTCCATCACAAAGGCCGTAACCATAATTCGCAAAATATTTTTCACTGTGGTTCATACCATATATTGGTGCGAGTGAGTTAGCGTAATGGTAAAAGCATTCTTCTCTCTATCTGACATATCTCTGGTTCAAGTCATAATTGGGATGGGGCGGGGCGGGGCGGAATTTTTTTTCTTTGTTTCTAGAAAAAATGAAGAGATTTAGGTGATCCTCATCTTCTTCTTTTTTTTTTTTTGAAGAGCAAAACAAATAAAATAAAAATCACAACATATATTTTAAGTGCATTTCATGTGTGATATCTCAATTTATATACATAGTTTGAATAATCATACGTCGATTCCTTTAATTAGCTAAAACTTTTTATCTAAGATTATTGATTTTTGAAAACACAAACTCAAAGAAACTAGCACAAAGGGTAACAATACAATGATTAGTTGCTTCATTTGAACAAGTGGAGCTAGTCTTATTAGTAAAAAACATTCACTCGAACTTAGAATATACAGATTTTTAAATATATTGTCCCAAAAAAAAAAGGAAAAGAGGAGATTCAAAGTCATCCATATTATGTTATACTAGAATCGCATAACGTTATAAGCATTTTTAAAGCATGTAGTACTTGTTCAAGTGGTAAATAATTAATTTTAGTTATAAGCATTTTTAAAGCATGTAGTACTTGTTCAAGTGCTAAATAATTAATTTTATTTATCCGTAAGGTGGTTCGAATTCTTTAAGAAGGCAAAATTTATTTATTTCCAACATCTAAAAAGTATTTATGTAAAAAATAGGAACATAAAAAAAACCTTTCTATACACTTAATTAAATTTTTATTACTTTTGTCAAATTTGAGTCTAATCAAAAGCTCCCATCTGAAATATAGTTACATACTTGCGTTGCTTGTAATTGGAAAGAAAAATGAACGACACTATTTGAAACTGAAAATAACTAAAAAGTATACTATTACACTAGAAAAATAAATATACAAAAGGCACAAATAATTCCTCAAACAATTCATAATACTTTTTGTTACAAAAAGTTTTGGTGAGACGTAAAACATGAAATGTGAGGGGTAAAACATGAAACAAAAGTTCAGTGAGCATTTACAATAATTCTTACAAATGACTCACCTAAAAAGTGTTATTGCTACTAACAAGATTTGAACATAAGCCTTGCAATCGAATTATTTTGAATCGTTACTTACAAAAGTGCATACTTCCCTTCCATATATCGTCTCCGATTAAGAGTTTGTCTTCTAATTTTTTCACCTTTTAAATGAAAAACTACTTTTATCTTGAAGACTTTGAACAATGATCAATTGTACAACTTATTTATTATTGTGAGATATTACAGTCCATTAATTATGTTTCAAAAAGAAAATAAGACATTTGAAACTCTTTTTTTGCCACATCAAACTAAACTAAAGGATTTTTTTTTTCTTTTTTAATAAATATCCGCAATGATCATAAATTCTAGTTTTCACCATTTGATTGCATTGAAAAAAAAGCAAGGTTGGTTGTCACCATATAGACATCAGAAAAGGCATTTCATCACAAAAAATCAGAGCCACGAAGAATGAAGAACTGAATAAATTGTACAATTCAAAAAGTCATAAATTTACAACAAAGTTCAAAATAAGTAAACACGGTACAAACGCAGAAGTTAATAATGCACCTGTGAACACCCCATTCCGCAACCCTAACTACCACCCCATCCGAGGGTATGAATTAAACAACCATGAAACAAGTCTACCGTCGTCTACCGTCATAAACGTCCTCTTGATCGAGGTTCTCACAGGATCGTCAATCTACACCACCATATAACTTCATCCTCAAAATAACTGTACAAAAAACCTAATCCACCCTTGATTAACTTGCTCCTGTACAAAAATAGCAGTACTATGTTATCATCATCAACAAATTAGAACCACATATTTATAATTAAAAACATTTCAACCCAAACCACACGAGGTCCTAGTCAGATGTATGAAAAAAAAAAAGATGAACATTAACATTGTCGTAGCCATGATTTCTCCATGGGGTGGGCTAGGTTAAAAAGAAATATGCGAGGGTTTGGGGCGGTAGCCCCAAAAAAAAATTTAGGAGTTATTTTAAAGTATTTACCAAATATTGACTTAAAAACAATAAAAAATAAGTACGTACTTGAATGAAACAAATGCAAATACTAAACACTTATATAATAACATATCATAATTAGAGATTTAAAATAGACAAAACGTGTTTTTTTGCTATATCTAGTCACACGTGACACAAAAAAAATACATTATATAAACTAATGAAGTTGAACCCTACGATCTTTTCGTGGATCAAAATCATTTATGAGTAAATCCAAATCAATATCTTCAGCAAACATTTTCAACCCACACTTACTTCCTAAAAACTTTAATTTATTACTTTAATAAACCTTAAACTTTAATTTTTCACACAAAAACCCCTTTACTATTATACATATAATTTTATTATTAATTTATTTATTTTTTTGGGTCAGGCTGAAGCCCGCCCTAGCCGACTCTTGGCTCCGCCCCTGAACATTAATAATATACACAAGCGTGTGCACGAATACGCTGGTGAGATATTATGCGGTCCATATAGAATAAGCATTTCTGCCTACAAGTTTCTATGTTACAGATTGAGTTCTAGTATAATTAACGAGTAAAGAAAATAAAGGAAAATAATAAATGAGACTAGCAAAACGGTAAATTAGACCCACAAAATGTTGATACCGAAAATCCATTTGATTGGTGAAAAACTCAGACCTACCAATAGGTAGTTGAAATAACGTAATTTTTTACCACATCTTATGACTAGCACATTCGTTTCGCACACAATCTTTTTGTGTTCTCTTCATATGCCTAGCGTTAATGATTCTAAGAACCAACACTATAAATAGCTTGTCAAATATTGTACCATTAGCATCACTAAAATATCCAAAATCATTGTCCTAGTGCAATAAATAATGTTAACTCATCATAAATAAACCCGTCAATGACGTGAATAAATATAAATGTCATGCAGCATATAGTATTTCATATTATGTGACATACAGCATAAATGCGTGTGTATTTATATATCCTTCTCAAATGTGTGCAATTCAAAACGCTTGTTCAGTCTCCAGGATGCATAAATAATCAGAACCCATAGTTTCCTGTTATTCAACACAATACTTTCAGTTCCAATATATGATTAGAAAAGAAGCTTACTTGTGATACTCTTAGTCTGAAATGAAGATCGCCACGGCATATATTTCAGTAGAACTAACTTTCAATCAAAGATCTCCTGGGATTGAATTATACTATGCTGACTGAAGAGAACAGATAGAAATGTTAGGTTTTGTTTAACCAAAAATGACTAATTTTAAAATTTACTTTCTTTTTCAGAAAGGAGGGGAAAATCAAGAGGAAGAAGAGATAAACTTTGCTTACTGGTCGTCTTTTGTGACCCGATAATATCTTTCAGCATGTTCACGTTGACCAATAAGGTGAGCAAACCGCTCGTCGTGTGTGATAACAATCAGTTGGAAGTTCTCCTGGCCTTTTCTGTCCTGCATAATTCTGGTAATGAAAGAAACAAAGGCGCGTTTGAAAATTTAGTTGCACTTCTTTAGCATGGAAAATTCGTCAGATTCCACTTTTCTCATCTTTAGTGGTGTTTGATTGCGATAATAGTTTCAAGTAATCAATTATTCTAGCACATGTTTTTGCCAAAGTTTCCCTTTCCCACAGAATCAGAAACCACCTCCCTAGGGGTTTGTTTGGAAGACAAGAAAAGAAAAGGAAAGTGAAGGAAAATCTATTTCCCTGCACTTTTTGTGCGTTTGGTTTGTGAAAAAAGTTTTCACAATAAAAGGCATCCCGCTAAAAATTCAGGATTTTGAAGGAAAGTTATGAGAAAATTTCTACTAATTACTAATATTATATATTTAATATATTATTGGTGAATTTTATCATATTAGTGATTTCTTTGAACTAAAAACAAAATTGTGATAATTTTTTTTTTTTTAAAATTGTGGTCATTTTATTTTAATGTCAACCAAACGCATACGTGACAGTTTCTTTTTCCTTCACTTTACCCACTTTTCCCGAGAATCATTTTCCAACACAACTTTCTTGACAATCAAACGGATCCTAAGGGTGTATTTAAAAAAAAAAAAAGTTTTAAAATGATTGAAAACACTACTAAATATATGAGAAGATGGAAAAAGCGACGATAATTTGGGGAGTTGTTCTATTGCGTTTTCAGTTTTTCCATGGAATTCGATTCTTTGGATGATGGGTTGAGTAATGGAAAAAAGATAAAAAGATGGAGAACATCTCATCACCAAATAACTCGTCCTCATTTTTTAGTAGTGTTTTTAAATTTTAATCATTTTCCAGTTACTTTAATCAAACAGACCCTAAGTTTTTTGTTTTGTGGACAAACTTTCCATGTATAACAATTCCAGGGAATTCAATATTTTCATGTAGATCAATTAAACATACCCTAAGAGGATGCAAATGCGAGACTTCTACTCATAGTTCATGTCAAGAGGTTGAATTCAAAAGTTGATAAGGCTCAAACTTTGGATGTAAAATTTACCATTTTGGATACCAGGAACGAACAAAAACTTGAAACAAGCACCTAACATACACTCTGCCCATACCTCAGTATAGCCGCAGCAAGACTCTCGGAATTCGGGGCGTCTAAGTTAGTGGTTGGTTCATCAAGAGCTAATATTCCACAGTTGAGGCAAAATGTTTCAGCTAATGCCAGTCGTATTATAAGTGAAGCAAGGACCTGAAAATCAAACAGATATATAATTAAATGGAAAACTGACTTCTTTTCTTTTGGGTTTTGGGGCAGTGGGTGAGTTAGCATCCAAAAATTTAAGATGATCACTACCTTTTGACCAGCACTGCACCTTCCTCGCATTTCTAGCTCAGCATCACCAGTTTGCATTAAAACCTGAAAGGGGAAAAAGGCCAGGGGGTGGGGGTTGAATGGGGGCTGAAAAGGGCTTTTATTTTTAATTGAAATTTAAAGAATGAAGAAAGGGCTGTTCCAAAGGAAGAAATGTTTCTCATATACCCTGTAGCTGTATGAGCGGAGTACCAGCACCTTCAGAATCCGAATGAATGCTTATGTAATCTATATCCTGTCCCCTGTAGGTTTGCTGCCACAATTCTCTTATTATCTTATTTATTTCCTCCATTTTCATTGAGTGGAAGCGCATTAGTGCTCTAGAACAAGGGAACAAATGAATAATATCAGCATGCGAACAAAAAGATAAGGCCATTTAACTACAGTGAGAGAAATTTTCATAAAAGGAAAAACCCATCTTAAGAAAGCTTAAGCACTATATGTCATATTACAAACCAAAAAGAAAATATAAATAGACCCGCTCTAAAGAGGAAGGTCCTCCTTTTTAGTACAGAGAGGAGCGTCCTCTTCAGAGTGGGGCTAACATATATATATATATATATATATATGTCAGCCCCGCTCTAAATAGGAAGGTCCTCCTTTTTAGTAAAGAAAGGAGAGTCCTCTTTAGAGCGGAGCTGACATATATATTACGAACCCAACTCCAACCTGGAGAAATACTGAAAGAGATGCTTTAGGCCCTTGCAGGCTGGTTTTCAGGAGCAAGTCTAACCATGGGTAACAATTGTATCAAAGCAGGCACACTGCCAGTTATGGGACTGGACATAGTGCAGCCGAGCTACGCCTCGGGTATGGGACCAGAAGTAGCAAGGCCGAATTACGGCTCGGACTGTCCTTCGCAGAAGGGGCAACCTATAGATGGGTAACCTATAGGCTGGACTAATATGCCTTGATACTGGTATATGAGTGAAGCCACAGGAATGGAAAGGGCTCCAACCAGGCCATGGTAGAGTGCACTGTTGTGGGACCACAGTTGAGGAGCGTTGTGAGACGTACCGAACCCAAGACCCACATGAGAAAGAGAGATGATCTAGGAGTAGTACATGAGCCCATGGACACCCTTCCCTTTTGCAAGAGCATGTTTTATCCATGGGTTTGTAACATTAGACATAAATTTTAAGAACAAATAGTGGTTTCATTGTAGTTACACACACCAGCAAACAGAACAGAATGAAAAAATGGGAGAAGGGTTAGCCCCTATACTCGGAGGGGAGGGGTTGATATAAAAGAAAAGATAAGTCAAAACTCGTTTGAAGAGCTCACTTGTCTAATGCATTGTAATATCTGTCCAGGTCCTTGTTAGCCATCTCCGTTGTCTGACAAAAAGTTAAATCATAAAATTATACTTACATATATCTATATCCATATATATATATATATATATATTTATATGCATACCTATTCCTATATGTATACAACTATAGAAGTATCAAGTAAATAATCACAAAAGCAAATTTTTGTATTACCTTGAGCTGGATTAGCTGATCAAAGTACCGCCTGTCAATTTCCTTGTATTCTGTTCTTCGAAGGTCACTTTTATAGTTAGAAATATTTTTCTGAAACACAGACAGGGTACCACGGCATCTGTTTATCTGCAATAAACAATTTGCTCTTTGTTCAAATTTTTTTTGTTAGCATAAAATTATCTACACACAACACTAACTAAAATTGTGCAATTTAAAACAAAAAGACTGAACAAAGCTCAATGCCAATAAGTCAAAATAATTTTATCCAAGTTGAAAAATAATTCATTTGAACCTCACAGACCCTCAGCATAATAGTCGATTGTCATGCCCCCAAATCCGGACAGCCCATATGAGCCTGAATCCGGAGTCGCAAACCCAAACACCCAATTATCAAACCAAGAATAAAAAATTATCTCCAAATATCAAAGAATCCAAAAATCTAAATCCTCAAAATAACATTCCTTAAAAAATAATTGTCATAATCCAAAATTCACACACAATTTCTGATCCATAAAATTCGATTTGAATAATAACTTTATAAAGTTAAACATATACTTAATCCCATTTCACCCACGGGGAACAGATTATCTCACCACCTCGTTTCACTATCACTAGACTATACCAAATTCAACAAATAAAAAAATCTCAACTTGAAAAATAATTTAATAATAAATTTTTGGATTTTTACATTGACCATACCTCTGAAAGAAGTCTCTCTCTCTCGTCTGCGAGCTTTTTAAGCTCGGACTCAACTGAGGAAACTCCACCAAGCTTCAATACTCTCTCATCAAGCAACTCGATCTCATGAGCAAGCTCATCGACTTCAGCCTTTGTCTTCCTGTAATCTAAGTTATCATCGATATTTCGTTTTAGTTCACTCTGGCTTCGCACCAAGTCTTTACTTTTTTCCAGCTCAGCTAAAAGTTCCCGTTTTCTACTTTCGCAACGTTGAAGCTCCGATTCTGATAGAATTTTCTTTTCTTCTAGTTCCTTTAACATCTCTCTTTTCTTAAAATCATTATACCTTGTAGGACAAAACCAATGATCAAAATTACATCTAATATATGTATATATATATCTCACTACAAGGGCCAGCCCTGACGGTCTGGAGGTCTAAGGAAACTTTTGAAAATGGGTCCCAGTATTATCCCCAAAGACAATTTGGGGGAAAATACTTTTATGATGGGTTTTGTGCGAAAGTGAAATAGTCAATGCTTAATGACACTTAAGTATTTTTATGGGCTTTTTTGAGTTTGCCTCCCCCATTTTATATGTGAAATTAGACTAACCTCTCTATTTTCATAGTTGTTAGACTTTGCCCCCTCTATGCGGGGCAAAACAGCTAATATATGTATATTTCTAAAAAATTTAAGAGGAATTTTACACTGAATACCAAATTTTAAAATTAAAGAGGAATTGTCCACCTTGCCTAGACTTTAGATCCACCCCTGCCTATGGGGGAATGTCAAAGAAATACATAGAAACGGGTTTAAGTCAAAGGATTGCATTTAAAAAAAAAATGGACATTGCGCCCCACTTTTATGTAATACTTTGAGATTCACCTGCATGCAAGGAACAAAGTTTAATGATTATGAAAGTAGGGGATAAGTCTAATTTCACATTAAAAATTGGGGGCAAAGTCAAAAAAGCCCTTTCGACAGAAGATGTAAAAATTGCAGGCCCTGATAACCACTCGGGTTCACATAACATACTCTTGGATCTTAGAATTCTTCTCCCGGATTTGCTCAACTTCCATTTCGTATTCTCCTTTCAGTTGAGCCTGTTTCTCAACTTCACAGTCAAGTTTGATTTTCAAATCATTGTAGTCACGAAGCAATTTTTCTCTCTCTTTGAATGCAGGACCAAGAGCCTCTGTCAGATGCTGAAATTTTTAGCGGCATTAGTAAATGACAAAATATGAAGCAAGTATATTTTGAACTATCTATCATAACCAGTACAGAATAAAAAATATATATTACAAAATCACATAAATTTTGTTGAGAAATCCAAAAAGAAAGGAATCTTAAGGGTGACATTAATCAATGAAAAAGAAGGCAATATGATTGTTGAGTGGCATAGAGTGTCACTGTACGGAGGCTCCTAGTGCTTCACTACAATGATGAAACACAAAAAAAGAAAGGGATCGAGATTTACGCCAAAATCTAAACCAATAATTACATTATTAAAAAAAAAAAAAAAAAAACCACCCCACACCTAGTAGAATATATCATTTGAGCTCGTAAACAGAGATAGCATCCTCAAATTTCTTACTTCATATTGTAAACTGAGAGAGCATCCATTTCTAGTCATATTTTCATATTTTGATTTCGCCCTTGCAGGCTTTAATTTCACAAAGAAATTTACAATATGAAGTAAGCAATGAGATTCAAACCTTTGCAACTACCAAGGGAGCATTACTCTCAACCGCTACGCTAATTAATGTTTTTATAACTTATTCTTTTTAAATTACTTATATTTGAATCGCACAAGCATCACGTGTACACGCAAATCTAGTCAAAAAACTCCTTTACATCGTGATGTGAAGAAAAATTAACAGAAACCAATTACCTTCTCTTCAAGTTCAACTTGAGTTCTCTCCTCTGCAAGACGACCTAGTTCCTCCTCTACTTTTTCAAAATCACGCAAAGCAACCGATGCCTTAATCTTCTCTTCCCTTGCAGCACGCCATTTTAACTGTACACTTGACACGTCATTCTCCATGTCCCTTTGTTCCTCTCTTAACTTCTCCATATCGTTATGCAAACTATCCCTATTGGGTCATTAGAAAAGGAAGAATAAGAAAAAAGCCAAGAAGAAATCATAAAGGAAGTAAAAGTTGGCATGCTAAAGGGCTTAAGAGTTAAGAAAGAGTGCATCTTTGAAAGAATTGTTTTTCTATCTTTGCTGTGGGCATTGACGTCTAAAGAATTCCCAAATAGGGTGTATCCTCCATCATGCAGAATTGGGCACAAATCTGTCTTTAAGGAGCTGTTCCTGTTTGGTTATAAAGGGCTTTGAGTTGTTAGTTGGGTAGCTATATAGTTAGGTGTTGATTCTGACGGATGGTTTTTGATGGATGTTTTTCTGTTGTTCTTTGATTGATTTTAAATGCACAGGGGATCTTTTATGCTGTATCTGTATGGGTACGCCTTGTCCCCTGAACTTGTATCCTCCTTTTTATTAATAATATTTTCTGTTTCTTATCAAAAAAAAAATGGTTAAATAATAAATTATAGGTAAAAATTCCAAAGCACAAAGTCCACAAAACAAAAGTAGGTACTTTTTGCTTTGCAATGTATTGAGCTCCAACTGAATTTCCTCCATTGATTTTGCACCTTGACCTTGCGAATCAAGCTTATACTCCAAATCATCAACTTTCTTTTGCAGAGTCTGTATTTCTTGGAAGAGCCTGTCAGCGTTCTCTATAGGTTGGAGCAAGGCCTCAACCACGTCCTTATCAGCCTTAATTTGAGCCAAAACACCCAACACCTGCAACAGTTAATTGTTAAAAATTGAAGAAAGAGTATTGTACAGTTGAGTGAAAAGTGACCTGAATACTTAACAACCACCAAAATTCTGCGTTTAATAACCAAACACCCTTATCACATTTAGCAATACAACGGTTGGCTTGTTATTTACATGAAACAGGAAAAATTTATTATACAAAACAGGTGAGTACATAATAAATTGGTGAACCAGTGGTACACCAAGAGTACAAGTAGGGGGAAAGAATAGAAAATCAGCAATAAAGATCTGATTACATAACAAAAGACCCAAAAAGAAGAAAAATCCCAAACTGATACAAACCAGAATTCAGGTTATAAGTGCAGAGTTCCTCTCTACAAATATGAAGCAAAATGACCTAGAACATTTACTGCAACACCTAATGCCAATTACGATAAAAAAGAATTGACATGTTCTCCAAAAAAAACCTTAGCATGAAGCCCGTAAGGAAGCACTGAAGCTGATTTTCCCCAAAATATCCCTTTTCCCCCCTCTTTTTTAAATAATAAAATCACTAGGCTCCTTAGAGGACTAGTGTCATGCCATAAAGAACCAAAAAGATACATAAAGAGGGGGGCACACAATAAGGCCATCCCTTTTCCCCCCTCTTTATCCTCATAGGTTCAGGAATTTCTCACTTCCAAACTTCCGAAATTAAATAAAATCACAATACACCTCCAAAGCTGTTTGACTTTCTTTTTATGACTCGTAGCACTCCAGCTAAGAAATCACCCAAGCGTAACACAATTATGAGCCAGTAGCCAAGGTGAGGTCTTTTTCTTTGAGAACCTCATATTTTGTAGCTTGTATCAGGACCCCGAGGGGGATGAGGCACTGCAGTGTGAAAGAAACAACTAAGGCGCGTTTTGACAAAAAAGTTGGAAAATGATTGAAAAACACTACTAATTTTTATCAAAAGTTGGAAAAAAGAAGAGTGATTTGGTGAAATAGTCTATTACCTTTTGGGTTTTTCAGGGAATGAAATTATTGAGGTGGTAGGTAAGAAAAGTTTCCATGGAAAATAAAGATGGAGAACATGACACCAAATCACTCATCTCTATTTCTAACTTCTCATAAAAACTAGTAGTGTTTTCAATCGTTTCCATCTTAATTATCAAATGCACCCTAAATGTCCCTTGATGTACTCAAGAAATAAAAATAGAAAAAAACTAAAACAGAAATTTGGTAATTACATCATCGTGAGCTTGAGTTTTTTCCTCCAATTCTATGTTTAGCTCATTCAAATTCTTCTCGGCAACTGGGATTATGTCCTTGCCAATTTTGGTATATTCTTCATATACTATACGGAGCTTTTCCAACTGCTGGAAATAGGAATCAGCATTTGAGGACTCCACTGCCAACACTTTCATATGCTCTGCAGAACTTACAGCTTTCACTCTTTGCTGTAAAAATATAAGACAATAAAAACTATATCAATACAAAAGGATGGTCAGAAGATAATGTGATGAGGAACGTGGTCAGAGAAAAGTATTTAATTTAGGAATCATTTATGCACTGATTTTGTTATTAATTATGGGTTTTGGGTAGTACTTGACGTAATTAAGGAAATTGGGATTACTATTGTTGTTAGGGATTTGATGAGTTTTGGTGGTGGTGGTGGTGGTGGTGGTAGTAAGAATTAGTTTGATAGGTCATTTAGTAGTAGTAGAATTAGGGTCTGTTATAAGTATAATGTAATCATCAATTTTATAAAATTACGATCCAAAACACTAAATTAAGAACAAAATACAATTAATAAATAATTCCTACTACTTTTCTCTGACCACGATCCTCAGCATAATGAATAATTCACTTGGAGAAATAAAACAATAAAAGGTATCAACCTTTCTCACAAAATCATCTTCCTCTTCAGCAGAGAACGGGCGCTCACAGCAAGGGCATGTATGATGAGCCCGTGCAACTCTCTCGAAAGGATCAAACATTCGCCGCATACCATCAGCAATGTCATATTTGCTGCATGCAATGTCTAAAATGAAAAACCAAACACCTTCATAATCACAAGAAATTAAATAAATGTCACTATATACGTAAACGCGTCAAAATGGGATTGGGATCGGACAAACGTCAATCGGTCAGCGCTAATCCACTTATTAAAAAAAAATGTAATGATTCATATCAGATCATGTAATGGGTCATCAAAACACTAAAAACAATACAGATATATATATATATGTATCTGTAAATTCATGATACTAATAAAATTAGCTTTCAGTTTTAATATATATTAATAATGAAATTTCATCTTTTCTTCAAATTAGGAACATTAAATAATATTAAATACCTAGTTTTATTTCAAGTATAAATATTTAATTAGTTTAATGTACTTATTCAGATTAGAATCCTAATGAATAGGATTAGTATAAGTCCTTCACCAGTAATATAAACCTATTTTCTCAAAAAAAAAAAAAAAATAATAATAATAATAATATAAACCTATAGTTCGAAATCTGAGTTACCAGATTATGAAATATCACAAGTATCTGAATAAATTGAATAGAATCGTATTAAAATTCGATCGATTGACAGGTTTGTAAACACCATACACAATGGTATTAAACAGGTTCGTAAACACCACACACAATGGTATTTGTTTAATTGCATGTAATATTGTCTGTGCAATAGAGTCCAACTAGAGAACCTTTTGTGGACATCCCTTTTCTCTTTTGCCAGTTCCAAAGCTCTCATATAAACATCAATAGTAACAGCATCACGATCCAAGGACTGTAGTTTTGACTCAATATATCTCCTTTTTGCTGCATTACAAAGAAGAACAAAAAGTGAATGTCAGCAAAGCAGTCAGTAACTGGATAAAACTAGTCTATCATAAGAGTGGGAAAAGAAATTGCTCCTATACTAGCCACATCTGATATACTCATGCTAGAGACTGGAGTTCTAACAATGCATATTATTATTATTTTGATAGAACTAGCAATGCATACTATAAAATGAATAACTATTATATTTACAGAATATAGTTGCATAGTCAAACATAAGGGACATTTTGGAACTTCAAGGGCATGCATGGACGTGCACTTTATATTATGCAAATACTTGATATATGCTTGTAGATATATTGTGTAAGATACCTGCAAAGCTACAATAACTGTATACATAGTACTTCGTAGTATATTTGCGTGCATCATGCATTATTTTTCTGATTTTGGTAGTACCTTTTATAATTTGCAGTTTTACTTTTCTAAGTCGTGGCTAACGCCTCACTTCTGCCAAACAAAATCCTTTAAGCCACCTTTAGCCTTTCGAAACATTTATTACAGTTGTGCTTTGTTCGTTAAAAACTCAATGGACTGAAACTGTTTTCAATGCAACGAATTTTTCATGCAAAAGGAATTTTTTGGGCCTGTCTGGTTGGTATAAAAAATGACGAAAATAAATTGCAGTACCATTTAGTGTGTAGCTGGCTTGCATTTAAATGTGGAATACAATGTAAAAGAATATCACCGTCTTTTCATTTTCAACGCCAAACACTCTTTTAAATTTTTCTTGAAACCAATTCTTCCTGCAATATTTACGCGTAATTATCACAGCCTACAACTTAAAAAGGACAGTATTCTAATTGCAATCTTTGTTGCTTAATGAAGAAACATCCTATTTCAACTCAACATTGGTGTTCCTATCTTCAAAGTATGCAAGTCCCTTTTCATTAACCAGAAGGTGGAGTTTCACATAGGGTTTCTCTAACTTTATGTAATCTTCAGAGACTACCAAAGAGGGTATAAATAGGACACAAAGCAAACCCTAAGGTAACAATACAGCAAAGGAAAGGAAAGGAAAGACAATAAATAATTAAGCTCAATTAATAAAATCCCCTATATAAGGTTTGTTTTGATTAAAGACAATATAACAATAGCATAATTCTACTGTCATAAATAATAAATCTTGACTTCCAACACCTTTAAACTCACAAAACCACATGTCATAATAGAGGCCTGAGGCAATAAACCTCAATCTTACTCTCTCCCTCCACGTTGCACACATCCTCTTGATACACATATAGTACCTACTTTAAACATCTATTTTATTTTTGTGCTTACTGTTTTTACATTATCCACTCTTTCCTAAAGCCTGATGCAGTGATGCATCTTCATCCTTGCAACTTTAAATAGTATAATATATTAGTATTGGGCCATTGGGGTTATTCGAGTAAATCTCCTCAATTTATTAGGGTATAATTTTTAAATATTTAGACGCATGCCTAGCCCTTGTTAGGACGAAGCATTCTTATCCTTCTCTTACTCCTGCTTCTTTTGTTTCTACTTTTCTTTGAATCCAGCAGCAATTTGTTAGGACTTACGATAAAGTAGTTATAGACGCTTTGGTACAACAAAACACAATTACAATAAGAACAATAGCACAAGAGAAATTAGAGTCTGCACAACGTCTATTTTGGGCCTTTTTTACTTTGCCCCATTTCATATCCAAAATTAGAATTAACCCCAATTTTCACAATCATTAGACTTCCCCGTGCACGCGGGGATCTCAAAGAATTACGTAAAAACAGAGTGTTCATTCAAAACGTTATGTTAAAAAAATTAGACATCTCCCCACCCCCTTTTTATGTAATTTTTTTGACATTCCCCCTGCATGCAAGGGGTAAACTCTAATGAGTAAGAAAACAGAGGGGTAAGTCTACTTTCGTATTAACAACAGGGGCAAGTTCTAATGATTATGAAAACAAAGGGTAATTCTAAGTGTCTAACTTCCTATTAAGACCCGAGGGCAAAGTCAAAAAAGGCATATTATTTGCTCAAGTACATTAAGGCTTACATTCCATATCCTTGTGATGCTGAGAAAGATAACGGTTAGCTCCATCTATTTTTGTTTGCAATGTAGTCACCTCCTTCTCGGCTTCTCGGGATTTTGAGTACAAGTCATCATACTCCATGGTATGAGCTCTGCATACGGAACGGTGCATTAACAAAGACATAATCATAATGCGAACTGAAAGAGAACAAATGAAACCAATGTAAAGAGCAATAATAGCTTATCTACATCTCCCTCGAAAGATTTTGTTCACTAAGTCTAAAGCTCATCAAAATTGGATCCACACTAAGCACACACGCTGACTCCGAAGATTTTTTTATAGATTTCAAAGTCATCCGAAAAAGTTGGCTGAGGGTTTAAGATTCTATGTATTTATCTGTTGAAGAGCATGATATACATTGTTGGCCCACTACCTACCAGTAGCTTAAAATTTTGGGAGCGATGGTTCCTAACATTATCTAAAAGGTCACAAGTACGAATCCCAATTTTAGCAGGATTTTTTAACAAAGCCCGAAGGATAATTTGGTAATATCATGTGCGCACAAAAGATAACTACCATCTCCTCTCACACTTAATATAATCGATAGATTATTTCATACAATGAGATTCCACTAGTTTCATACTAGATCTTCTTCCATCTACCAATCTTAACATCCTCACTTTGACCATGTGTATTCCAAATAAACATGCCTAACATAATTATCTAATAGATGAGACAGAAAGATCCACAACGTAGAAAATGTTTCCCTGTCTTTTTATTTTTTGTAAGAACCAAATGACCAAAAAACTAAACCTCAAAAATTGCAAAAACGACATGGTATAGATGAACTCTTACAATAGTTCAAGATAACCAGGTAAACGAAAATGTGGGTCACTTGATACAAGCATCAGCAGGATTTTATTAAGCACTAACTTCAAAATGAGGATGACTACTTTGTGAGATTAGATAAAAAAAAAGAATGCGCCTTTGAGGAGAAGATAATATGTTACGTTATTGGTGGATGGAAGCTCACACACAACTAGGGTAAAACTAAGAAAATGAAGAAAATTAAATACACAGAATTTACATGGAAAACTCCCAAATAAATTGAAGAAAAAACCACGGACAAATGACGAAGGATTTTCCTTGATAAAATGGGATACAACACCTTCTCTCTAAATAAAAGGAGAGAACAATTACACTCTCTCTTAATTTAGGAGAAACAATAACCTCTCTTTTTGGACCTCTCTTTACCAACCTTTCTACACAAAATTATATACATAAACTTTGCATACCCACTTATATTTATAGATGAGTATAACCTCCTAAATCATCACCGCCCTCAGCCAAAACCATGTACAATCTATCATTTGAAATCATGGCTGTGAATTAATTGTCTAGGTCAAGAATGGTTGCTTTGGTCATCAATGAAAGTCACAAACCAACGTTTGCCAGACCAAGTGGGCACTCTAGAGGGACCCCAAACATCACTATGAATCAAAGTGAAAGGTTGTGATTTCTTATATGGTTGAGACGGAAAGACTGTGCGGTGATGTTTCGCTAATTCACAAGATTCACACCGAAATTTAAGCAAATTATTATTCATTAATAACTTGGGAAACAAATGCTTTAAATACTGAAAGTTTGGATGTCCTAACCTATAATGCCATAGCAAAATCTGACTATCACTAGAAACATAAATAGAATTAAAACAAGTCTGCCGGTCTTGCCTTCCAGAGGTAGACCCATTATTGAAGAAGTAGAGACCCCCATCCTGTTTAGCAACCCCAATCATCTTCCCTGAATTTAAATCCTGATATTCACAATGAGAAGACCAAAAGTTAACTTGACAATTGAGATCAAGAGCTAATTTACTGACAGATATAAGATTATACGATAAATTAGGGACATGTAAGACATCTTTGAGAGTGAGAGACGGGGAGACGATTATGGTTCCTTTGCCAGCAACCGCAGCGAAAGAACCATCAGCAATTTTAACCTTTTGATTCCCTGCACAAGGAGTATATGACGAAAAAAATTCCGAGATACCGGTCATGTGGTCAGTCGCCCCTGAATCTAATATCCAGTTGCTATGGGATTTGATACAGGCAATTGTAGCTGTAAACTTATTACCTGACTGAGCTATGGAACATGAGGAGCCAGAGTTTCCTAAGGAATGAGTTTGAACCATTTTACACAGATGCTCTAATTGTTCCTTTGTGAATGGAAGTTGTTCGGAGGAATATGGTTGCGCTGAATCTGCATTGCTTGCTTGGAATGCTCGTGTTCCTCCCCTCGTTTTGTTATCACGCTTCTTCCAATTTGCTGGTTTACCATGAAGCTTCCAACAATTATCCCTAGTATGACCTGACCATTTGCAATGATCACACCACAATTTCTGCTTTCCTCCCCTCTTATCACTGTCTACGGCTTTATCAAAGGCTACCAGTGCAGATCCCTCAGCATCTATACGGGGCTCCCGTTCGTCTTTCAACATCACAAATCGTCGAGCCTCTTCTCTTCGTACCTCTGAAAACACCTCTCTGATAGTGGACAGAGGTATTCTGCCTAAAATACGACCCCGAACTTCGTCTAAGTCCTTGTTTAGTCCAGCCAAGAAGACAAATACCCGACCTCGCTCAACCTTCTTCTTGTAACGAGCACTATCATTCGGGTTTTCCCACTCTTCAGTTTCAAATAAATCTAACTCTTGCCATATGGCCATCATGTCATGGTAGTAGGCTGTAACCTCACGATCCCCTTGTTGCATCTTCCACAACTGATTATTGAGTTCGAACATTTGAGAATAGTTGTCTAGATCTGAGTAGGTTTCCTTAACCGCGTGCCAGATATCTCGAGCGGTCGGCAGGAACATATAAGGTTTACCGAGTCCAGCCTCCATGGAATTGATCAACCACGAGGTAACCATCGAATTCTCCTCGCGCCACGATTTAAAGCCCGGGTCGTTAGATGGTGGTGGTACCACCTCACCATTCACATACCCTAATTTTCTTTTGCCATCAATAAACAGTCTCATTGATTGTGCCCATTCGAGGTAATTCCTACCATTCAATTTGTGACTAATATTGGCCACAGGATTTTCACTCACCGAATACATAGTAGCAAATTGCGACATAGCATCTGTGACCGTAGAAAACGGGCTTGTGGTAGAACCACTAGATGAATCTGTGAGACCCGGGCTACTAGCACCCACCATAGCAAGTTTATAGTTCATATGGAATAATGATCAAACTAACCGGACCAAAAAACAGGGACTGAATAGTATGGGACAGCACTGAATAACATGGAACAGTGGCAGATTAACTGGAACAGTATCAAACCGGATCAAACGAACCAAACCTGGACCATAATGAGGTGCGGAACTGTGAGACGAGGTGGTCTGGAAATTCCTGTGATGATCTGAGCATCCACGCGCCTCCACGCGCGTTGGAAGTCGACGGCGTGTGAGATCCACGCCCGGGAAGGAGCGGCGCGTGTGATCGCGTGTGTGGACGGTTGCCAGCGCTGCTTTCGGGGTTCGACTCGTCTGGGGATTCCGACCTAGGCTGTGTGGTCGGTTTTAGGAAAACGTCACGGATTACGCAACCAGTGACCAGGAAGGCAGCGGCGCTAGGGTTTTAGGCGGGGTTAGGTAATAGCGGCGGCTAGGGTTTTTTTTGGATCCGACCTAAGCTATAAGGAGTCTTAACCTCCTCTGATACCATATTAATTTAGAGAGAACAATAGTTCTTATTCCATAATCATAAATAATGAAAACAACGCACCTTATATAGGAAATAAACACAACTCCTAATTAACCTAGAGTCCCTATCAAGATGGGATTCTATCCACAACTAAAATAACATAAATAACTAAAATAAATAATACTGAATTATCAATATCGTCATCCACAAAGATGCATCTAAACTACTTGTAACTTCGTGGAAAGTTGTTGGCTCACCCTCCTCCATTAAAAGACAGCATGCAATATTGTTCTCCGAAACATATTCCAACTACCAAGCTGGTGGCCTTCTTTCACGAGTTGACCTTCGAACTCCTACAATCTTATACTAAACTGGTTCTTGTATCTCGTGTTCTAGTGTATTTTCAGAAGAAGCTAGATTTTCTTGTACTGAACTATTCTCCACCTGAACTGTTGTACTATCTGAATTTTCTTTCCGCGTGCTATCGCTTTCATCTTTCTTTCGTAGTTGATCCTCTACAAAGATCACATCCTTGCTAACTATTGCCTTGCGGGTAATGGGATCCCACAGGCGGTACCCCTTCACTCCGTCAGCATACCCTAAGACTTCATTTGATTCATGTATTAGAATAATTGGGATTAATAATACCAGTATTAATAGTACTGGACAATTAATCCTGGTATTAATTTAATACCAATACCTTGTTTGATTCATGCAGTATTAATACTGAAATATCTCATGCTGATGTTAATACCATGTTTGGTTCTGTAACTCGTGTACGTGATTATATTTTGGACTAACAAAATAAAAAAAAATTAAATTTGTTTTTTTAAAAAAAAAAAAATTTAAAAAATTAAACTTTTTTTTAAGATAAATTAAAATAATAATAATAATAATGTAGTAGTAGTAGTAGTAGTAGTGGCATTTTTGAAAATATTATAGTAGTAATGGCATTTTTGAAAATATATGATTCCTTTTTTCTAATCCTAGATAAACAATACCACCTCCCCCGGTATTAAATTATACCACAAAGAGTGGTATTAAGTTAGTACCAGTATTAGTAATCCCAGCACATTTGTGCAAATCAAATGAGGTATTATAAAAAAAGTGGTATTAATAATCTCATCCCACTTTTTAATACCCGAATCAAACGAGGCCTAAGAGTATACATTTCCTGAATTTCGTGTCCAATTTCGTTCTTTCTTGGGCGGTGTACATTACATACACAGGACATCCAAATGCAAACGAATGTAAAGTAGAGTAATCTGCTGGCTTTTCAGTCCACATCTCCATTAACATCTTCAACTTGATTGCCGTTGATGGAGATCAATTTATCAAATAACAGACAATTTTGGATGCTTCTACCCGAAAAGAGTTGGGTTGTCCTGTCGTTCTCAACATGGCTCTCATTCGTTCTGCAAGAGTCCTGTTCATCCGCTCTACCACCTCATTTTGCTACAGAGTGTATGTAACCGTGAACTGTCTTTCGATACTTTCTTGCCTACAAAGAGTAAAAAGCTCACCATCTGCATATTATGTTCCATTGTCTATCCTCAAACTCTTGATCTTCTTTCCAAATTCAAGTTCCACCTACGCTTTAAAATCTTTGAACACTGGAAACATATCTGACTTCTTCTTAATTTGGTACACCCAACATCTCCTAGAGAAATCGTCTATGAAAGACACAAAGTACTTTGCTCCTCCTAGGGATATTTCTGGTGATTCCCAAACATCATAATGAATTAAGACTAGAATGCATTTACTCTGGATGATAGATATATCAAACTTTAATATATGTTGCTTACTTGTTATACAATGCTCACAAAAAAGTAGATTTACAGATTCGAGCCCCGGAAGTAGCTTTCCATCTTCGAGAACCTTCAAACCTCGTTCCAACATATGGCCTAATTTGTGATGCCACAACATCGTTGATTCTTCTTCCTCGCTAGTTGACGCATCACAAGCATTACCTTCCTGTAGTGTTTCTCCCTTAAGCATGAACATATTTGCACCGATCTTATCTGCCTTCAAAACAACAAGCGCGCCTTTGATAATGTTCATGGTCCCATTTTCAATGAGTTTTGCATCAGAGATTATCTATCTATCCCAATGACAGTAGATTCTTCTTTATGCCTTTGACGTGTCGTACCTCTTGAATTGTGCGAACTGTTCCATCAAACATTTTTATTTTGATAATACCAATACTGGCAATCTCCAAGGCATGATTGTTACCCATGTAAACAGATCCTCCAGAGATTGGTTCATACGTGTGAAAAAACTCTCTCCGAGGTGTCATGTGCCAGGTTGCTCCTGAGTCTAAGAGCCAGACATCAGCGAACAATTTTCTGCCCTCCAAGCTCGGTGTTGCCTCACTGTATAGTATTTCACCATCATCTGAGGTACTTGCCACATTCCCTTGAGCATTTGATAACTCAGTGATGCAGGACATAAACGGATTTAAAGGGAAAAAATCATCGTCTTCTACCTAACTTCTTGAGTCCACAAGAAAATAGAGAAAATTCTCTAAATATTTGATATATTGAACAAAGATTGTCCTCTAATACATATGGGGCATTATTTATTTATACTACTCTAATCCTAAACCTAAAATAACTAGGATTACTTGGAGGCTACTACAAATCAAATCCTTTAACAATAAGAAAACCAGAATTACTTAAAACAAAATATACTAAAACTAAACCAAAACCATAATAACTAAAATAAGAAAAATATTGCCCCAAAATAATAAAATAAAATTTAAATAAATAATAAATTAAAATTGTTTCCACGCGTGCCGCATCACTCAAGATCTCCACTCTTCTTCCTACAGTCCCTTTTGACGTGCCCTATCTTGCCACAGTTGTAACACCTAAAATTCTTCTTACTCCTTAATTTTGATCTATTGTGATTCTGACTCTCGTTAGAGCCACGCTCTGATAATCTTCCTCTTGTCATCGTCAATGCTTTCGCCTGCTGTAAATTTGACTATATATCTTCTTTATTTTTGCACCTGCTTTCTCCCTCTAGAACCGCAGCTACAAGTTCGTCACAGACTAGTTGTGCGTCAGGTTGATGACGAGTTGATCGTATGAGTCAGGTGGGCTTCGAAGTAGAAGTTCCACACATTCAAAGTCTATTTTATGACCTAACATTGTAAGTTGTGAAAATAGAGTATTCAGGGTGTTGATATGGTCGGTCACCGGTGTGGATTTCGCCATTCGAAGAGTATAAAGTCTCCTTTTTAAGATCTTGTTATATAGTAACCAATGTTCTAAAAATCGTGAATCGGAAATCGATCGGCAAGTTAGGGAGTGGGGATTTTTCATTTTATCGGGGATAAATCAGAAAAAATCGGATATGCACTGTTCACCATATAAATAAGATTTTAAATAATATATTATATAACAATATGTTAAATAAAACAGAATAGTAGCAAAATGTATATTAATAGAGTAAAATGCTAAATAAAAATAACTTAAGGGGTTCATTGTAAATATTAAAAAGAAGTTTTTCACATGCATACATACACCATATAATACATAAAATATCATAACAATACATACACTAGTATAATACATAAAAAAACCCAACCCAAGGAAAATTTGGGCCTGTCAACTTCTAAGGGCCCAGCAAGAATTTTTTCATTTTAAACAAAAAGAAGAAAAGAAAGGTAAAGAGACAAAATCAAATTAGGGTTCAACTGCACAGCCATCGATCGTCATTCTCTTCTTCAAACTCCTTCCCCCTCAACGATTTCTTGCAAGTTCTCTCTCTTCTTTTCTCAACGAGCGATTGGAAACTAATTTCTCTCACGTCTTCTCAACGAACGACTGAGAGATAGAGGAACGGCAGAGCAGCAAGTGTCGAGTGGGAGAGGGGCACGGCAGTCGACTGGGAGAGAGGAACGGCGAGTGAGTGATAGAGAGAGGTACAGCGAGGTTGAGGACGAGTGAGAGATAGAAAGAGGAATGGCGAGCTCGACGTCGAGTGTGAGAGAGAGAAAGAGGAACGACGAAGAGTGAGAGTGAGAGATAGAGAAAGGAACGGCGATGTTGAGTGTGTGGAAGTCGTCAATGAGGAGAGAACAAATAGGGTTTGGGATTGAAAACATTTTCGTTTGATTTGGGAACGTTAAAAAAAAAACTGTTCAATTTATCGCCGATTTGATTTATCGCGATTTATCGGCGATAAATTGCCGATAAATGGCCGATTTCTCCACAGCCGATAATTTGAACCGATCATGCATAATCCGATCGGCACACTGCCGATTTCCGATAAATCCCCAATTTATCGCCGATAAAAACCGATTTTTAGAACATTGATAGTAACTTTGCCTCGTACAGCCTTGTTAGTGTGTCCTATGTCTCCTTTGCTGTCTTTTTTTCTACCACACTAGATGACACTCCGTCAGCTAGTGATAAGTGCAAATCAGCAATTGCGTTGCCGTCCATCTCGTTCCACTTGTCATCGTCAGTGATCTCTGAGGGTCTTTCTCCAATTGCTACTAAGCAATTGTCCTTCCTTAAAATTGCTTTAATCTTCATTTTTCACAATGAGAAATTACTCCCATTAAACTTCTCAATTTCATACTTTGTCGCCATCGTAGAACGTGCCTCCTTTCCACCAACTGAATTTGTTTTCTAGTACAAAACCGACTATGAACCTGGCGCTCTGCTACCACTGTTATGTTATTGGTGGATGGAAGCTCACACACAACTAAGGTAAAATTAAGAAAATACACAAAATTTACATGAAAAACCCCCAAATAAATTGAAAGAAAAACCACGAACAAATGACGGAAGATTTCACTTGATAAAATGGGACACAACACCTTCTCTCTAAATATAAGGAGAGAACAATTACACTCTCTTAATTTAGGAGAAAAAATAACTTCTCTTTTTGGAACTTTCTTTACCAAGCTTTCTACAAAAAAATATAGATATAAACTTTGCATACCCACCTATATTTATAGATGAGTATAACCTCCTAAATCATCACCGCCCTCAGCCAAAACCGTGTACAATCTATCATTTGAAATCATGGCTGTGAATTAATTGTCTAGGTCAAGAATGGCTGCTTTGGCTAGGTCAAAAGTAACCACTTTTGACCATTTACCACTGCCTCAACAAAATGCAACAAGTATAACCTAAAACAATGTCATAGAAAGAGCTAGCCAAAAGGCAGAAGGATGTAGGGAATCTATCGCCTACAATCCCTTGGCAGGGTCTACTGGCCTAGTGACTATTTATCTATTTTCTTTTATACATCTATATTATTAGGGAAGTTTTCTCAACCCAACAATTCTCCAAAGTCCTCTCACCTGATGGTCCATATTGGTCTATAATATATACTCACACCACGCTCTCCCTATTTACTCATCTACTTGCACTCCTAACCAAACATCAAATCAAAGAATGAATAATATCCGCTTTTATCAAAATGCATTATATATATTAGTCAGACCTCAAATGATGTGCTCGCATGCTAAATTCAAAAATTAAAGGAGGACAAACTAGAGAAAGCATGCATATGATGAAGAGCAGCAGACACCCCCCCCCCCTCTCTTTTCTTTTCTCTCTTTGAACAGATAAACAAAATTTATTGGCACGTTTTAAAGAAACTACTTGTAGAGGAATATCTTAAAGTAAAACAACAATACTTTAAACCACCTTATGGCTTGAGTAACTTCTTTCTTCAAATCCCTGTCCGGAGGGCGCCTTCCTTTTAGCACCCCTCTAATTTTATCCTTGTGTTCATCCAATCTGGAAACAAAGCAAGCAGGCGCAGAAGTATAAGCATCAAAATGAAAAAGAATATTTGACAACATAGAAAAACCAAAATAATAAATCCAATAACTAAAAGAAGAGAGTATCGGACTACCCAGGGAAACATAAAGAGAGGGGGAGGGGAGGGGAGGGGAGGATTATCAGCTTCAAAATAAAAGGAACACCAGGGAAAATAGAAACTTTTAAGGGTGTGTATAAAAAATGGAAATTTATTGAAAACACTACTTATTTATGAGATGTTTTAAAAAGAGATAAGTGATTTACTGAGATGTCCTCCCCCTCTTTTTTCGATGGAAAATTTTCCTTTCCCAAAATCCAAAGAATTGGATTCCATGGAGAAACCGAAAAGGTAATAGAAGATTTCACCATATCACCCATCTTTTTTTCCTCAAAAACATAGTAGTCTTTTCAATCATTTCCAACCTTTTTTTTTTTTGGTCAAACACAGCCTAAATAATAAAACTGACTAAAAGATGAGAGAGAGAGAGAGAGAGAGAGAGAGAGAGAAGGGATGGAGGGGGGGATTTGATAATAAAGGGAAAGAAAAAGAAACAAAGGCTTGACTTGCATCTTCTTGTGTTTCTTCTTGAGGTCTTCCAACTCGGCCTTCTTTCGAGACAAGTCGATTCTGTCCTCATAATCAGCAGCCATGATGTCTTTTTCCCGGTTAAGGACTTTAATTTCTTGATTTGTGGTAAATATCTCAGTCTGCTTTTGCCGTATACTTTGCTCAAAGTTCCTTTCAACAAGCTGTTTACTCTTTCTCTCAAGTTCACTACACTGCAAGGATAAAACATCAAATGAATCATAATACATTCCAATATTTCTTTGCAAAAAACAAAATTGAACTGGCACATCAATACCGAATTCTTTTCTCTCTCGTCAATTTGAACCAAATTAAAGCCTGCAACTTTGAGTTCAGACGAATCGCGCTCAATTGTCTTCTCTTCTATGCCTGTCAAGATTCGAGCCTGCGTGGAATTACAAATTATAACATCCAGAATGAAAGAATAGGCATAAGAAAAAAAAATGTATGAAATGCATCTTCAAACAAAAACCTGATTTTCAGCTTTTGCCTTTTTTTGAGCCTCAATGCCAGTCCACCGCTCATTCGCAATCATGTAGCGATCCCATGCCCCTGAAAGTTCAGCCTGGGTTGATTTCTGCAATGGCAAGCTTTCCACATATGATGAGCTTCTAATCAATATCTATACTGCATTAAGGTTATTTTGATTGAATTTGCCAAAAAAATATAAAGAGAGAAAAGAGAAGAAGCGTGTATTGCATCATCTCAACTGAAGAGATTGCTTAAATCAAGGAGATCCCATATCTATAAAAAAGGAAATTACAATAATTAGGCCCTATAATCTCCACACTCCCCCTCGAGCTGGAGAGTAGATGTCAATCCCTCCAAGCTTGCCACATACAGAATCAGTAACATTCTTTGGAAGCACATTGGTGAAGATATTCACAGGTTGATATTTGGAGGCCGTATGGGATAAGAGTTCCAATCTCCTTGAAACACATGGCAAAGGTAGTATGAGGATAATAAGACCTTCCCTTTAGTGTGTCAACACTTTTTTTTTTGGACACTAGGATGTAGTTTATACTCGTCCCAAAATACAAAAGTGAACTCGTACAAACAAAAGTGAGCACATACACACCACTGGTCATCAGACACAATTCCCCAGCCCCCCCCCCCCTCTCTCTCTCTCTCGCTCACACACATTTGAATTTTGATATTTACAGACTTCTCTGCCCCCATTAATATAAATATCCCTGTACACATTAGGAGGAACAGATCTTACCAGGTGGAAAGAAAATTCACACCCTGATTACAGAGCTAGGGCTAGGGCCAGCAGCCCCTTTTGCAAATGCTATGTTTCTTCAAACAACTATTCACTTTTCATATTCTTCTTCTTTAAATTTTTTCAGTTTTTTTCCTGAGAGAGTTTCAGACCCTCCATATGGTTGTTGTACTGAAAATTGACCATGAAGTTTGCTGAGGTATGTTGTAAAGCACCATAGTAGCATTTATCTTAGCTAAATCAATGGCAAAAACATGATGGATAAAATTTATTTTCTCTTCTTTTCCTCTCCAAAAACCTAATTGGTAAAGCTAATTATTAATATATTTACTAATGGTAAGTGCATGAACGCATCATGGATAACAAAAAAAAATGCATGGGATGCTAGATGGGCATGTCTGGACGTAGATATACAAAAGAAAGAAATTTACATCCAGTTAAAAAGAAAAACAAAAATATCACCTTTTTATCTCGCAAGTCCTTGTTAAGATCCATCAACCTTGACTCTATGCGGTTTGCTAGGTTCAAGGCAACTTCATTGCTAAAGGGCATATCAGGGAGGGGCCCTAAATTGCGCTTTTGGAAAAGCTCTTTGATTTTCGAATCTCTTTCCTTCTTCAAGGACATATGAGCCTAAGGCAGCCAAAAAAAAATACAACAGCCAGTCAGTAATAAATGCCACTTGTTTTAGGTCTCATGTAGAAATAACATGTATATAGATTCTCACCTCAGCCTCAGCTTGCCGCTTGCTTATTTGCTGAAGATATTCCTTAATATTACTGGTAAGGATAGAACTCTTTGTATCTATGTCATTCTCTTCCCTTGCCAGCTTACTAATTTTGGATTCTAACATTGCAATCCTTTCTTCAAACTTGGTTTTCCATTCCTTCAATTCTTCATCGGTGTCTAGTCAAGTACAAACACAAACAAATTGAACACATAGCAAATTAAAATTTTGCAGTGAGGTAATATTTGATTACAAGCATTGAATTAGGGTAAAAAATAAATTCAATTTTAGGTCATTTGTTTCTAGGCAAAGAAATTCCATGGAGAAGGCACCTACATTTTCAATTGCTTTTATTTTCTGGGTGGAAAAGTTGTACTTTCTCTATGTAATGATGACATGGGTAGCACATTTTTCATTAGAATGTATCTTTTGGTTTACAAAGGAGCTTTTTTACACCTTTACCTAAACGGCTAGAATAAAAAGAAAAAATTGGGAAGTGGTAAAACTTGAATTGCCTAGAATTCTGTGCATCGATTTCTTATACCATTGAGTAGGAGGAACTGAATTACCTGACAAATTTAGCAAATCAAACACCATGAGAAGGTCAAAAAGGAAACATTTTCCAGTTTTTGCCGAGTTATTCAAGGAAAAGTTTGGCAATCAAGGACGCCTTACCAATGTTTTAAAAGGCGAGAGGCGGGTTTACAAGGCAAGGCATAAGCCTCAAGGCGATTTGAGGCGTAAGCCTCTTTTTATTTAATTTTTCTCCAAAACAAATACAAAAAATATAAAGTAAATTACTTTATATTTTTTTATAAATTAAATTGCATTATATACCAAAATTTTAACTAAATGTATTATTATTTTTGGGTTACTTTTCAAAATATTAAATATCATTTAAATAAGCAACAATTTTTATTTTTTTAAAAAAAGAAAGAGAACACCTCATAAATTTAATGGACCCATTAGTAATTATGTAAATATTCAATATAACTGAGGGTAGTTAGGTCATTCACCACATAAAATTAAAACCCTACTTTTACTTAACCCTTCTCTTTCTCACACTTACAGTCACAGCCCTAGCCACACAGCCGCCTCTCTCATCTCCTTCCATCTCTCTTCATCTTTCACTTCTCTCACATACTCTGTAAGTCACTTCTCTCATTTCCTTACATCTCTCTTCATCTTCATCTCTCACACACACCATCATCTCCTTCAAGTTTTCTCTTTCTCTCTGTAGAACGCCTCGAGGCCTACGCCTCAGACAGAAGAGGCGTAAGCCTCAGATATTGGTCAAAAATTCACACCTCAGAACGTTTTTCTCCCGCCTCAAACGCCTTTTAAAACACTGCACCTTACATGGTTGTAACAAATTGGCAACTAGATAGCAAGACATCCTGTTTATAGGTTAATTGACAAACCTTCATTCTCCTCCTTGAGATCTTTATACTGTTTCTGCTGTTCCTTGAACAAAGTGCTTCTTACAGCAGTTTTCGTAGATATCTCTTCCTTCAGTTTCCGTAGATCCTCTAGTGTAACTTCTGTATGATGGATCTTAGTTGCAATGTTTTGAATGCTACATTCTAGCTCCTGCATTTGACATTTTATTGCTTCTGTTTTCTCTTCATCTTGTGCAATGTTTTCTCGAAGCTGTACAGACAAAATCCCAAAACAATGGCATATAATATTGTCAGAACTTACAAGATGGGAAATAAACGACGATCCACCTGGAAAATTATGGGGAAAAAAATCAGTGTATATGCACGTGGACCATATACATTAGCATATAAGAATCAAGGACTCCAAGACTCCATTTCCATTCATGCATTAAATATGTATAATCAGCATAACATGAGATATATTGAGCCTAGAAATTCTTAACCTCAAGCAAAGAAAAGAATGAAAGAAAATCCACAAGATTGACTTGAATGGAATAGATCTTATAAAAAGTTCGAAAATGAATGGAAAAACAATTAAGTTTTTTAAGATGTTAGAAAAAGAGATGAGTGATATGGTATGTCGTGGAATTTTTTTCTTACCAATTGCCCAAAGAATTGGACACCAAAAACAGAAAAATAAATAGAACATCTCACCAAATCACTCATCTCTTTTTACTACTTCTCATACAAATTAGTAGAGTTTTTCCTACTTTTTTATCAGACGCACCCTCAGTGTAACCTTCTTTCTTTTACTTGTGGTGCCAAGCAGGATTCTATAATATGTAATTTTCCATCAAAATAGCAATGCATTCTCCTTGGATCACCTTAAGTCTATGATGGAAATGTTAGTCACTATGGGAGAGAATAAATGTTCCTATCACCCTCCTACCTCCATAATAAAGCATGTAGTTTGAGCATAAGAATAAGAAAATTCCAACCCAATTGTCTTCTCTATGTGAACCACTAAGACTATTAGGACCATTTAATTTCATCTCTGAAGTATGAATCTGAACCCATTCAGGTTTACACCCCTTCTTCGACAATATATTGCTGATTTACTGATATTTGCTTCAATGGTATTTGTTTATAGTGGATTTTCCAAGGCCACTTTTCCTCTTCTTTTTACCTCTTTGGTGTATTCCCTTAGTTTTCTTATGATGAACAAGGTTCTATTATAGCTACCGAGTTTTCTCTAGCGGCTTTGTGTTGGCTGTGTTAGCCCATTCGATCTCACTAGTTTTTGTGCACGTGCGTTGCAAGTGGTTTTAGTGCTTGACAAATGTTATTAAATTCATTAATAAAATATATATAACTAAGAATTGAATAATTAGTATAAAATAAAAATAATAACAAATAAACAAAACATAGTGAGAGTAAAAGTCATTTGGATTTTTTTTTACCGACCTAAAAGCCTTCTAATTTTAATACAATCTAAGTTTGGGAAGTTTGTTATCATATTATACATAAATCTTATATAGAACAAATAATTTAATACAAATTATAATTTGTTGAATTATTTTAGCCAAATACAGTAGAGTTTAAATTTATCTGTAATACTAATACTAAGATAAAAATATATGGAGTTATTCACTTATAGTCTTATACTATTATATTTAATGTAAATCTAGCTTAGAATTTTTGTTTAATTATTTTAGCAAAATAGAGTAGAGTTTGAATTTATTTGGAATACTAATACTAATATAAAAATATATAGTATTATACAGTTTTATTTAATCTAAAACTTAAACCCTTTTGTATAAAATCAAAGGAATATTTGTCTTCACAGAAAAAGGAAAAAATACTTGAGTTATTTGTACTTTCTTATATATTGTTATTGTTGAAGTTATATAGAAGTCTTATACATAATATTTAATTTAACACAAATTCTAACTTGTTCAATTTTTTTTATCCAAATAGAGTAGAGTTTAAATTTATTTGGCATAATAATACGTACTAATATAAAATATAATACTATTTTATTTAATGTAAATCTAGTTTTAAATTTTTATTTAATTATTTTAGCCAAATAGACTAGAGTTTGAATTTATTTGGAATACTAATAATAATATAAAAATATATGAAATTATACTGTTCATTTAATGTAAATCTTAAATTCTTTTGTATATAATCAAAGGGTATATTTGTCTTCACAAAAAAAGGGAAAAACACTTAATGTTATTCGTACTTTTATATATAGTATAGATGATTGACCTTATTCAGGTTGTTTCAATTCTTTGGTCATAAGCCAAATTTCAGTTCTGTATCATTATATTCTTTCACTTTGGCAACCAAATCTCAAGGAAAAGTTACAGCAAAACCAACTTCAAATATACAAATAATTTCTTCAACTTAAATTTTTTTTCCAGGATTCAAGCCACTGAAATCAGAACCTTCAAGAAGACGAACTCATATTGGTGGTACACTGCAGAAATGCGCAAGGAACATCTTTCAACATTTTAATTCATCACATAAATTGTTCCATGGGAAAACTCCTACGCATTACATACTATAGTGCCAGAGATTTTATTATAGAAGTATGAGATAACAAATATAAAAACAAGTTTTTTCATATTGATTACTTTACGATCACAGCAGTAGGGGTTTTATTAACTAACAAATTTGCCTCGTAAGTGCAGAAAGAACTATGAAGTAGATAAATATTATCTTCAACATTAGCATAATCTCGTAAGAAAATGAAAAGGAAAGAAGAAACCTTGTATGCAGCATCTTTCAGGATTTGAAGATTCTCCAGCTTCAACTTAAACGTCTTTATCTCTTGAGCCTGATCCTTGTGAAGCTTTTTAATAATCTCCAAGGCTTTTGTGTATCTACGTAGAAATGCCAAAAACCAATTAATACCAATAACTCGAATAACAAAAAATTAAGCTATTAGGACATATGACATTGTGTTATTACCATACTAAGGCAAACATTAATTACATATACTGATAAATCCTTTTGCACAGACTCCCAAAAGGAATATGTCCGTTAAGCAGTTTCAAGTACCTTTGTAAATAAATGAATAAACTGAATATTAAATGCCAGGAAAAAACCTCACTCATAAGAGAACGTAGACTTGATAACAACTCCTGTCTAAATTTTAATGACTATTAATCAGGGCATACAAATTGCATGTCCAATGTACACTAAGGTCACACTGAAATGTACTCCCTCCCTCTCAAAAAGATATCCCGCTTTCCTTTTTGGGATGTCTCAAATGATATTCCCATCTCCTGTCCGGGACATAAATGTACCATATCATCACAGTAGAAAATGTGTTGTGCTCTTGACCATTGATTAGGTTGAAATTAGTTGTCTCCTTGAGAAGTACCAAAGTCAAATGGGACTATATTTTTTAGATAGAGGGAGTCTAAATTTTCCCGAAGGGCAAGAGAAGATAAACCTATGCAGTAGGCAGTTAACACTTAACAATTGTTGGAGAGTGGAGAGTGAATTATAGTCCTTATTCCAAATCATTGCATTTAAACTTATGTCAGCACCCGTAGCCATAATGCAACATTTTAAGAGAAACAAATTAAATACACTACAAAGGTCTTCAACCAGAGTTTTTCAATAGACGATAGAACCTATAAAACCTCATTTGCAAGTGAACATAGACTTCGTGTTCCAATCTCAAATTATATGGGTAAATATCTGCTAGTCATTTCATTTATTAACCAAGTTACTCTACAAACCAAATGTGACAGTTTAAATACCTTTCTACGTGAGGAGATGGTTATTGTCTTATTTCAATGCATTGGTGTACTATCCGGGATTGGATGGAGTCAAATCAATATATTTAACATTCATCAAATTCAGTGTTCTAAGGCCCTGTATAGGTCTTAAGCACTCCGCCACCAGATTCATACAGCGCAACACTTTTTAGAAAATTGTTATTGAGCAGTTGACAATTCCTTGTTAGGTAAAATATGATATTTGATTTGACAAACAATTGAAAACTTGGAATTAGAACCACACTGAACCAACAAAGACCGGATTCAATATTTCCTATTTGCATAAAATATGTTATTTCATGTTTCTTTTCTCTTATAAAGGACCACAATAATGGATATATTCGCGATCAGTGAATTTAACCACTAATTCATAAACTTTGAACGTGAAGACATGCATGTCTAATTAAGAGGAGCGTGCTATGCCATTATAGAAGGATGATGATAAAAAAAATACACATGTAGGTTATCGACAGTATACGTGATAAATGTATACTGACAATCTCAGTTGATTAAACAAGTACTACTTTAAAACCAAATGAACTGACATCGTTGGCAAAGGATATTAAGGAAGTACCTAGTGGCTGAGAAAATATCATCAAATTTCTTTTTCAACGTTGAAGGATCTTGCAATGGCCAATTCGCCTCATCTTGGTGTACGAATATAACATTTTCAAGAACAGCCTTTGAGACACCCATAAGAGCAGGAATTTCACGGTCCATGTCAGCACACCGATAGCTTAGGCAAACTTTCTGCAATTTTGCAACAACAATAAAAAAAATGATTTGGAGCATATATTGGTGTCACATGAAGTTTCATTTGCCCCGCATTAACTATAGAAACCTTCTTAGGTAGAAATATGCAGGAAACATATGGGCATTTCTTCTGAAGAAGTTAATGACAGTGCAATGGTCTCCAACACCGAGAAAATAATAAATTAAAATACACAAAGCATAATAGAGGAAAGAAATAATAAACACCTCAACTGTGTTAAAGTAAATTTGTAAAAGTCAACATGAAATTTTTTTCCATTCCATGGAAAGAGATGTAGGCATTTAAAAAAATTCACATGTCCAAACAGCGTAGCCTATACATACCAATGTTTTAAAAGGCAAGGGCGTAGGCCAAGGCATTTTCTTGTCTAAAGGCGAAGCGCATGCCTCAAGGACTAATGCGCAAGCCTTTCGTGCATTATATTTTTTAAAATTAGAAAAATAAGAAATAATTAAATGACATGACTAACACTAAAAACAAAGAAATAACAATCACATAATCATCTTTCAAATTAGCATCAGATTTTTGCCTTCTTTGTGGGCTATTATTTCATCTAAGCTAGTGGAAGGAATGAAGATATCTGTGTTAATCAGCAGCTGGAGTGGGTCAATGAAATAATGAATACCAACATTTGAAGTGAGATTTAGTGGAATTAATCAAGACCAGAAACATGTTATTGAGTGTTTTATATTTCAGTCGTACGGCTATTTAGGTTTCTACGTTTGTATTCTATTCACCTTTGTTAACTTTTATTTTTGTCAGCTGTACATAGATTTCTGTCCTCCATCCCATTGTAAAGTGCCCATTTATTACTAAACTTGGAAAAGCAAAATTGATTGGTACCATTAAATGCAGTTGTGGGAAGGACATCCACCAACATGCGCCAAGGCTAGGAACAACGTTCACCCAAATAGAATTGAACAGGAGACAAAGAGGGTCCAGCCAACCAACGTAGACAGACAATGGCGGATCCAACATTGTGACCTTAAGGGGCCAAAAAACACAAGTAAAAAAAATTTGAGCTTATGGAGGCCCAAAAAAAAAATCACGGCCTGATTTTCCACAATGACCAAAGAATGGTTATATTATCACTTATAAAAACTTATTTAGGAGGACCTAATTAGCATGTAATATTTTATAACCAATAAAATTAGTATTAGTAGTAAATAATCATTCCAAATATGTAGGAGGGGCCAAGGCCTCCCCGTGTCCTCCCCTAGATCCCACCAATGTGCCAGAAAACCTTCAATTTGGATAACTCTCACAAATCACAATGGGCTTCTAATTGACACAGACAAAGAAGACTCAGCAATTATGATGCGCATCAACAACACCGATAATTCCAACAAGAAAACCGAATCAAAAGACTGGGTTGAAAAGACATGGAAGACATGAGGCAATCCAAACGACCCAGAAACAAAGGCAATAAATATCTTGATACAATGGCTACACAGAAGCAAATAATAGGGAAAGTCCCTTTTAATTTGAAGGGTTACAATATTCAGGAGGACAATGAGTTGTATTGCCTGCCGGCTAAACCAAGGATCAAGGATCTCTGCTATTTATTCGCTATCAAATTCGAAAGACTTGAATCAATTTTTCTATGCAAACTCTTCTCCCTTTCTCTATCGCTGTCTTGGTCAGCTATTTCATCTCCACCACTTTTCATCACCCTACCTACAATGTAACCTTCATCAAACCCATCACTCTATTGTTAAACCCTAATTCTAAACCAAGTGACAAGAATGCCTGGACATACTTAATTGTTTGCAAGGATACATCCCCTTGGAACTACAAGACTTCTAATGATGCATTGGCTTCCAAAGACCGTAGTAATTGACTAAACAATGAAGTGACATAACCCCAGTTCCAAAACACAATGTGCATAGTATACTTCAAAAGTATCTGGAAGTTATGCAAATATTCTACATCTTGTTTATCGTTTACCCCATGCAAAAAAAAAATGGAACAATATTTTTGAGGTAGTCAAGCCTCCACTGCAAAATATCAGCTTCTTTTTATTTTGTGTTACTGTTTTTACTTGTCAAAAAATAATATTGTGTAATCATTTTGGTCTTGTTAAACCCTTTTCTGGATAGGACTATAGACGACCCCTTTAGAGGAATTTCTTGGGGTGACCGTGATCTTTGTAGGCATGTTACTAATTGTTTTTTTTCCTCTTATTTCTATGTTGGGATAGAGCTTTTCTTGTATCTTTTCAGTATTTTGTTTCTTGATATACTTTAACATAGTAAAATATCATTTCTAAGCATAGACAGACAAAATATCAAAACATCCAATTGTGTGTCCGCATATATATAAAATGAGAATATTAGAAAGGTACCTCTCCAGTGTGAGGATTAATTGTCTGAAGCACACTCTCAATGGCCTTGTACTCCATCTTCGATGCCTTCTGTGTTAGCTGAAATGATCTTATGCACACCACATCTTTACCTGCCGCCGTCTTGAATCGAAGCTTTATCTGCCCCTTTGTCTCCGTTTCTCCAGCAACCTACACAAATATAATTTCAACCCTACAAATAGCTATATTCAAACACCCACAAACACGTGGAGGGAGTAGGGGTGCAAACGAGTCGAACCCAACTTTCAAATATTCAAGCTCATTTGCTAAAATTTAATCTACACAGAATTATTCCTACTCAAGCTAAATTTAAGCAATATCAAGCCAAGCCTAATTCATTTACACATACAATAAACAAAACTCTTTATATTCATAAACCAATTCATCTTTATCAAGTCAAGATCAAACTCATAAACCAACTTTATCAACCTAGCATAATTCTTTCACACATACAACAAAAAATTTATATCCATAATAAGCCGAGATCAAATGCATAAACCAACTTTATCAAGCTAAGCCTAATTCTGTTCACATAAAACAGACAACTTTATATATTCGTAAACCAATTGTTCTTATCAAGTCGAGCTGTTTGTGAGCTTACTCAGATCATGGCAAGTGCACTTGCTCATGTCGAGCAAGGTTCCTTTCAAGCTCAGCTAGTTTATTAAATGAGCAATTTATATGTGACTAAAGCTAAATTTCAAACTCGTTTTTTAAAGTTTAATCAACATCTGTTCAACAGAATTTCTCCTAACTCAATCTTGATCCATCTCAAATTGATAGTCCAACTTCGACTCAATGTTCTAAAAATCGCTAGTCAGTCCTAGGTCAGCGAAGCTGAGACTGGAGACTGAGGGGTTAATCGTGAATTAATCGGACAAACAGTTTTTCACTATAAATATTATTTTAAATAGTATAATACTAATAAAACACAAGAAATCATAGTATTAATTCAATACATATGGCCCCTCATTGCTATTATAGTATTATTTTAAGCAAAACTAACATTATTTGAAACAGAAGTAGCAAATATAAGTTGGAATCAAACGTCAATTCAAAAACCCTCAAAGCTAGGGCTTAGAGAATTGTGCAGGGAGAGAGGAACGAATGAAACTTCAACCAATTTGGATGACTAAGGAGAGTTGAACGACTGAGAGAGAGAAGGGGACGACTAGGGTTTAGTGTAGTGAAGAGGGGGAGAGCTATGATTTAGAGAATAGCAAGAAGAATGATGTTCTATAAGGAAGAAAGAAAGGAAAGAACGTGGTTTTGAATTTTGAAACTGAAGGAATTTGATTAAAGGAAGGGTTTTTACAAGGGGGAATAAACCCTCAAGCAAGATGCCAGCGTTTTGCAACTAATTTTTTTTCTAAAAGGACCCAAAGTAGATTAATCCAAACAGATGGATTAATCCAGACAGATAGATTAATCCAGACTAATGGATTAATCCCGATTTTCTGAACGATTTTTTACCGATTTTTCAAAATTCGATTTTTTCAAAAGACTAGGCCTAGTCTCCAACATCCCTTCAAGACTATGGATTAATTCGAAGTTGGCGCCTTTTAAGGAAACACTAAATTCAACCTAATCAATGGTCAAGAATACAACTTATTTTCTATCGTAAGATTTGGTACATTGAATATCTCCAAAAAGGAAATTAGACTATCAGTTTGAGACAGGTGGAGTAATAAACAAGCCGAGCTGTCGAGCTCAAACTCATAAACCAACTTTATCAAACTAAGGCTATATTTTTTCAAATATACTACACACAAATTTTTGTACTTATAAGCCAATAGATCTTTATCAAGTTAATCAGGGTTCTGTTTGACGTCAACTAATTTACTAAATGAGTCTTTTATATGTGACAAAATGCTAAACACGCAAAATATTTCCACAAATACACTTGGCACTAATGTGTTAATATGGGACCCACACACTAATTACATCACTTTGACCAACACAATGCCAATTGTGTTGATGATTTATTGTATGTAACAACAAAATATATGATTTGATAACAAAATAGACAAGCTATAAATGTTTGCCCGAGAGAGGGGGGGGGGAATGACCTTGGGATCATGGATGAAACTATGACCAGATCTAGCATTTGGTGGCAATTCCCCGGTGCAAGAGAGCTTCAAACACTCGATAATAGTCTGAAATCGAATCAAATCAAATGAATTCAACATAAATACATACATATCTATCCATACTACATATAAAGCATGAGGAGTTGTTCTGTTAGGTATGTGGAGTTATGAAATTAACCTTCTAAGATCGAAAATTACATTAAATGCTTGTTTAATTCAAGTTTTTGCTGGTTCCTAAAATCCAAAATGGTAACTTCACACGGACTTCAACCTCATCAACTTAGGATTCACCATCTAGACATGAACTCTAACAAGACTCCTAGTGTAAATTTACCAATTAAAATTCTGGGAACAAACAAAAACTCAAATCAAACGAGCACTATAAGTAATATATTTTAAACGGAGACTTGACTATGACCTTAAAAAGGAAGCACGCAAGTCGTTACCACTTAACCAAATAGCATCAAATGTGCTTAATTTAATTTAGAAATCTTTACATAATACTAGGTATCACGCACTGCGTGTCACCAATTCTAGCATGTGTATATATGTATATATGTATATACAGATATGCAGGGAGCATTTCCCATAAGGACCAAGTTTAAGGTCCATTTGGATTGGTTCTTTTGAGGTGTTAAACAGATGACTTTTTTGACAAAACTTGGTGGAAATAATCTTTATGCTTAGTAGATATTTAGATCATCTCCACCAACTTCCACCAGAAAATTCAGCCAAAAAGTAGATTAACTAAAGAATTTATATATATATATACATATGCGCATTTTTGGACATATATATCATCAATTTTTTAGCCAACCGACTTCACGAAATTTGGTAAAAATGATATATATCAAAAAACTCATCCGTTTAAACCCCTCAAAGGCACACATCCGTACGAAATGGTCCGTAAACTTGGTCCTTCTCAGAAACTTATCATCATATATGTATATATAGAGAGAGAGATTAATAAGCTTACAGTTTTGCCGGCACCGTTGGGACCGACGATTAGGGTTAAGGGGCGGAAGAAGGTGATGACGTGCCTATTCTCCGGATCGAAGCTCCGGATGCCCTTTATCAGCATCTTATCCACCGTGCTCATCTTGTCTTTCCTTCTATTAGATTAGATTTCGTCAATTTTACAAAGGAATTGTCTGCATAATAAGGAGTGAGTTTTACTCGGGAGAAAGCAATTTTTTTTGCAAAGAAGAGGGAAAGGGGTTTTTTCGGAGGTGCAGGAGGGTTTAGAAAGTGAACAGAAAGGGCGGGTAAAAGGACCCTCGGTGAGTGTCTCTTTCGTGTCAGCTCTTAGAGAAATGTGAATATTTTTTGGCCAAAAGGATTTGCACACTACATTTTATTAAATAATATTTTATTTTTTAATCGTTCGATTATAAATAACTAAATATTACTAAAAATTAAGTAGAATATTTTGTTACACATTGAATTTTATTAAAAATTTAACGAATAATATTTTTTTGAATAAAGAATAAGAGACTTATTTTATTTTATATTTTAAATGAAGGTATTTGAATAAATTTATTTTTAATTAGTTATCTATTAACTAAATTACCCCTTTGTTATTTTTATTAGTCTCAATTATACCCTTCTGTTTTAAACAAATTCATATTCACTCGCGGGAAAAGAGACTACAATATTTTATTGGATTATACTGCGTTTTAGGTTTTCAATGCAATTCTAAGATCTATTTTGTAACTTTTTATGTTTTTCTTTGTTTTGCTTATTTTAATAAATTTTCGTTTTACAGTTAGTGGTGTTCATTGGATATTTTCGTCAATGTTATATGTGATTGTTATTTAATTAGGTTTTTCTACGGTTTTTGTAAGGTTTGCAGTTCGTGAACTATATATGTTATCTATTTAGTATTAACTAAATTCGGAAAATCCCTAGAGGGGGGGTTGTTTTTAAAACTTAATTATTTTAAAAATATAAAAATATTTGAGTCTATATTTATCAAGCTCAAGAACAATTATACCCTTCTAGGTTTTAAACAAATTCATATTCACTCGCGGGAAAACTATGAGATACACCTCTCCAAATATGATTTGAATAAGTTTTGGTGGCTAACAAAGTACAATATCTCCTGTATAACAATCAAATGAAGCTCACACTAAAAGATTCAAAATTGATCAAAGAACTCAAAAATGAAAGGATCAATTAAATGTGACTTGAATACTTTGTATATATGTAAAATGAGTTTTTAGAATGCGTTGTTAAAACATCTAAGACATCATATTTATTTACAAAATCAATCGTTGGGGATGATTAAGAGAGGTTTTGGCAATTCATTTTATCCAACAGCAGTTTAGACAAAAAAATCAAAATTGTTTTGTTATTTTTTTTGTAAGTCAAATTTTGTCAAAATGACAGGAGTTTTTCTTTGTAAAAATTTCAAAAGCGGAGTTTGGGAAGGCCTATTACCGTTAGATCAAAATGGGCAAAAATAAGCGATTAAACGAAAAATAAAAATATTTTTCCAATTTAATAATTTATCCAAATAAAATTCTAATGTTTTACAAATATAGTTAGATACCCATTTTTATTATGCTTAAAATATGATCATTTAAAATTAATATGAATTTATTTTGAAACTCATTTTTGTAAAATGGTTTTTCAAATAAATTCAATTGATTTTCTTTAAAAGATGTAAGAATATGTTTGAGCTATATAATCAATCAATTCCAATGTAATATGTGATCGAATGTTATTGTTTTTTCAAATTGATTCTTCACTTGAAGCTTTTCCCTTAGCTTTTGTTATTCTTGATCTTTGTGCTTAGGTTTTTCTTGTGGGTGATGAGATTATCTTCGTCTTGTCCAACGCTTTAGAAGAATGTAATTCGGGTATATCAGTTTGCAGTTCGTGATTGACGGATATTGATTATATCCTTGTATTCTTTGAGATTTATTTTTGATTTTCTGAAATCTATAATCTTTTCAAGAACAGTATTACACATGATTAATTTATTATTATTATCAAAATAAGATTAAGACCTTCAAGGTCAACAATTAGGTTGAATTCGTTCAATGCTATCTACGATTATTGGTGTGAAAGTATGGACTGCAAAGTTGATATTACAGTGAAACAGAGAAACTTTGCAAAGAAAATTATACTGCAATATGAATTTTGCACTAAAATTATGGACTGCAATATAAATTTTGCACCAAAATTATGGACTGCAGAGTTCATATTGCAGTAAAATATGGACTGCAAAGTTCACATTGTAGTGAATTATGGACTACAATATGAACTTTGCACCAAAATTACGGACTGCAAAGTTCATATTGTAGTTAAATGAGTAGTAGGTATTTTGCAAAATAGACTTTGCTATGATGTTTATCCGTTCTTATTTTCTTCGTATTTTATAGGGATATTTCAAGTGGGGTCATTGCAATGATTTTTTTTAGTGGTAATTCTTTTGGTGTTCGTATAGGGCTCAATTTTTCACTTTCCGAGTTCAAGGAAATGTATATGCGAAAGATGGTCTGAAATTAATCATTGCTTGTTTGAAATGTATGTTATTCGTGATGAGAAAGAGATAGTTATAAGCACCGACGAAGAGATTAAATGTATGATATGTTCTATTGTTATTAAGGGAAAAAATATTGTCAATGTCTTTATGAGATTGGCAAAGTGCTTCTAATTCCAATGCTGCCGCTAATGATACTTATAGTGCATCAAATGGTTCAGTAACTCGTTCAGACACATCGGAGGTCCGTCAACCTCTAAAATCAATTGTTTAGGTAAATGCAATAACCGGATGTTGGACAGAGATTTGAACTTGGTGCAAAAGACTTCCGTTTAAAGCTAATACAGTTTTCAATTAAGAGAGGTTTTGATTACAAGTTTAAAATGAATAATGCTACAAGAATAACGGTTGTTTGCAATAAATATGAGGAAATGGGATGTCAATGGAGGATGCATGCTTCACAAAAATTCAATCTACCGAACTTCTTTGTTATTAAAAGGATGGTTAGTGAGCATACTTGCGGTGTCGGTTATAAGGATTTGAGAAAGCCGCCTATGAGTAGTAAGCTTGTGAAAACTGATATTATGGACTTAGTTAGAGATAGGCCCCTTGTGAAACCTTCCTGAAATTATTGATGATTTTTGAAAGGACTACGGAGTTCGATTGAGTTATTATTACGCTTATGCACGAAGAGAATTAGCTGTGAAGGAAATACACAGCGATGAGTCATTATCATTCAACAACCTTATTTGGTATTTAGAGGCCTTAAAGAAGATAAATCACGATAGCTACACCATACTTGAAGTCAATGAAAAGACCAATAAGTTTCAGAGACTATTTGTCTCATTTGAGGCTCAAAATTTTGGCTTTAAGTTTTGTCGTCCTCTATTATGCTTAGATGGGACATTCTTAAAAGGAAAGTTCAAGGTATGCATACTAGCAATTACAGGAATAAATGGCAATGGATGTATACTTATCTTTTTTTATTATTCGATCCAAGTATGATTTCATTATTCCTTGTTATTATTAATATGTAAAAGCGTTAATTGTGAATTGATAATTATTTTCTTCTTTATTTGATATTGTTGTAGAAATATTCCCTTTTGGGATGGCCGTTGTTGATTCAGAGATTGTGCAAAATCGATATTGATTTTTGAACCATTTGAAGGTTTTTTTGCCTAGTGATAGAGTTTTTACATTTATATCGGATTGGCATTGGGGTTTGGTGAAGTCAATACCTGAAGTTTTTCCAAACTCCTATCATAGCTATTGTAAATGGCATTTGAAGAACAACTTGAGTACTTGTTTCTCGGCCAAAAGCAAGAAGAAATCATTCATCTTGCAGTTGTTTGTGGATTGTGCATATGCCTCTACACATATTGAGTTTTAAACTGCGTTTAATGATTTGAAAAGTGCTGCTGGAAATGAAATAAATGATTTTCTAAAAAAAGCGCCGATAGATCATTGGTCAAATGTCTATTTCCCCGGACAAAGGTATGGAATGATGTGTTCAAATATTGCGAAAAGCTTTAATAGCTAGATTGTGAAAGAACGCAGTCTACCCATTCATCTCGATGCTGGACAAAATTCGTTTAAAGTTGATGACCATGATATTCAACCGGACATGAGAGTTCAAGAAATTGGAACACAGTGTTATGCCCTGACATGGAAAAATATTTTGTCTGAGAAGATTAATGCGAGTAAGACCTGGAAAGTTACGAAGTCAAATGATTTTGTTTTCGAAGTTCAAAAGAAAAAAAAGTCATAAGGTGGACCTTTACTACAGGCATTGTAGTTGCAATGGTTGGAAAATTGAAGGCTTTCCTTGCAATCATGCGGTGTTGTCAATTTTGGCCGATGGAAAATGTGTTTATGATTTTTGTGATCCTTGTTTTTCTAGCATGAATTATCAGAGATCGTACTCCCATGCGATATTTCCTATCCCTAATGTTGATAGGCCAAGAGACGTGACAAATGAATTGCATATTTTACCTCAAGAAGTGAAAGAGAACCGTAGGGCGTCCAAAAAGGAACCGAATTTCAAATACTGGCTCAAAAGTGAGGAAGATGCGTAAGTGCAGAAGGTGTCAACATCTTAGGTTTCACAACAAAAAGACTTGTTCGGAAAGTATCCGTTAATTTTAGTATATCATGTGTACTAGTTGTTAAGTACACTTTACTTTTGATCTTTCTTTGTGTTAATTTGAAGATCGTGAAAAAATTGTTTGGTTTTTATTTGGATTTCTTTAAACTTTTGATGACGGGTTATATTTGTTTCTTAGACATAGATAAAATGAATGGTAAGATTTAACTATTCTTATCTGGATATCTTAAATGTAGATAAAATGAATTGCAATGTTTATTTGCACCAAAAATATGTACTACAATATGAACTTTGCACAGAAATATGGATTGCAATATAAACTTTGCAGTGAAATGTGGACTGCAATATGAACTTTGCAGTGAAATATGGACTGCAAAGTTCATATTGCAGTAAAACAAAAAACCTTTGCAGTGAAATATAAACCGCAATATGAAGTTTGCAGTGAAATATGGACTGCAAGATGAACTTTGCACCTAAACAAGAAGAGTTTGCACCAAAAATATGGATTGCAATATGACATTTGTAGTGAAATATGGACTGCAAAGTTCATATTGCAATAAAACAGAAAAAAATATGGAATGCAATATAAACTTTACAGTGAAATATGGACTGCAAAGTTCATATTACAGTAAAACAGAAAAATTTTGCAATGAAATATAACTGCAATATGAACTTTGCAGTGAAATGTGAATTGCAATATGAAGTTTGCAGTGAAACAGGAAGAGTTTGCACCAAAAATATGGATTGCAATATGAACTTTGTAGTGAAATATGGACTGCAAAGTTCATATTGTAGTAAAACATGAACTTTGCATCAAAAATACGAATTACAAAGTTCATATTGCAGTGAAAATATAGAATACAATATGAACTTTGCACAAAAAAAAGAATTACTACAAACTTTCTTTTTGGATAATTTGTGTTTTTCATAACAGTGCAAATTTGAATTTGCATAAAAGAATTTCAAATACAAAAGGTAAATGACAACACACATGAACATATAAAAAGATGATTGAATAAAATGCGATATTATTATTCATTCAATATCTGTAACAAAGCATTTTTTGCCATGACTGCCTATTACTTACAATTTCACCATAGCTGCCTATTACTTACAATTTCACCATGACTGCATATATTTACAATTTCATTTGTGCCAAAGTAAACATTGAGGTTTCAAACTAATATGTAACAAATATCTAAAGTTTTATAAACAAAAAATATGATGTTTCTATTGTTGTTCATCCTCCTTTTCGAACAGATTTTTGTTTTGCTTCAAAAACTCTAATGTTGCAATTGTTTCAAGATGGACCTTAAGCGATCAGGAATACAGTTCATCTATCAATATTAACCAAACAATGTTTACGCGTTTTTTGTACATCAAATATTTTTCCTTGAATTCTTTTAGAATGTCTTATCCCTGGATAAATCTATCTATAAATTCGCATACGTAGAGTACACAATCAACGCTACAATATCAAAAAAGTTTAGTGTAAGTATTTGTAAATTTGATAAATTTTGAAATAAATAACTTTCATATATATATGTATATATATTACAAAATTCTATGTATTTAATTTACGAAACTTCTTGTCGTGGGCATTCCTTTGAAATAATTTTAGTGTGATCCTCCCCAAGGTAAAGCAGCGCAAGTTGAGAAATTCTGTCACGGCTTGCTTCTAGATAAAATTTTAAAGAATAATAATAATTTAGGAACATGATTTAATAATCCTTTGAAAAGATTAAAAATTGTTAAATTTGTACTCTTACCATCTGTTTGGCATCTTCCAGGAATATGTTTTTCTTCTTGCCTCTTGGAGGCATTGTATTGTAGTGGAATCATGTTCTTGTTTCAAGATTCAAGACAAGTAAAGTCCAGTGGAATCCCTGCTTGTCTTTTTTGTCTTTTTCGGAGTTCATGGGGAAAAATAACATAATTGTGCTGGCATCCACTTCATTTATTATGTTGTCTAAGAACTTCATAGCATTTTTCTTATTCTTGTCTCTAACAAAAGTCTGTATTAACAAAAAGTTTTTATTTAACAAACTAATATCATTATTGAAAGATTGAAAAAGTTCATTATTTGAAGTAGGTGATTACCCAAGCCATAGAGGAGAATATAATGCTTGTCGATTCATTTGGAAATAATCTCGTCTTCAAATACATTATGTACCAATTTATGATCTGTGTTCATGTAACATGTGTTATTATTCAAAATGTGCAAATAATTATATAAGGAAACCTTTAATTTTCTTTTTATGTATTACTTGTATGTCCACAAAACCACTGCACATCAGGTCCTCTAACAGATTCCCTATTATGTGGAGATGGCTTTTACTCTTTTACCAAGCAACAGCCCAGTATGATATTATAACATGAGAAATATAGCTAACTTTACGATGAGCATTTATTGTGCAAAATATGAAGTGTAATATGAAATTTGCAGTAAAATATGAAGTTTGCACCAAAAATATGTACTGCAATATGAACTTTGCAGTGAAATGTGGACTGCAAAGTTCACATTGCAGTGAAATAGAGAAACTGTGCAAATAAATATGGACTGCAATATGACGTTTGCACTTAAAAATATGGACTGCAAAGTTCATATTGCAGTAAAATATGGATTGTAATATGAACTATGAACAATAAATGTGAACTGCAAAGTTCACATTGTAGTGAAATTTGCACTGCAAACTTCATGTTGGAGTGAAATTTGCACTGCAAACTTCATGTTGGAGTGAAATGTGGACTACAAAATTCATATTGTACTCCATATTTTATTGCAATATGAACTTTGCAGTAAAATATGGACTGCAAAGTTCATATTGCAGTATAGAGAAACTGTGCAGATAAATATGGATTGCAATATGAACTTTGCAGTGAAATATAGACTGCAATATGAAGTTTGTACAAAAAAATATGGACTACAATATGAAGTTTTGCACCAAAAATATGTACTGAAATATAAATTTTGTAGTGAAATATGAACTGCAAAGTTCATATTGCAGTAAAATATGGATTGCAATATGAACTTTGCAGTGAAATGTGTACTGCAAAGTTCATATTGCACCAAAAATATGGACTTCAATATGAACTTTGCACTAAAATAATGTACTGCAAAGTTCATATTGCGGTGAAACAGTAAAAGTTTGCGGTAAAAATATGGACTGTAATATGAACTTTTGCACCAAAATTATGGGCTGCAATATGAACTTTATTGTATTTGCAGCATATATATTCATTAATGATTTGTTGCAAAGACAAGTTTGCAATGATCATAAATATAGACATAACAAATGATTAAAGAATTTACATTCTATCTCCATGCTTGAAAAAGGTATCAAGCAAATCTTGCTGATCTTTGTCCAAGTACTTATACAATTTACTTTTTTTTCTTTCATATTGGAGAACTCGGTGTTCGTTGGTGATCCATCATGAGTTTCATACTCATCCACATCAATTGAGTCTTTATTAGCAACAAAAGGAATATTATATTTTGTTTCATCCATTTTTTCCCTACCTATCAAGTTTAAGCTTTGATTTTCCAGCTTTTTTTGTTCATCCATATTAAAAGGATCTTTCTTTTCATCCTCCTTGGGGATCTCTTTCTTATCATGGTAAATAAAAACCTTGTAATCTTTTGATATTCTTGCTTTCTTCTTTAACCTTAGGATAAATGATTTAATTCTTGGCTCTTCGTTATTTCTTTGAAGAATATCTGGCGGAGTTTCTATGGTGAAAGGTTCTTCGGTAGCAGTTAGACATTCAAAGTCAATGTAATCGGTTTTGTCATCCATGATTAGAGGGTTTTTAACCACATTGCTATCAATCAACTACAATTCCTTATTTTTTTGTCTCAATCTTTCATTATATTCTTTCAAAGTTTCAACTATTTTACTTTCATTATTCTTTGTTTTGTGAAGCTGTTCAGTTGGAAGATTCACTTCTTCAGTTGGTTGTTCCTTAACTTCTTCAGTTATAAGAAGTTTATGTTCTTTGAATTTTTCACTCAGAAGCTTTTGTTCTGTTTCGGATATATCATCCAGAACTTCCACCACTAAGATGTATTAAAAAAGGAAAGAGAATGAAGATATATTAAAAAAGAAGCTGTAGTTATTAATAATCTGAATTAATTGTATGCTAAAACAAGTTTGTACAAAAAATATGGAATGCAATATGAACTTTATACCAAAAATTATGGACTGCAAAGTTTACATTACGGTGAAATATGGACTACAATATGAACTTTGCACCAAAATTATGGACTGCAAAGTTCATATTGCAGTGAAACAAAGAAACTTTGCAGTGAAATATGGACTGTAAAGTTCATATTGCAGTGAAACAGAGAAGCTATGCAGTGAAAATATTGACTGCAAAATTCATATTGCTATGCACAAAAAATATGGACTACAACGTTCATATTGTAGTGAAATATGGACTGTAATATGAACTTTGCAGTCCACAAAATATAATTATAATTAGCAAGAGATTTTGTGTAAGTACCTTTTCGGGGTCTAATTTATTCAAGGAAAGATTAGATATAGCTTCTCTAGCTTGAAACAGATTCCAACGAACAAACCTCGATGTTTCATCATTGTAACTTTCATTTGGTTCAATGATTTTGTAATGCTCATAGAACCAATACTGCAATTTTATGTCAAATAAATGTACTATGTTATAGTAGCTAATTTTTAGATTAAAGTAATGAAATACTTACAAGAAGTTGAAGGACACATCCTAGGTGTCTTGAAAAGACTCGTTGTAAAAAATTTTAATATTTTGCATCAAGTGATTATAGTGAACTATAGCCCATGTTATCTTGCTTATGTTCTCAAAATCCTCGATGTGCGAAATGAACGACTAGCCAATTACACCTTGTGAACTGGTAAGGAAAATAGTGACAACCATGTACAAGTATTCATCAACCTGGCAAAGTCTTCTGCATTTTCTTTGCCTTCTTCCTTCAACATCTTAATCAATGCTGAGATAATTACATCTTTCTTTAAAATCTTCAGATCTTTGAAGTGTCTCTCGACAAATTTTGATTATGTTGATTTCACCATTGTCTTTGGAAAGAATACTACTTTTTTTCCTACTTTTGGTAGTTCAAAAATGAGTGTAACATCATCGGCGATCAATTGTAATAGCTTCCTGCCCAGAATAAATCCGTCTTACTTCAAAGAGTATAACTTCATAATTTGTAAGATTGGCTTTGAGATTCTATCTATAGTTTTGACATCTACTTTCTTATCGTAGATAGCCTTGAAGAAAACCCTCAAACGGCATTCTCATGATTGCTTTGAAGTGTGTTTGGGTATATAATCTCTTTGTTCATCAATCAGTTTAATTACCGGTTGTAAATTGCACCTGAAATACCGTTGGCTGGTGATCAGAAGGCGTTTTAGTCTTTTTCTTAAGACCTTTCTTTTGTGCCTTTGATTCTTTATGGCTTTTCGATGGATTGGAAGGTGTTCCCATCTTATTAATCTTTGTTAGAGATCTTTCTACTGTTTCTATTACTCTTTTCTTTCCCATTTGTTTTTAATTGCAATTTTATCCTTCCCTAAAAGATTTGAAAGCAAAGCTGTCACAAAACACTGAATGCATATGTAAAAAAAATATGGACTGCAAAATTCATATTGCAGTGAAACAGAGAAACTATGGACAGAAATTTGCAGTGCAATATGAACTTTGCACCAAAATTATGGACTGCAAAGTTCATATTGTAGTATGGACTGCAATAGACTTTGAATGAAATTGTACAGTTCATATTGCAGTGAAATTTGCATGTAAACTTCATGTTGGAGTAAAATTGGACTACAAAGCACATTGCAGTGAAATTATGCAATATGACTGCAAAAAGACTACAATATGAACTTTGTAATGAAATATGGACTGCAAAGTTCATATTGCAGAAAATTTGTACTGCAAACTTCATGTTGGAGTAAAATATGGACTGCAAAGTTCATATTGCAGTGAAATGTGGACTGTAATATGATCTTTTTAGTGAAATTTGGACTGCAAAGTTCACATTGCAGTGAAATTTGGACTGCAAACTTCATGTTGGAGTGAAAGATGGAGTGCAAAGTTCACACTGCAGTGAAAAAGTACTGCAATATGAACTTTGCACCAAAATTGTGGACTGCAAAGTTCATATTGCAATGAAATGTGGAATGCAATATGAACTTTACATTGAATTGTGGACTGCAAAGTTCACATTGCAGTAAATTTTACACTGTAAACTTCATGTTAGAGTAAAACATAGACTGCAAAATTCACATTACAGTGAAATATGGTCTGCAATATGAACTCTGCACGAAAATTATGGATTGCTAATGTAACGCCCCCGCCTTAATTTACAAGATAACGCATGTAATTAAGGCCTGGAGCGTTACTAACCTATCTTAATAAGACTAAGATAGGTATGTAAAAAGAAAAATAACAACAAAAGATATGGTATCACAATACATACATTACATATTATAATATGATGTACAAGTACACATAAACCAAACCATACGAACAACCAAAGTATATAAACTCCTCGGGTTAGCCGTGGCTTCCCGAAAAATACACATATGTCACAAAAGACCAAAATATATACGTAGTATCAGAGCCTCTATATCGCTCCTGACCCGGTCATGTCCTTATCCTTGTGGGACTCGTGAGTACCTGAAATGTTTTAAAGAAAAAACCGGGGTGAGCCATTTGCTCAGTAGGGGGGTATCAGGCATATATTCAAAAAGGGTTTATAAACACATCTTTTAGACTATGGTAATATCAATATTATCAACCGAAAATCCAAAATTCATCAAGTAATCATGCATGAACGTGCTAATACAGGTTACCTCCCGTGTCAACCGATTACTGTATAATAGAAAGCCTGAGTGATGAATAGACTCCACTGCTGCCAAGATGTCATAACCTGGGATCAATTGTCCTGATCCCACACAAGTATAGATAACAATAACCCTGGGATCATTCACCCGACCCCATATAAATATAGATAATCACAAAACCATAGTGCCTTGCCAATTTGCCTAGGTTCCCGGACTCCACACCGGTGGCTTATAGGCGGCCAAACTTTGCTCCCCCAGGGGTTTAGGGCTTTTCAACCCAAGGGCACCGAGCCCTGCCTATTTTTCTATCCCGGCAAGCACTATACATTCAATTCATTTTCCAGTTTCCAAGAGTCACCAGCTCTTCAATACATAGATAAATGATATAAGCCTCTGAGAAACATATACTTGAACAGGAGTCATAAGCCATACTAGAGCCTCCACGCCTTTGAAAATTGCCGAGCTTCCGGTTGACACCATAGTAACATACAATATGCATAACATGATGCTAATTATCCACATGAAGCATATTATGCCATTTATACTTTACCAAGTTCAACCCATATCCCTTGGCATCAAAAGTTCACAAATAAATTACTTTTAAACCATGTCGTAGATATATCGCCAAGGGTATTTTATTTAGTTCAAACAACTCTTTATATCAAGTATACATGGCATATTATGCCTCCAATCATATATTCAATATCACACATATCATGCAGCATCATAAATATATGTATACGTTCAACTTTCTAATTTTATATAAATCAAGCGCATGAATTGTCAAGCAATAAACTCATTTTATTGATTTTTGAAAGTAAGAAAACCCCTACCTCAATTTATGAGTAAGAAAGAAGAAATAGATTTGATGCTCCAAGCCCTCCCAAAAGGGATCCTCAAGGTAGAAGATGATGAACAACAAGTTAGGAGGTGTTTGGGATGATTTTTGATGCTTAATCTTTCGGTCGGGAGTAAAAATGGGTAAGGATTACTCAAGAACACTTATCTCTCTCTCTCTCTAGAACTCTCTAGAATTTAATAGAAGATGTTGGAAGATGTTGGATCAAGGATGGGTAAAGGAGGGGTTTAAAACGAATTTTAAAACCATTTAAGTCGGTTGCTACAGTAACCGCGCACATGGTTTTGGCTCTAGAACACTGTTTTCGTTTTGGCCATAACTTTCGACTCAGAACTCCGATTGGGGTGTTCTTTATATGCACGGAAAGGTAATTCAATGATCTAAAACTTTCTAAGAGGAAGTTTTCCTAAATTATGGAATCATTTTTCTCAGAAATTCACCAAAGGAAGTGCTTTGCCAACACGCCATCAAACAACCATAATTTTATGGTGGGCTTAATTCGCACCCTGTTTTGACCCACAGGAAGTGCGAATTAGCCTTTGGATAAAGAACAAAAGTTGTAGAATGACGAAAATTCTAGAGACATTCGCGGGCAAAATGCCAATTTGGATAAGTAAAGGAGGGATTACGATAGCCCAAAGTTAACTCGAATTAGGGGGTCACAAAGAATCCAAAACTTCCTATTTACGAACCGAAATTGATTCGGACCACCCGAATCATCAAACGATTATTCTCATATATATAAAAGAGTTAATATAACACAATTAACATTAATTTAAATACAAGATGCTACAGCTAAGTTCTTATTGTAATGAAATATGGACTGCAATATGAACTTTGCAGTGAAATGTGGACTGCAAAGTTCACATTGCAGTGAAATTTGCACTGCAAACTTCATGTTGGAGTAAAATATGGACTGCAAAGTTCACATTGCAGTGAAAAAATTACTGCGATATTGAGTTTGCACCAAATCATTATATGCAAATCAATAACATAATAAATCATTGATATGCCAAATTGAGTTTCCAATACAAATAGGTTAGAAAATATCAGAGAAATCTATGAAAATCATTGATACATCCTGAAATATATAGAACCATAGAAGTTGCAATGTGAACTTTGCAAGAATTATGAAATAAGTTTTTCAATTGGTGACTAGAAACCCTAGCTGTTATAAATAGTCGAAAAATATACAAATATTGCGAAATCATTTACTATAAACCCTGATTTTCATCAAAAGCACATAAACACATATATTATAAATCCTAAAAAATGAAGAAGAGCGATAGAGAGAAACGTAATACTCACCTGCTATGGTATGATCGTCATCGAGGGTTGAAAAGGAGGCCGGCGGTCTAAAAATTACAGCGACGAGGCTTCTTTGTTCTCTTCTCTCTTCTCTGTTCTTCGCTAGTGTTGGTTGGTGTTCTGTGGTTTCGAAGAGCAGCAATGCTGATTGAGAGGGAAAATAAGAGGAGAAGTAATGTATTTTGGTTTTAATGCATATTGGTATTTATTTGTTTATTTTAAGGGTTGAGATGTCATTTTGCAATGGAAAAAAGAGACACGTGTCATCTCATCAATAAAATGCAAAATAGGCCCTTCATTTACAAGAGTTTTATTCCTTGGCTTTAGTGCGAAATTTTTTCTTGAATAAGCCCTATATTTTAATCGTCCGTAAATATTATTTGTTGTATGAGCGTCATGTAATAAGTTTGAAAATGTCTTACTCAGTCTGTAAATATCGAGTATGTAGATTTGTATTTACTTGTCATTGATAAGTAACAAGTACTTATTAGCTTGTTATTGAGCAAATAAAAAATAGAGTGTTATCAAATATTTTGTGGAATACAAGCAGCGGCCACCTATTTTTGTACCTCCATTTAAATAGGATTTCATAATCTATCAGATGATATTTTTTTATATAATTTGATTTGTTACACGTTAAATATTTAATTTAAGAAAAAAATAATCTCAACTTTTTATTCACTAAAATAAAATGAGTGAAAAAACTAAAATTATTAATTCAATAATGATAAACATCTATACATAAAAAAAAGGGGTGCAAATTCTTTTTTGATTTTATAATCACTAGTTTTATTAAATAAAAAAGTTAACGAGTTTAACAAGTGACCTGAAATCATTAATGACAAACCCATAACTGATTTGTTATCATTTTGTATCAAATGGGCGAATTTGATAACCACCCAAATTTGTTAAAAGTTTACCCATTAACTTGTAATTTCGTTTCAATTCTTGTTATATTATCATGTAGAAACACTTCACTCTTAGTTTCACCTCACTACTTTAAATTTGTGCTCCTTAACACTTTTATATTCATAGATCACTCCACTTATTCCTTCTTCCTTTCTCACAATCCTTTTGTTGCCACCATTTTCACTCCTCTTGCTACAACTACCACCCATCATCTTCATTCCATCTCTCTCGGTGATAGCGCGAGTGGCAACAACCATGTGCCTGGGAACCAGTTAATAGCTCTATCACCCATCATCTCTCCTAGTCATTTCTTTATTGTCTTTTCATTTATCTCATGTTTCTTTAACCACCACTAGTCTCTTTCACTCCTCTCGCCCAAATCCCAGTTGTGTATTAATATTTACTCGGTCCATGTTAAGCGAGTAAATACATATTTACTAGATTGGCATGACCCGGGTAAGTATTTACTCAACCAACATGACCCGAGTAGTATTTACTAGATTGGCATGACCCGAGTAAGTATTTACTCAACCAACATGACTTGAGTATGTATACATTTACTCGCTTAACATGGGCAGAGTCAGAGTAGGATAAAAAAAATTAAAATTGAAGGGTTCAAAACAAAGTTAGAAATTGATTTTATGGTTTATATTATAACTAGAGTTCCAAATTAGAATCCAAATCAATCAATAATAGAAAAGAAATAGTTGACGAGAGCAAATTCATCCATTCACACCGTAATGTAAATAGTAGTAGAGAAAGCCTACCACCTAAACCAAACACCCCGCTACTCTTTACTTCATGTTTTTTGATATATTTGTTAGATAGGTTTAGATGTATAATGATGAAAATTGTTTTCAATTGATAAGAAAATTCAACAATTTTTCTTATAAGTTGCAAAGAGAGAACCAAAGGATAAGGTGTCACCAGAATCTGTGGTGGTGAAAGAGGCGATAGAAATAGGTGAAAAAAGGGTTGTGTGTAAATAAAAAACACGGGGCCTTTTTTTTAGTGAAGTGTTTTCAAGTTATTTGGTGTGTTTACTTTAATGCAGATGAACTAAAAAGTCCATGGCCTTTCATATTACTTGAATATATTTATATTAACAATGAAAGATTAGGTTTAAATATGATGCAATCAAAACAGATGTTTAAGATATTTGAAATTTATTTTCACATATGCGACTAGTAATAAATTGGTCAATTTGCTAATTAATGGTACACATTCCATCGGTAAACATTTGCTTTGTTTATTTACATAATAGGGCATTGTCAACTAAATCCAAAGACGACTGGATAAACTGACTCCGTATCAAGAGATAAGAATTGTCATCATCAATATGTATGCCTTTATCATCCACCATTGTCCCCAATTTTGCATACTTGGTCCACCTCTTCAAGATGTATTTATCGAGCAACTCCTCAATATGCACAAATTTCATCAAATATGCAATGATGTGCTTACATGGGATTCCGACACTTTCAAACATTTTGTAACTCCTATAAGCAAAATCTAAATCTTTTTCATAAACAAGTTTGCGAAATTTACTTGTTGCAGCTTTCGTTATTTGAATGTCATATATACGCTGACTGCCAGTTTCCTTAACAAACACATGTAGCTAAAGCTATCAAGTACTTCACACTCAAACTTGTAATACATCTTATTTGTGTAAATACCAGTCATTTTTATTCCAAGTTTAAGCTTCTCAATTATATTTTTGTGATTGGCCATCAACTCTTCATTACGTTGGCGTACAAGTCCCCTGCCAAACTGTATCATAAAATCCATAAATAAATTGCTCTTAGAAACAAATCTTTTTAAAAATGCATGACCACTCTCTGCTCATTGGCTACTTGACATGTCATTTGAGAAAACTTGATTAACGTATGCAGGAATCCATTTTGAACAAATTTGATATTGATCTTGCAAGCATTTATTTCCTTCAAACCCACTTTTTTTTAATAAAACTTTCCCATTCTAGATCAAATTCTTTGGGAGTCTCTAATTTTTACATGCAAGCTGAGAACTCATTCTTGTAAATACCATATTTCACTAGAGCAATCTTCTTAAAAAATTTCATTAATATATGGCAATTACAATACATGTGATAAAAATTAAAGAAAGTCTTACGAATAAAGGCTACGCATATATATATTATAAAAAATTCATTAATATATGCAAACTATAATACATGTGAAAAGTATTTGGAAGAACAATAGGGAAGGCCTTAGTCATAGCTGGGTCTTGATCAGTAATAATCAACTTCGAGGCACCGCCAGGCATATTTTCCAAAAATTTAGTAAATAGCCATATAAAATTATCAACGCTTTCATGATTCAAAAATTCATAAGCAAAAATAATTGTTTAACCATGATTGTTAAACCCCATTATTGGTGCAAATGTCATTCCATACTGATTAGTGTTATACGTAGTATCAAAGATTACCACATCACTATAAAAGTTATAAGCCCACCTTGAAATTACATTGAATAAAAAATAACGAGTAATCTTTCGTTCCTCATCAGCCTCAATTTCAAAAGTAAACGACGAATTCTTGCCTTTTTCCAATTTTAAATACTTATAAAAACATTTCACCATTAAGCCCATTCTTATTAGCACGTATATCCTTTTCATGGTTACATAAATCCCATGCACCTAATATTTTTTATACCTCCAGATTGCACTCCATGAAAACTAAATTGTTGATGCTGGGGTATATTCACCATGGACAACTGTTTAGTTAAAGATTTTGTTGCGGTTGAAACATTATGATGAGACCTTAAAAGGGGTAGAAAGCGGGTGGATGTGCCCTAATTAAAAACAATAACAACGTATTTTTCGGAATTTGACTTTAAACACTACAAGAAAAACGGGATTAGGTGACGAAACCTTAAGTGAAGCCTGAAAATTGGTCACATTTTGTTAGATTTTGTGAGGCCTTTCTAAAGGTCATCACATAAAGGTATTTTTTCCTTTGTCCAAAAAAATTCCTCACTTTTAATTTTATAATCGTCACTTATTGTTTAGTGGGAAATTTCAGCGCCCAAATTTCATTGTCAATAGGTGAGGAAATTATATGAGCATCATATTTAATTTTATGTGATGCCCTATAGATCAAATGTGACCCCCTAAAATCCTCATATAAACCTTATTATTAAAAAAAATAAGAGTAAAAAAAAGTAAAAGTACTATAGCTTAAGCCACTACACCAAAAATGGAGATTAAATCCATAACAAAACCAGTCACAAATTCTGTTTTTCTATTAACATAACCGATCACAAATTTTTCTACGACTTATTTCCAAAAGAAAATTTTGAGTTCCATCTTTTTTTTTTATCATCACTTCCCACGTACTACTTGGATACAACATATAGTTGGATGTTTATGGTATGAATTTTTTGATCCGTTTATCCCAATCCAAACTGAATATGTTAAGATTTTTTATTATTAAATATAAAATATATACCAATCCGATCCCTTTAAGATCGAATCATTTTGACATAGATATACTAATAAACATTTATATATGTATCTCGCTAGCAATCCGATCTGACATAGATATACATTTGTAGGGAAAGGATCTTAAGTGGACCAACTTTTTGGTCCTTAAATGCGGAACGGTCATTTTGAGGGAGTAAACAGATGAATTTTTTGATAAAATTTAGTGAAAATGATCTCCATGATTAGTAGATTACCTTTGCCAATTTTCAACGAAAAATTCAATCGGGAAAAGAGTTAACTAAAAAATTGATATATATGTGCATTTTTAGCCGTTAAAATTTAAGATTTTTAGCTAACCTACTTTCCGGTTGAATTTTTTGATAAAAATTGGCGGAGATGATCTACTAATCATGGAGATCATCTTCACCAAGTTTCATAAAAAAATTGTCCCCTCAAAATGATTGGTCCGTATTTGAGGACAAAAAAAATGGTCCTCTTTAGATCTTTCCCCTACATTTGTATATGTATGTACATATATGTATATATCCTTACACTTAATTCTTCAATTTTCCTATAAGATATCTATTTGGTAACAAATTCAGATACATTTGGTAAAATAACACTCGACATGATACAAATCGAACACAAATTATAAGTTAATGGGTAAAACCTTAACAATTTTGGGTCATGTTGGTGCTGACCCAATAAAAGGCAATAAGTTAACGAGTTAAGCCAGTTAGCATTTGTTAACACAATAATAACCGTTAAAACCTATTAATAATATACATGTAGAAGGTTCAAGTTACATCGGTGTAAGATTAAGAAGTTTTACACCCACCACAACTTTTTCTCATATTCATAATTTATCAATTCCACAATTAAATAATCTATTTTGATTATGTTTATCAAGCGTGCGACGTTACAAATCAATCTGATATTTGTAACCATATAATCACTGTACTTACTTTTACTTAATTTTTGTAAGGTTCATAATTCAATATATAACATGATTATGATGATAGATTTATGCATCTCCAATTAATTTAAATTTTTACATGCATCTTTGAGATATTATAATTGACCGAGTATAAACTTAATTTTACAATAAAAAAAATTAATGTAAAATTTGTTTTGCATGCTGTGGATATATTTTTTTAACAATTATATTATGATGTTTCATTAATAAAACTTTAAAATAAAAACTTTTGGAATTTGGTCAAATATAGGCCTTTAATTTACAAAAAATATTATTCTCCAATTCTTTTGCAAAAAACTTTTTCAAATAAGTCATATTTTTTAATATCCCATATAATTAATTAATTTAACAGTTTAATCGATGAAAAATGAAATTGATAGGAAGTTATTGACGGGTGTAAGATTTCATTGTTATACACTTGAACCTTATCGAGCAAAGTTCAAATGATACATATGTAAGATTAAATAGTTTTATACAAAAAGTAACTTAGAACATAATTAGTATTATATATACAAAAAAGAAGAAGGCATAAATGACTTGACCCAAAATTTGAGTTCCCTCATTTTTTTTTTCTCATTTTCATTTTGGTTGCCGCTTGCTTATCTGCTCTTACTTTTCTTTCAAAGAAGAAAAAATACCAAAACCTTTCTCTCTTTTTCTTATCTAGAAAGTTTCTACACTAACACCGCGCCACTCAGCATTGCCGCCGCTCACCATAGCTAGCTACTCCTCTTCATTCGTCCTCTTTGGGCACACCATTCGTCTTTCTCGCGACCTCCATTGTTAACTAACCTTAGCGGTGCTCAAGCTAAAAAATCTTGCAATATAAGAAGGTAATATCTCAATCGTAGAAATTTGATCTATCTAAATATGTTATTTAATTCTTATTGTTTGATTTAAATTATTTTTGGATAAGAATTGGGGATTTTCTAACCCAGTTCAGGGGAGAATTGGGGATATTTTATCCCTAATTTAGGGATTTTACCTTGAGAGAGTGGTCTGGGTATTTCCGATTTAGTTTTAAGTTGAAGCTCTCAAAATTTGGGAATTTTTCGAGATAATAGATCATTGTTCTTTTGTACTAAAGATTTGAGAGTGCTGTGTGTATTTGTTTCGAAATATGCTATATGATTCGAAGGTGATTTGGATCTTCTATAGTGCTATTTACTCGGTGTGGCTGTGTGTTTTCTAGTAGTGCCGTGTAGAGCTGTGTGGATTTTTGAATCTGAATTGTGCACGCTTGAATCTGCCATGGCTGTTGTTGAACTCGGCGGTGCTTAATTCAGATCTATTTTTGCGTGGGATTTCATTTTAAATCCGGGCACTACCTTGCTAGATCTTGAATATGTGTGTATTTGTTTGGTTAGAAATATGTTCTTATACTCGAGATTTGTTGTGTGTTGCGTACTTGAATCTGTTGATGATCTGGTCTGAATATTATTTTGTTTATAATTTGAATATGAAAATCTGTGGTAATAATATGTTTTAAATCTGTTATTGCTGTTAATTTTTTTGCTGTTAATACTGCTGCAAATTTGAATTTGTTGCTGCTGAGAATCAGTTTTTCAATCTATACATTGCTGTTTAAATCTGTGCTGAGTTTTGTTCTATTGATTGCTGTGAGAACTGTCCATATGATATGTTTTATTGCTATGAAATAACTGATTTTAATTAGTTGTTAATTGCTGAGAGAAATTGGTGCTATAAAATCTATTTGTTTGGCTACATTGTTCTTGTTTAAAGGTTGTATCTAATAGGTTATTAAGCACACTTTTACAAATCTGGAACTTATGTAATATACTCTTGGATGAGCTTTGTTTTGAATATTTTATTCTTGTTGGGGTTATCTCGGAAATTCTGTTATAATTAAATGGGTTATATAATTAATTTTTACATTTTTCTTGGGAACGAGATGGGGTTTACACCCTCCAGCCTCCAAACGTCACTGGGCCATTGGTTGGCCTTAATGTAATCCACTCACTGTGGAGTAAGTCAAAGGTTTTAAGGATATATGACACCTTTGGCTAGGATATATACCTTCAGTTAATTTTGATATCCATTGCAGATTTAAGAATGGGTTAATTTAGTCCCCACTCCCCAGCACTACCAATTATTTTTTTCTTATTACCTTGTAAATCCACGTACATTTTGCTAAATATTGTGGTAGTTAACTAGTGAACAAACTGGAAAACAAAAAACTCTATCCGGATTATATATTATCCCAGTTTCTTTTAAGGCAATCGAGGATAGTTTTAATACCAACTTTGTATTCTAATGCATATTTATATGGTTTCCTCATACAGGCGTACTTTCTTATGAAAGCATCTAAGATGAAGGATGTAGGATGTAGGTGATGCCTTTGCATTTGGATATGCTCTCTTCTTAGCCTCTGTATTTGGTACGCCTTCTTTTTGTTCCATCCTAGTCTTTTTTTCAATCTATTTGTTACTAGGATTGCCCAACTAATTAAGTTATGTCATTGTTAAAGTAGGTGAATAAAGGAAGTTTTTACTTTTATATACCTACAGCACAAATTTTGATGGGACTTTAATATTTGTTGATGAAGGTATAAGATTGGCAGCTACATGTAAACTTATACCCGCAGCACCGTTGTTAGGTCTTTCCATCGCTGCATTAGTTGTTTTCTTTTCAGCCTACGTTCAAGACAAACTCTGATGTAAGATATTTTCTCTAGACTCGGTAACCAAAAATTTGGTGCGGTATTAGTTTAATTTTGGTAAAACCAAAAATATCCAAAGTAACAAAACACACTATATTACTAAAAAAAACTAAAATTAAGTTATTTAAGTATATTATATATACATAAACCTATGAAGCATAGACTCTACTCGCGACACGCGTTTTGACACGACACACGATACACAATTTTTCTAAAATGTAGGACACGACACGTGGGGGGACACGTTCTTAATTAATTAATTATATATGCAATACATTGTAAATATTTAAGAATTCAATAAAATGAAACTAGATTGCATTAATAACCCAAACACTCAAAACATGATCACTAAATTGTTATATAATTAAAGCATCAAAAATCATACATAGAGTAAATCGTTCCATAGAATAATAGAAAATAAAAGAAGAACATAAAAAGTGGCTTAGTTGCCTCATCCTTAGTTGATGTTGCAATGAAGAAACACTAGTATTGGAGACTATAATTAAATTCAAGTGTCAGAGAGACCGAGAGAACGTCGGAGTATCCGACAAGTGTCTGGCTCGACACGTGGCCTCTAAGAGAGTGTCCGTGCTTCATAGACATAAGCACACTATGCATTCATATGTGAAATAATTAGAGCTAAGTCATATATTAAGTCAAAACTCAAGGTTAATTTGGGATTTTAATTTGTCCCGTTGAAACCATAGTTTTTGGAAGTTTGTGGTCTACGGTTTTTATTGCTTAATACTTATGTGGTTTAGTGCTTTGTTATAGGGTTTTAACATGTTGAACTGTTTGATTTTTTATTTTATTTTTTTGATGAGAAACTTAACTTCATTAATATAAAAAAATAGAAGTACAAAGCAATTGGATGAGAGATCCAACGAAAAGAACAAAATGTAAAAGATAAGGATCCTATGCATCTGGGGCAAAGCTTTTGGGATCCAAACGAAACAAGTAATTCTCTATGCTGTCAAAAAGCTTAGCCGCTTTAGCCCATAATCTGACTATGAAACATGCATGATTCCATATTTCCTTCACATACTACTCTTTGTTTTCAAATATCCTCATGTTCCTCTCTGTCCATATCAGCCATGCAATAACTTGAACAAAAAATCTCCATATAACTTTAAAAGTCTCTTCATTACTTTTGAAATTACATTCTATTAATATAAACTCAGCCCAGATCTTAGGTAACACTCTTACCACACCCATTGTAGACATTAAATTCATCCAAATATGTCTTGAGAAGATGCAATGCAATAGTATATGATTTAGACTCTCTATGTCATTGTAGACATTGAATGTGTATATTTGTACCTATAAATTCATCTTTAAATACGAACTTGTAATTAATGGTAATAAATAAAGTTTTATTTATAAAGTTAACGGCGATACTGTGATAAATGAAACTTATGTCTTCATAATTGCCTACCTAATCTCGTACATTTTAATTCATTAGCAATTTTCATTGTAGACATTGTTGTAATTTTTTATTTATTAGCAATTTTCTACACCTATTTTATTTTGTAAGAAGATATGAAGTAAATGAAAAATATGTTTCGGGAGAAGATGATTCAAGAAGCAACACCCGAGGGTACTCCACCAAACTCTATTTTGGCAGACATGGATGTTCAATTTCGAATACTAGGTGAGAAGCTTGGGAGGAAGGTTTGATTGGTGGTGTCGGTGTTTTTTCACGCATGAAGAATTGAAGGAGCAAATGAGGGCCTTCATGGTTGGATCTCAAGGACGACAACAATTACGTGTCCATTAAGATGATCCATACTATAATGAATTAGGTTATTATAACATTAATGACTAATTTAAGGAGTTAGTCTTTTTGTTTATGATGAACTTGGTAGATTATCTCTTTTTTTGTTCCTCAACATGTATCGAGGGAGAGTTGATGGAAACTTAGTTCCAGAATCGTTTAATATTGCGTATAGACCGAACAATTTTTTTTTTATGTAAAACCCTAGTGCGGAATTGGATTTTACCTTCGAGATCTCTCTGGTTTGATCTCGTCTCAGCACGAACAGGGATTGGTGGAGACGAATCGAGAACACGGGCTCGATAGAACCTCAAGATCTTCTATCGTATTCCTTACGCTGTGCAATCCTGTACCGAGTGTGGGCCGCGATATCACCAAGATCTCTTTTTATACTCTCTACGGCACAAACCCTAAATTCGTGAAAATTATTATGTTGAGAGAAGAGGCAAGGCTGGCATATATATAAGGCTACGATAGGGACCCTAAGGAGAAATAAGTGTTTGGGCTTACTATGAAAAACTGGAATCCTAATTCGATTAAGAATTGATTCATTCCATAAATTATAATTCACACCACTAAAGAATTATAATTGCACTCCCGTCATTATCTCAAAAATTATATTTCGAGCTCCTTGTTATTAAATACTTATTATTCTCCCCACGTTAAGATTTCAGATAACCGTCATTTAAATTAAATTACTAACAATTATATTTAAATGACTTCTTAATCCTTGAGCGTACCACTTAACTTATTTGACATGTCGGATTAACATAATCCACCTACAGGGTTTGACATAATCAAAACTTATAAGCTTCTCAAGAGGTTATCATCAATCCCTATATCGGGACGTGAATTCTGTCAATAATTAATATTCATCATACATATAGTGTCGCCATCCAATTCATGAAGATTATTGATTCATAAATGAATCTCACTCTTAATGAGCCAAAACAACAAATACTACATATATATGTCTATTAATTATTTTAAGATTAAGAGCATAAGTAATCATAATAACTATGGGATTTTAAATTATTTTATATAGTCAGTATAAAAATAATTAACCCAAACTGGTCCTGTTCAAGAAACACAAAGTGTACTAGCACAACGAGTTAAAACTGTACTGTTTCCTGTAGTCAAGATAAACTACTAAAACTTGTACTACAATCCTACCGATGGTTGTCCAATTCCATCTAAGACCGTAAACCAATAAACTTATATTCCATAAGAACCAACGATATGATCCTCTGTGTGTAAGCTATACTCTACACACCAAATCATCTACTATATGGAATAAAAGACACACATGCACAATATTTAAATAAATAATATAATGCAACCATTGCCCATAAAGATTCTCATTTAAATAGCAAAACCGAGTCTATATAACATATCAAAATCAATAATAATAAAATCATGGCTTTTAGTATATCACTTTAACAAGAGTGAATGTTAAACTTTAACTATATTAGCATTGGGACGATTTTTGGTATATTTTGTTGTGTAACTATTTTGGACATACATTAGTTTATATAAATGTATGTATTTTTTGGAATGTGTATCAAGTTGTCTTTCTTATACATTATTTTATTTTTTAATTATAATTATAATTATAAGAGTAAACAGCCCAATTGGCCACTAAACTATCAGTTTTGTACCACTTTGCCCACTAATCTTTAAAACGAACCATTTAAGCCATCAAACTTTTCAGCGAGTACCATTTAGCCCATTCCGTCCAAATGAAGCGTTAAAAGTGACGGAATGAAGCCACGTGCCTAGCACATGACTTTATTTAAGGGCAAAATGGTCATTTTCTCAACTTCACCTCTTCCTCTTCATCTTCACCCTTGCCTCCTCCTCCGACACCCTACCCTCCGCCTCCGCCTCCGTCACACCCTCCCCTCCGCCTCCGCCTTCGTCACAGCCTGCGCCGGCGCCGATAACACCCGTTTGCTTCTCGTGTTCGATTTCTATATTCACCATCCTCTCTTTCCACTCTAATTCTTCCTCCTTTCTCTTCTCCTCCATCTTCAACCTTCAGTTTGAATTTTTATATTGTAAACTTCATATATTCATGCTTCAATGACAGTTAAATTATACAAATTAGCTTCGTTGTTGCTTCAATATATACACGCAAAGCTAGAGTGTTTATCTCAAGTATATGCGTGCCTGTGTATTCCGTTTATATTAAATTATTACTTGTGTTGCCATCAAGGCCCTTTCTGCGGAATCAAAATAGGGGACTGATGAATTCTTGACCGAAATTAAGGACGTTGGAGTATTTGGTGTGGAGGGTTTGTTCTTTGAGCTCGGACCATTTCTTGCGCTTCATTGCTTGACTGTGGTGTTTAATTTCTAGGGTTAGGGTTTTGGTTGAGAAAGAGACGATTGTGGAGAGGGAAATGGAGTTATCTGAGCTCAGACAAATCTCCTTGATTTTTGGGGAGAAAGGGAAAATAGCTTTCTTTCCTTCTCTTTTCTTTTCTTTTTCTATATTATTTTCAAATGATTTTCTCTTTTTTTTAATTGAAAAAATGACCATTTTGCCCTTAAATGAAGTCATGTGCTAGGCACATGGCTTCATTCCGTCACTTTTAACGCTTCATTTGGACGGAATGGGCTAAATGGTACTCGCTGAAAAGTTTGATGGCTTAAATGGTTCGTTTTAAAGATTAGTGGTCAAAGTGGTACAAAACTGATAGTTTAGTGGCCAATTGGGCTGTTTACTCTAATTATAATTACCAAAACAAAGGAATAAATGATTAAAAAATGTGAGGAAAATTACCTCATGAATCTTTACAATATGTGACACCAAAAACATCTCAAAAACAATATATTTGTGAGGAATTCTTTGTCACAAATAACGCTAATATGTGAGGAACAATTCTTCATGGTATGGAGGATAAAGTGAGGAAGATGTCGTCACATAAAAGGACGTAGTGTGACACGAAAGTGTCACATATAACTCAAAAAAGTGACGCACAAGTTGTCACAAATATTAACAAAATAGGTATCGCGTGTCTCTAATAAGTGATGAAAGGGTTGCCACATATCAAAGGTTTATGTGGCGCCTCGAAAACTCGTCACATAATACTTTTTGTGACTTGCTATAGGTGACGCCCCTTGTGACGCCAAAAATTCGTCACATATAGTCAAATGTGACGAATTTCCCCTTTTTGTGATGACTTGAGGGTCTCACGTAAGCCCATTTTTCTTGTAGTGAAAATTGCAATTTTAGCAATACAATTTTCACCTAATCTTCATCGGCATCTTTTCTTTCCAACTTCAGCAATTCTTGAAGATTTTCCTTGTTTAAAACAAATATACTCCTTTGCCACTTTCCAGCTCTTTTTGAATAGTCCAGTACGTACACTAAATCTAGCTGCTTTAGCATACGTTTTGTAGAATTTCACAACATCATATATTGTCTCAAATTGTTGCCCTTTTTTTGGCCTCAACTCATTTAATACTTGAGTGTATATCATATTATTTTCATTCGAGTCTACATCTAAGGTAGCTTCATTATCCAGATTTTCATGGCCCCCCCTACTCGAGTGTCCAAATTTTCCATATTTCATAAAAAATTGTAATACACATATATAAAATGCATAAAATACATATAAAGGGTTGATACAAAACTGAAAATAGACACAAAACCATTCGAAATTACAAAAAGTATAATAGGTTGATACAAATTCGAAATTAGACACAAATTTCAAATTATAACAATTATAATCAAGCAAAACGGAAATTAGGCACAAAACCATTCAAATCGAACCTATTCGAATCCATTGCAAAACTCGAAATTAGAAAATCAAATATTCAAAATAAATAAGAGGAGAAACAAGTAAGTCTTACAAATTCTAAAAATGGTTGGAAAGATAGAGTGAGGAAGCCGTAGATCAAGAGAGAGAAACCCGAAGAAAGCTTCACCATAAAGAGAGAAAGCTTCGATGGTTGCTTTGATGGCTTTGGAATGGGTTGTAGAGAGAGATACAAACAGTAGAAAGAGAAAATAAGCCTTCACCGTTTGTTTTCTATAGAGAGAGTGCTGTGTTGCGTTTTTTTTCTTTTAGCCTCAACATAAAAGTGGGCTTTCTCTCTTTCAAACAATTGGGGCTCACCAAAAATGGAAATTGGCACAAATGCGTACGCATTTGCGTACTAAAAATAATCTGTATATATGTTTATAAATATTATTTAGTAAAGTAAAAATTAATTAGTGATTAAAATTAAATAAATATATGGGTGTAGCTCTTGCCTTTATAATATGATCCTAAACATGATTGGGCCAATCGAATGTTCCCATTTTTGAATTATACCCATGGCTAGTTTTAGTCTCCAACACCGTCCAAGCTATGTAAGACCTTCAAAGATAATTCCATTGATTATTGAGTTGTTTTTGGTCATATTCTTTATTGTATTTGATTTTTATATCCAGAATTTTCCTAGTCCAAGAGATATTTTTCAATGAAGTCCCATAAAACCATTCTAGATATCTTTCCTTAAGTACATTTCTATAAAATCTCTTTTACTGCTAATATCACCCGCTAATTTCATGCATTTAACTTGTTTTTAAGGTATTTCTATCAAATTATATTCGAGTATTAAATTAAGCAACCAAAAATTGACATCAAAATGTATGGTGATACAAAGGAGTACTCAACACAATTGAACACTATAATATAACAGTAATTAAACAACCCATGAATAATAAAACCGTAGTAACAATAATTTGATTTTGCGACAGAAGCCTTGATATTTATAAATTTTAGGAAATAAAGCTCTAATAATTTTCTACAATTGGATTAACCAGACTATCAACAATCTAATTCAACTACTTGAATACCATGCTCCCTTCTACAAAGCTCCCAAGCCGATTTTAAGGAAAAAGAGCCATCCCAGTGCAAGATGATTACATTTATCATCACTATATTGTCAACAAAAGTGGTCATATCTTCAATCTTTTAAAATACATCATCAAATATTATTTCTACAGAACTTAAACACAATTATTTACACTAGCTAGTGTCTTTTGAACTAAACTAGGTGCTAATTGAACAAGGGAATTTTATAAATTAGCTAGTCTCATTCCCTCTTACCATTTGTCCTTTTAAAAGTTCAATTTGCCCAGTCCAATAACCTACTATATATGATTTTCTGCAATCTCCTTGATTTTTATCATTCTTTTCCATGTTAAAGAAAAAGTACCTAACCTTTTACAATTGTATGGAAGTAGCTTACTAGAATACTTGTTCCTCATAAACATGGCCTACAAGGAGTTTGATGCCCCATATCTTTAATACTTATTAATCCTAAACCACCCTTATTAATTAGAGAACAACAATCTTTCCATCTAACTCAATAATACTTCAAACTATCTTCACCATCTCCACAAAAATAAATTGGTAAGAACTATTTCAATTTTGTGAATCGTTGATTTAGGACGATTAAATGCAACAAGAATATAAAGGGGAGTACTTTGCAAAACATGCATTATAAGGACTAATCTATTAAGGGATAAGTGCTTCCTATTCTAACCAACTATTTTCTTTGCAACTTTAGCGACTATATAAAGTACAACTTTCTTTTACAACCCAAGTATCTGATTAAAAATCTTTTTCTCAAAAAAAAAAATGATTGATGTTATTGCTTGACTTATATTGCTGGGCATTTTGTCACACACCAAGAAACAACTTTTCATCATATTAATAATGTGTGCAGACTCCACCTCATACCTGTTAAAGAACTTCATCACCCTATTAAGCAACATACTTGAACCATTAGTGAATACCATCACATCATACTCAAAGGTCAAATGAGAAACATGCTTACACTTAGGAGGAATAGAAAAGTGCTTAAATTGTTTAAAAGAAACCAACATGTTTAAAGCTCTACTCAAACCTTCCTTAATAACTTGGTCAGTAAGGCACCACCCATTAGAATTAAGAAGATGTTCCGAGTTCAAGTCTCATATCGAGGGGCGGGGATATATTTTCGTCATTAATGTAGTAAATTTTTTATTAAAAAAAAATAACTCCTCTAAACTTTAGAGGATCCCTTTGTCTCACATCCTAGTGGATCTGAAAAAGGCATGAGTTTGGCCGTTTATGATAATGGAAAATCAACAATTTGCTCCCTAAAACCAAAATGCTTAAGACTTTAGTGATAAACGACTAAGAAATATGATTATAACCTTTGGCTACATCAAGTTTGAGAACTACATTTCTCCCCTAACTTTACCATAAATACTTTGAATTAACTCATGAGCAAAATCATTATTAGAAATATTTCGATCATTATTGAAAGCACTTTGCTTATTAGCAATAATGCATGAAAATATTTGAGAAATTCTTTAAGTGAGGAGTTTTAAGATGATATTAACATTGAAAATGCATAAACCGATTGGCTTAAAATCCTTTCTACAACACCAAAAAGGGAATTTTCTAGCATCACAAATTTATCGCTCATCACACAACTTGTGTGTTAGAAAGGCATGACACAAAAATAATGTTAAAAATCCTTCATTACTATTAAAAAGGATAATTTATTCCTAATATTATTTTGAATTGCAATGAAAATATTTATTAATGGAATATTATGGTTGGATAATATATGATACGAATTAGTTAAAATTGTAAAATAATAAAAAGGAAAAACTCGTAGAGCATACCATTAAAAAAGCTCTTAGAATTAGTATTTTATTTTTGTTTCCTTCTTTATTTGCCTTCAATTAATTTTCACCTATAAAATTTTTAAAAATACTCACAATTGTGGGTTTTTCTCAAAGTTTAACGAGTTTTTTTTTTCATATCATCAGAATCTCTCTGCCTTTCTCTTTCTGGCACAACAGTCTATTTGGGAAATCCAAGAAGGGGTCGGAGAAAGCTCTCTCAATTTGGGTTATTATGGGTTTTCCAAGTTTTCTAGTATGTGCACAACATTTCCAGGTATTTATTTCAAATGTGAATGCAATTTTTGTTAAACTTTTTATGTTTAGTTATTAAACCACTCATTGTGCTCGTCTTTAGCTAATTCATCCATTAATTATGTGCTAGTTGTATAGATTGTTTAATTTTAAATGCATTTTTCTTTAGGTTTTCTAGCTATGTGTTTTTATAATCAATTTCACAATAAATAATTTTATCTTGATAAATCTTTTGCTGGCAATTAGGGGTGTGCACGATTAGGTTAACCAAATCGAGTGATTAAACCGGCAATCGAATTGACCCTTCGGTTTTACGCCTAAGTTTAACCAAACCATCAAAATGGCTAAAATTGATCAAGGTCGGTTTAGGCAGTTTTTTTTTGTCAGTTTTGGCCTTACGCCGAAATTATTATTTTGGGCCATGGGTTTATATATTATTTTGAATTTTTGATAAGTTTTTAAATCTCTTAGGCATTCTTTTCTTATTAAATGTTTAAGCACTTTCTAAGTTTCCATTCTTAAATATTTATTATTCTTGGGCCTTATTTTTAATTTTTGAAATTATTTTATTTTAAAGGAAAAAAGCATATTCATTATATACACCGAACCAATAGAAATACAACAAATTTACTAGTTGGTTCGATTAGGTTTTTGTCAGTTTTATATACTAAAAAACCGACAATCGAACTGACCTATTTTGGTTGTCCGATTCTTAACTGAACCGAACTGCAAATTTTGAAAAACTGCTTGGTTCGTTTTTTTGGTTTTTCCAATTTTTTGCACACCCCTAGTGATAATTAAATTATTTTCTCTTTATATTAATTTGAATGGTTGTTTATATATAGATAATTTAAATTGTTGATTTTGTTGATTTTGTGACTTTGTGATTATGATATTTTGATGCCTTTAGTTGATTGTTGACAGTTCCCTAACTGTGCCTAAGCATTTTTCTGCAGGCAAACATTGGATCTGATGGTTAGAAGTCAGAAAACAGGTTTGGCAAGTTGAATCATAGTTGTTTTTGTCTCATATTTAGATCTCAGTTAGGATACAATAATAATGGCTTACAGAAATTAAAAGCAAGACTAAGATTGAGGGAAAGGCATTAATTAGGTTTTGTGATGGAAATTTTTAGGCCTATTTTGGGTGTACCAAAGGACCGTCCAGTTTTCATATTTTTGCTTGTGTTCTTTATTTGGTTAGGTCATGGTTGTAATGATAAATCTGTAATGAAGGGAAAGATGACTGTGAAGTATAAGTATTACAGTAAAAAGTTACTAGCTTTGGTATTTTGATGTATCATAGCTTTTTGGCCTTGCAGTGCTTTGAGAAAGTAGGTAAGTTTTTGCTAATGTTTGTCCATTATTAATAGGAAAATAAAGTATGATGAAACATTTAACAAAGAAAAAATAATTTAAAAGAAGTCGTTGACTCATTAACCCAAAAGATAAATCACAACCCATGCCCAAAAGTATTTAAAATTTACTAAATGCTCTTGACTCTTGAATAAACAATATACATATATATATATATACATGTATGTATATATGTATGAATGTATGTATTAGTTGGCCACGCAACATGGTAATAAAAGATAATTAAAAAAAATGCTATAGTAAGTTAGGTACTAATACCCAACTTTGAAATTGTTCTAAATTCCAAAAAACTGAATCTTCTTTGGCTTTGGTTTATCTTGGAGCTCCTTTTTTTATTGTGTTAGAAAAGCTAACACTTTGTTTACAAAAAGTTTTCAATGAAATTGGTTTTCAGTATAATTATCTATTTAATGACAATAAAAAAATTGTAAAAAAGGGAGAAACAATCACCATATATTACTGTAAGAAAAATATTTCAATCAAAGCCTCCCTATAACGAACAAAACTACAACAATTAAGTAGACGTCAATACCTCAGTCCATTTACATTCATTTTTATATATCTATTCCCATTACATGAACATAAACAAAGCTAATAATTATCACCAGACACGAGACAAAGAAAAAATCATAAAGTTGAAATCCAACTATAACTTTTGCATATTTAAATTCTACAGCCATCAATTAAGCTGCTACAACTAGCCATTTAGCTGCCTTTGGCTTTCGCCTTTACATCCATAGGTTCAGGTTTTGACAAAATAAACCCATTTCACCCAACCCATCATGAATATGTTTTCTTCTTTTTAATATCCTTAAAATATTCTATAATTAAATTGGGTCGGATGTGTCAATGCGAGACAGGGTGAGTTTGGGTCGGGCTTATATTTAGGCGGGTAGGATTTGGGTTTGGCTATACCCGCCCTAACTTAACCTGTTGCCATCCCTAACCTTGTAGACAAATACTTTATAGTTGCACGTGATAATTTTAAATTTTAACTTGTAGTATATACCATGCCATGAGAGTTTATTGTTAAAAACATAATATTTTCCTTCAAAAGTACATTTCATAAATAAAATTGTAGTCCCATCTTAATAGCTCTCTAAAATTGATTGTGCTAGCAAATATCTGTTAATTAATATTAACATTGTATAAAAAAGAACCAAAGGCCGAAATATATTATAAGTTCTTTGGGAGAAACCGATCTAGAATTGTTCCATGAGACCAACAAACTGAAGAAGTAGTACACAAAAAATTAAAAGAATAAAGCAATCCCATGCTTATTTTGAACTTATAAATTATTTTAAAATTTATTAATTAAAAGGTTTGAGGTTAAAAACGGATGAAATGGAGAGGAAAACTTTAGTTGTTACAACCATCACTTAAAAGCCCTGATTCATCTTTGGCTTGAGCTTGCTTAAGCTCTTTAGCTACGGCTACATACTTTCAGTATAACTGCCTCTGGCTCTTTACTTCTACAACCGACACTTAAGATGCTACAATCTTCGCTTAGCTGCCTCCGCATCCTTTTACTCGGCAATTCATTGTGTGATGTGTTAGTCGTGATTTTTACTAGGTCACAATTTTCGTTCAATCTTTTTTGATCTACATTATGCATATAAGGAATATTATCCTACATATTTTTTGTTCACATTTATTGTGTTATGAGTAAGTGTGCAAACATATCCTAGTTCACATTGACTGCGTCTGCATGTTTAAATTCGCAATTAAGATTGCTCTTACTTTTCGTGATTTTTATTCTCATTTCTTAGCCAAATATGAGCAAAGTGATGCATTTCATTAAGATTGTAGGATCATATGAAGATCAAATATATTTTCAAATTCAAGCTTGTTTCTATCAAGTTTATTAAATTATTTAATTTATTCCTCTTTTTAAGTGTTTTAACCAAGCTTACACTCATTGCAGTGCATATTGGGCTAAGTAACATATCCCATACCTGTGCCAATACCGCATACCAAAGAGTCCCATGAACGTTGATTTTGACTTTTGGGGATATTTCTAGTATAAACAAAAACTCAAGGAGGTGAAGTGGCTGCAACTGTGTAGGGTTGAGAAGATGGAAAGAACAAAGAAGAAATAAATGCAAAGGTAATTGTTCAAATTTTATTTGCTGGAGCTGCCAATTATTGAAATTAACAATCCAAAAATTGATTTTAATATTTGATGGAATAGTAAAACTATTAGCTTTTTTAAGTTACCCCTTATTTATAATGCATAGTTATAGATAACCCCCTATTTCAATAATCTTTTAACTTAACCCCCCAGTTTTTGATGGATTGCTAACCCATCTATTTTTTTTGTGTTTTGACAAATATACCCTTATGTACATATAACCCCATATTCTTCATTAGATGAACCATAACTTTAATTCAATGAAGCCTAGCCTTAGTTTCCTTTATTTATCTCTAATACTAAATTAAACTGAACAAAATTGCTCTTAGTTCATCGTATGTTGCGTGATTGGAAAAAATTGCCGGAGATGGTTACTGTTAGAATCAAATACAAAATAAAACTCATTTTCATGTGGAAGTTATATATACATATATGTATGGGGTTTGAATGAAGAACCAAAATTAAAGTGAGAAAAAAATGGAAATGTACTATTATATATATATATATCTAATTTGATTGTTCATTTAAAATCTCCCATAATTTTAGTACATATGGAGTTTGAACTAAGAAAATCCGAAACCCCCTATAATTTAAGTTATTCAAATTTAAATATACAAGGCTTTCTAGTTCACTTGCAACTGTAGAAACAAAAGACTTAAAAGAATCTACCGAGGAGGGAAAAGACGAAGATTCATCATCGGAATAGTTCATCATCTTTGAAACGTATTCCATAAACGATGGCGACACATCCACTAGAGATTTTGGCTGGTCGCTTTCCTTGACGTTGATTTTTCTCTTTACACAAGCTTTCTTTCCTCTTTTATATGTGTGTGTTGATTTCTCTCTTTACACAGAATTTCTCTCTCATGGGTATACATTCATGTTATTGGTGAGATTTTTTTTTAAATTTCTCTTAAAGTTTTATTGATTCAGGTTATTGGTGAGACGAATTTGTGAAATTTGTGGCGTGTTTTAATTGGATTTGAGTTTTAAGTTTAGGTAAATAGAGGAAGAGATTAGGGTTCTTATTTCAGGGGTGATGGAGAATACTAAATGAAAAAGATGAGGGTAAAATGGTCAGGGCGATACATTTTTGGACGAAGTTAGTGGTCCGTTAAAAGCTTGGGGGTTAAGTCAAAGGATTATTAGAGGGATATCTCTAATTATACATTATAAATAAGGGGTAACTCAAAAAATCCCTATAACTATTTGTTGTTTTATCATTCTTTTGGAAAGTGAAATATGATCTTAAAAGCCTAATTTTAAAGCCCATTTTTAGATTTAAATTTTAAAACATAAAAAATATTCTTATTATTTAGTTTGTTAATTGAATTAATTTTTTTTACGTAGATTGGTGCACAAGTTATGTGTTCAAAGTATGCGAGGACCAAGGTGGACATTAACGAAACAAAGCGTCTCATGTTGAAGGAAGGACAACATTGTTGGCATTCTATAGACAAAGGATTTTAATTTCCTATGGCGGTCACAATGGTCCAATAGCTATAAATTTAATTATTTGTAACAGTCACAAAAATTAGTGTATTTGTGATAGTCATTAGCAGTCACAAAGTGTCTAAATTGTGACTGTTATTTATTGTGACTATCATTATCAGTCACATAATTGGATAAAAATATGACTTATACATTTGACTATTTGGAGCTGTCACAATTTTTAAACAAAACATCGTAGTTTGGTATTATATACAAATACAACATAATAAAGCCCTAAATGAGAGTTATGACTCATTCTCATTCTCACCATCACTATGCCCGATTGAAACAGAATGACATAGTACATTTAATCAAATGGGGAATGCAACAAGATTATTTATTCTGAAAATATCACGGGGACATAAATATCCCTTTTATTCCAGATCAAATACAGGTGAACAGACCATGTCATAAAGAGGGCGATCCACTATGACATAGTGCATTGAATGACCTCATTCACAATGCTTATGGACTTTACACAAATCAACCTAATCAAAGTTTAGGAGGTGATAATGGTTGTGAAGTACAAGATCTTAGCCAGGATAAAGACTATATTAAGTTAAAAGTTGCAGCGTCAAGACCTTTATATCATAATTGCATCCCAGAGCACATAACATTGTATGTTACAGTTGGTTTGCAAAACTTGAAAAGTAGTTTTGGTTTGTCGGGAAATAGTGTGACAGAAATCCTAAAGTGGGTGAAAGACTTACTTCTAAAGGATAACACACTTCCCGATAGCTATTTGGACATGAAGAGTAGCTTAAAAGGTTTAGGGATGAAATATAAGTCCATTCAAACATGTAAGTTTGATTGCGTTCTATACCGAAACGAGCACAAACATAAATTGAAATGTCTGGTGTGCAATGAACCAAGATATATCCAGAAAACAAATGTAAAGAGTAAGCAAAACATAGATACAAAAGTGCCACATAAGGTACTTTGGTATTTTCCTCTGGGGCCTAGGTTGACGAGATTTTACACGGTGCGTTGGATAGCAGAGGCAATGACTTGGCATGCTCGGGAAAAGGTGGGTGACAATCTCATGCGTCATCCGATTTATTCATCGATGTAGAAGGTTGCAAATCTGCAGCACCCATAATTTGCACACAAAAGTCGTAATGTTCGCCTTGGAATATCAGTCGATATGTTTAATCCCTTTGGTAATTTAAGCACAACTCATAGTGCCAATCTTTGTAGTTCCCTATAATCTCCCACCGTCTTTGTGCATAAAAAAAGATTTTTCTATATTGTCGTTGCTTATATTGGGCCTGAGGCCCCAAGTGATGGCATAGATATCTTTTTAGCACCATTAGTTGAATAATTGAACGATTTATGGGTTGAAGGCTTGGAGGCGTTTCACTCATTCAAACAAAAGACGTTTACTTTGAGGGCTATGTTGTTGTAGGCCATTCACAATTTTTCAGCATATGGGACTTTATCTGAATGTAATGTGCATGGCTACTTGGGTTGTCCTATCTATGCAGAGGAAACTAAAGCCACATATTTAACTGAAAGTCGCAAAGTCTTTTATCATTCTCATATGAGATTTTTACCACTTGATCACAAGTTTAAGTCAGTTAACAGCATTTTTTTATCGGAAGGGGTTGAACGAAGGCCAGCTCCTAGAAAACCATCAGGGGTAAAAGGTGAAGCTAAGTCCGCATTGGTTTTTCAAGCACTTAGGGGTAAACATCCTAGGATTTTGTCTGAGAGGTGTAAACTAAATGATGAAGGTGTGAGATGGCTTGGTCTAGAAGGTCAATACTGTTTGATTTGTTATACTGGAAAGAACATTCAGTACAACATGTGCTAGACATAATGCATGCTGAGAAAAATATCATCGAGCACATAGTAGGAACATGTATCAATTTGAGTCATTCAAAAAAGGGGTAAATGCTCGAAAGGATCTTCGTAAGTTGAAGGTGGAAAAATCGTTATGGTTGAAGGAAGATCCTAATATTGGGAGAGTTGTATTGCCAACCGGATCCTATTTGTTGTATAATAATGAAAGAAAGGTGTTACTAGATACATTGTCTGAGTTAAAGGTCCCATTAAATTCTTTTCTAATTTGCGTAGAGTTGTCCATCAGCAACCCACGATGTGAAGCAGTGTAAGTCTCACGATTGGTATGTAATTATGCAATTAGTCCCACTTTTATTTGGACATTGTTTTGCAAATCACAAAGATCTTCGAAGGGCTATTATGTAAATAAGCTTATGTTTTACCTTATTGTATACAAAAGTTGTCAATAAGAAACAAATTATGGCAGCAAAGTTTGCTATGGTTGAGGCTACATGTGTTTTTGAGAAGTTCTTTCCTCCACTTGTTGGTGCATTTATGTGATGAGGCACTACAGTGTGGGCCAGTTAGGTATCGTTGGATGTATCCTTTCGAGCGCTTAATAAAAACCTTCAAAGATTATGTTAAAAATGACTGATATGTTGAAGGTTCAATTGCAGAAGATTACATCACAGAAGAAGCTTCTATATGTGCGAATGAGTATATTCCTAACCCAGCTAATAGAATGTGTGAATGCTTTGTTGATGAATCAGAAGGGTTTGCCAATGATGAGGCTTTTAAGAACGAAAAGTCAGTGACATTAGCAACTGTTTAATAAGAACAAACAGCTCGGTATGTTTTTGAGACGCACGAAGATATAAAGCATTAGAAATAGTAAGCAATTTAAAACTAGTAATGTCATTTATTATTTAAATAATCTTGTGTTTTAAAATATAAGAAATATAACGCATTCGAAACAGGAAAAAAGAAAAAGAGGGTGGGGAATATAGACAATGAATTCAGGCATTGGGTAGTAAAAGAGGTAAGCTATAAATTGTTAAGTTTGACTTTTTATATGCTAATAATAACTAAGTGCCCTCTTATATTTTCAGTTGTTGAAAAGTAATGATGCCTCATCAAGGCTTACACACTATGCCATAGGGCCCAACTTCGTGGCTAAGGAGTATGGGAAATATCGTCTTAATAGTTATATATTTTCATCTAGTGCCTATGAGTCAAACCTTGTTGGTAAACAAAACATCGGCATCTCAATTAATGCTCTAACCAACTTCAGGGCTAGTGCAAAGGGTAAAAATTTGGTTGAAACTGAAATGACATATTATGGGATTATAGGACAGATTCTTGTATTAGACTACATATCTGAGAATGTAGCAACCTTTTACTGTGACTGGGTTAAGGTAGAAGACAAGACAGCTTGCATGGTCGACTCTGACACTAACATGATTATGTTAAATTTGAATAAAATAAAGAGCAAATATCACATAAACGATGAACTATCTATTTGTGCATTCCAGAATCATAAGCAAGTATTCTATAATAAGAGCCCGAAAGATGGTCCGTGGTCTTTCATTCTATATTATCCCAAGCGTTTGACTACATCTGTGAATGACTTACAGGCACCTACTCAATTTCAATTTACTTTAGACGATAATCTAGAATTGAAGAAGCTTCTATATTATTTCGATGACTAAATGTTTAATTTATTAGTATACTTTCATGAATTTTTTGTCGATGATGTAATTATACTCAAGGCTAGTGGGTGGGCTCTTATTACCTTTAAAACTTTTTTTGAATATATATATATCATATTGTGTTTTTCATACTCTTAAGAGAAAAAGGATTCCAGCCCCTTATTATGTTTTCTGTATCACATGCTATTATCAACATACTCCCATCATCATGACCACTCAAGTATATGAATTGACGCATATTTTTTGGAAATTACAGACAATGGCAGGTTCATCAAGCCATTAAAAAATGGAGCCTGAAACTCTACCCAACTCGCAAGGGTCTGTAGTTGATGCATAATCAACTATAGATGACCAACCACTTATTATTTTTAATAGCGCAAGACAAGTAGTCGAGAATAAACCTAAGTTCAGGGCTCGAGCTTTAACCCTGTTAAAGATACAAGTGGGGTTGAAGTACGATGACTAGAGGCAATTTAACCAATCCATAAACGACGACATGTGGGAAACACTCAAAAGCTAGTTTAACATCCCCCTCGATATAAAATATGATATTTTGAAAGAGATGGGTGTACAATTGAAAACCTGGAGATGGAACACACAAAATAGGTATTTAAAGGATTTAGATGCTATCGGAATAATGGCTTTGAAGGACTATGCACCCTTGAAAGAGAGACTTTGGACCGCTCAATGGAATGCTTTCATTGAACGGGAAGCATCAGACAAAAAGCTTCAACATAGAGGGTTCTTAAAGCAAACATGGCTAATAACATTGATGTCCACTATCTTAGCAGGAAATCATACGTTGAGAAATCTAAGGAGATGGTATATACATGCGTAATATTGTATATAAATATACATATTCCCTATTCTCCTAATCATTATGATGTGTATGTAGAAAGCGAATGATCGAGATTGGCGATCTCCTACTCGTTCTGCGGTGTACTTAAAGTCACGAAAACAATAAAAAAATGGGGAATTGCACCCAAAAGTTGATGAAAAATGTGTAAGTTTTGAAATATAATATACGAAGTCGTTGTTATACTTAATTTATTGAAAACTTAACATTTTACGATTAAAAGTGAAGGAGTTAAATAGCGGTGAAGGCTCATCAAGCTAGGTCTCGTTAGAAGATGATGCACTGACCAGGGTTTTTAGAAATGATACCGGAGGAAGGACTCGCAGCGTAGGTCCAGTTTGTAAGAGTAAAGTGAAGGTTATTCAACCCATTAAGTCGAACATTGATAAAGTTCTTTATATCAATCAAAACTTGGAGAAGGTGGTTTATGGCATGCAGACTCAAATTAGTAACCTTGTAGAAGCATTTAATAAGTCTCAAAAGTTCTCGTCGCCACTTCATCCGCCATCACCATTTTCTTTGCCTCCACAATTTTCTCCACAACTAAATAATAGTATTGGCACACCCTCCCCCTTTTCAACATGTCCTTTAGCAACTCTAAGTCCAACACATACGTCACAACCAACTCATGTTCTTATTAAGGATACTGTGTCAACAAAGGTCATTGCTAAAGGAGATGTAATTCCAACACTTCGAGGCGAAAAAGTGCATGGGTGCAACATTCAAACCATGAAAGCAAACTCAGTGTTATAAGTGTAGAGAATAATGAGATTAACACTCGGTTATATCTTGGTTGCCAAGGGTGTGCCATAACCATTGGAGAAGTTGTAAGTGACTTCGTGGTGTGGCCTACTGTAACATCTTGTATTTGGTTTTCTGTGCCAATTATCCTCTATGGTTCGTTTAAGGCCAAACCTCCGTTTAAGGATTCAAATTTTGCTTCGGAACCTTGGTGGTTGATCCAACACTTCCAACAAGTCATTTTAATGATACTAAGTATGCATGTGTGGTTAGAACGCATTTCGAGAAGCCGCGGTTGAAATCGGGGGCAAATGGTAAAGAATTAAACTTTTGCCAAAATTAGTTTTTGGTCAACTTTAAGAGGCCATAACTTTCTTATACGATATCCAAATGACTCTCTGTTTGCTGCCAGAGTTTCATATCTTTCCCCTCTACAAGTTCCATGTTTGGCCCGAGTTGAGATAACATCGTTTTGAGGGTCAATGGAGCATGGCAAAATGAGAACTTTGTGCATAATTTCCTCTGATCGATCAGAGGAAACTCTGATCGATTAGAGAGGAGGCAGCGGATTTTTTTTTTCCATTTTGGACTAGATATTTATGCCTATTTCTCCCCCTTTCATCCTCATTCATCCCCCACCATTTTATGGGTTAGAGAGAGAGTGGATAGCTCAATTTTGGTGAGATTTGGAGGGATCATTCACCATGCTTCATCATAATACAAGTTTATCATCCCCAATCATCATCAACTCATCTTCATTTTCTTCCTTCCCTTGGTTCCACCATTGTTAGGGTTCTTGAGCTTAATTGGGGGTTTTCAAAATTGGAGCTTTTTCGGCTCGATTCTGCGGCAAATCTTCGAAGGGTTAACTTTACAGAGGTGGGAACAATAATATTTAAACATGTTTTCAAGTTATTACAAGTTATTTCTTTCAAATCAAATCAAAATGGGTATTTTACCTATTATTTCAAAAATAGCATGTTCATAGGGATTGGGTTGATGTTCTTGCATTCTTTTGGTTAAATTGTAACTTACATACCTCCAATTTAATGATTCTTAAAGAATCCCCCATTAATTGTTGTTATAATTGAAGATTGATATGAAACCCATTTAAACGTATATGTTAACTGATAAGAAATTGGAATACGCATATATACTAATAAATTAGTGGGTTTAAAGTATGATTTGCCAATGATTACTCATGTCTATGATATTATTGATGTACTTAAGCTACTAGTTCATTATTTATGAGATTTGTTGGAAACTTGACGGTCCATAACTGTGCCGAGCAGGCTTATAATGTACTTTTGAATTGAAAAATGTATGGAAAACCATTGGGGGTACTTTATATTGAATCTAAGTATTATGAATAATGAGTTATACTTGGCTTGGTGCCAATTTGGCAAATTATTGTGAAACTCTCCAATCGGTGAAACTAGTGAATAAATTTCTTAACTGAGCAACTAGTTGACGAACATGGCGAACCTGGCTTAAGTACAACAATGATATTTTCTATATGATGATTCAAGAAATATATGTTTCGATATTTATACAGTTTAAGAGTATTTCGAATATATATACACGATTTACGTACTAAAGCTTATGGATAAATGTTTGGTATATAAAATATGACGAAAGTTAACTATACGATTCGATATCTATACAATACATAGTTTTATGATTATAGCATTTGCTATGCCCATTGAATAGCCTAGTAGACATGTCGGTATTTTATATATGTAGACCGTATATGTTTTTGGTAAACGTAATTACTACAATTTACTTGATATATATATATATATATATACTATTTTCATAAACTATATTATTTTGAGTATGGACAGGAACTAATGGTCCATGGGGTTGACTTAGCCTTGGTGGCTACATACCCTTGTCCGTGTAGAGGGACCCTGCTATATTAGCGGCATACTTTATGATCCTTGTAGAGGGACCCCGCTTTGGGAGCGGCATACTCTATGGTCCAGCTAGGGGGACTGCGCGAGGCGCCATACCCTGCACATCTAGGTGGTCCATGGGGGGACCTAGCCTTGGGGGGCTGCATACCCTAGCCTTGGGGGCTTAGATCGCGATCGATGTGCACAGTCGAAAAAATCCTAGATGTTGGATATAAGATAAATGGATATGAGATAGACAGATGTGAGATAGACTGACATGAGATTGTGATTAAAAGATTAGTGCCTACGCTCACTTTGTTGTTCTATTTATCGATGATACTATTTCATTATTATATCTATGGTTGATATTATATTGGTATTTTACTTGTATCTTGGTGATATGTACTTTGTCTATCACTTACTTTTATTTCATTGATATGTAACCTACTATTTTCACGGGGTTCGGATGGCACTCGGAGTGCATTGTATATAAAATGTTTTTCATTGAATTACTATTTATAAAGAGTGATAGAAATGGAACTTACGTATAAGTTTAATGTATATCCAATTACTTTCATTATCTCACGTCGCATGTGTTTTCAAAAAATATACATTCTTACGCAAATCCTTATAGTTCCCACTGAGCTCGTGTTTGGCTCACTCCTATTTTCCAAACCAGTTTTGTAGGTACTTCCATGGGATGGCGCGAGTGCAAAGTCTAGAACCTCTGTTATGCCATAGACTACTTATAGTTGCTTATAGATGACTTAGCATGCATGTATTTAGTAGAATTGTATAATTTATATACTTAACTTGTATATTTTTTTATTCATAAGAGATGTAAAGCCTTTTAAGTTAACTTTGGGACCTCATTGGAAGGATTGATTTATATGGATTTATTTGATATCTATATGATTGTAACTTTGAAGATGTGGGGCTAGAATTCTAGTCAAAATTTTATTTTATTATTTGCAGGTTTGGATTTATCAACTTTATAGACTCCACATGCCAATTTTTTTCTTAAAATAAGGCTTTACATATATATATATATATATATATTTCTTATTATATAAGTTTTAGATTATGCTCTTCAAACCCACCGTCATGTACTGCATTGTGATTAACCGGGTCTTGGAGATCTAAACCTCATAACGGGATTCGGGGCGTTACACCTACATGTTTCCTTAAAAAATCTAGTTAAACTTTAAATAGCATATTTAACACTTAACAAGTCCTACTACGTACTTAAGCTTGGATCAGTTATTTATTGACTTTAATTAACTTTTAGTAATCTTTTGCGGACTTGTGCTTAAATTTAAATTATGTACTTAAATGTTGGATTCGTAGTAATTTGGGATATGTACTTAAATGTTGGATTTTTGATAATTTTTTGTGGACCTATTAAATTTGGGTTATGTACTTGTGACTTTTAACTTTTATTAATCATGTAGTGTGGTGTAGTTATACAAATGGCTTACTTGGCATACGTGGTATTCAACGGTCTATGTCCAGGTGTGTACACTTCTTGGCATGAAACACATGCTCAAGTAAATGGATATCGAGGGGCCATGTATCAAGAACAAATGTGCCATGACTACGTAACATCAGGTGATATCTCTTTTGTGCAATAACCCCTACATGTGTTCCCACTACCCGTTGATACATGGTTTAGGTTTCGAATGGTTTGCTACTTGTTCATGGCATTTCATATTATGATAGTGTTGGTTAAATACTTTCATTAATTCATATTTATCTATTTAATTATATATATAATTATCTCCTTACTTATACATGTCTTTTTCCTTTATTGCAAGGTTTACACGATAAAAGATAAACTTAGGTGCATGTTTGGTGTAGGCGATGATAATAATTATGTATATGCCTCAAGTATATCAAATGTAATCTTCCTTTCATAGTGGAATAAATTCAACTCCAATTGTTTGTGGCTTTTTATTTTTTCAATTGTAAAATGATTACTTTTCATTACAAAAACATATTTTATCTTCGAAATAACAAAGTATCAATATTATTTATGTTGAAAACTTATGGTCATACATTACGTAAAAACATATCATAGCTTATCCGCGGACAATTGGAGTCGTATTTTGGGATATTTGGGGGAGATTCCAATATTATGATCTTAGATAATTAGTGAGGCTATAAAATCTGAGCCTAGTAATTCATTTTTAATCCACTTGGGAGCTGTTTTTGTCCAAAGAAAGTATGCGAGTCTGATAGCGAGGTAAAGTGTTAATATTATTTATGTTGAAAACTTATGATAATATTTTACGTAAAGACACATCATATTCTGCATCTTATTTTAGGGTTTTCAATCAGAAGATGACCATTACATAGCCACACCAATAAGTAAATGCATTAAACCTCACTGTCATTTGTTGCAATGTTTTCTGAAATTTGGCCTTCGAATAACAATACTTCTTTTGGCAGTAAAACCAAAGGCTTTAGACTGAGCAAATAAAGATGATCCACTTTGACAGTCCCTAAACCAATCAGGTTAATTTCTATTCCATATTTAACATTTTAACTTTATCTGTGGTAATATTATTTTAAGTAGTGTAGAGTGTGTGTTTTACCTTCTTGAATTTCTTATCCATTCATTCATACTAGTCCCCGAAAATATAGTCTCTGAAAAACCGAGAAATCAAAAGTAAATATATCCATACATAGATACATACGTGCGTACTGTACGTTTCTCTCTTGAATTTTTTTCTTGGCAGCAATGGGTTATTTTTGTTCTTCAAACTTTCTTCCAAAAGGTAATGTTAAATTTTAACTCATTTATTTATACCTAAAACTTATTACTTTCCATTAATGAAACTCAGTTCGGTTTTGCTTATAAATTTATAGTGAGAATGAAAATGAAATTGGATTTTGAACATCATTTACTAATTTTGTGTGCTTATTCTAAAAAAAAAAAAACAGAAAACCCCTATTAACTATAAGATAAGGTACTGGGTTGTCACCAACATTGGTTAAGCTGCTTAGATAATTGCTAAGGTTGTTTGTTATCCACTTGATGTTGTCAAGAAAGAGTTCCATATTAATGGATTTTATATACTCATATTGATTTATTGATGCATTTATATACTCAATTCTTTAGATGCACAATAGCAATTCATATTGATTTATCTGGTTGGCCTCCTTTTACACAATTTTTTTTTCATTATTTAAATGCATTATATATGCTCATTAGATTTTTACTAGGATATGATATATTTCCTTCAAATGTAGAGCTTGTTTTAACAGCATTAAAATTTTCCTATTTTTGCCCCTCTATTATTTCAATGATTCTCAAGATCAGTATATAAATAATGTTTCAAGGGAAGGGTTTAACTGGCTCAACAAAACTGGACTTGAAAAGCACTTGACTTGCTGTGCTGATTGTTCAAACAATTTCACTAGAGAAGCTTAAAGAATAGCTAGTGAGCAATATTCATGAAAATGAGTCTACCATAATTTCCTCAAACTCCAGCTTGCCTTCACGGCTCCAACAGTACAAGGAACATAATTGAAAGCAGACCATCGATGTTTAAGTCTCAAACAGTTCGATAAAATGCCTCGATGAAATATGTGTTCCTCAAAACTAATGTAGAACAAAGTCTAACATTCCCTTTGTTTGATATTTTTGACAGACAGGAATATGAGAAAGTTAAAAGTCTATGCAAGAAATATCAATTTGCAGCTCTGTTCATAAATAGCCTCACTTTCTTCACAAGACCATTCATTTTTCTCTGCCTTCATCCTCTGTTTCCATGGCTTTAAAGTTGCATCAAAGGCTTGTGAATTGGTAGGATTACAGGTCAATTTGCAGCTCTGATGATATTTTAGTTGGTATTGTGAACTTGAGATTCGAGAATTATTGTGAATATTGATTTGATTGGATTGCAATGTAAATATATTATAAATATTGATAGGATTACAGGTGAAATAAAAATTGGTTTTTCATTTTTCATAATTATTTTTTTAAAAATAATTCAAAACTTGTGACTGCAAAAAACAGTCACAATTTTGTGACTAATTTATCATTGCCAATCGGATGATCATTGTGACTGATAGTAACAGTCACAAAACAAAATTCTCGTGACTACCTTAAATAGTCACAATAGTTGTGACTAATTTATGACTGACAAAAACAGTAGCATAATAATTTTTTGTGAATGCTTTGAGCAGTAATAATGTTAATTCTTGTGATTGCCATTAACAGTCATAATAAGCATTTGTGACTACCTTTAATAGTCGGTTAGGAAGGTCATATATTTGCTACTTGTGATTGCTTTGTGACTGTTTTTGGTAGTCAAAAAGAACATTGTGACTGGTATTTTTGTAACTGCCATTTGTGACTGTTTTTGGCAGTCACAAAACAATGACAGAGTCCTCAACAATGTTTGTCATCCTTTTTATTATTCTTTTATTTGTTGTTTTAAATTTAGTAACTTCCTTATTGAAAAAGGATAATTAACTAAATTTGAATATTTACAAACTTTTAAAGAGGCTATAAACTAGTTTGAAAATGTAGAATTGCTGTTAATGGTATAATATTTTATGACACCCAATTCTTTGTGCGATTAGCAACATTTCATTGAGTACTTTTAATCTGGTGATTATAATTCTCATGCTAGGCGTGCTTTTTTGAACTGCAACTTTATTCATAAATGCTAAATATATATATATATATATATATATATATATGCGCATTCAATGTAGGTGCATTGCTGGGTACGTAATCCAAATGAAAATTTGTCCCTATGAGTGAGCTGAATAAAGATTGGGAATTTTTCGCCAATCCATTGTTTTTTATCTAAGGCTTGTAGACCACCTTGATGTGATCCTTCTTATGCAGGGTAGTTTGCCTCCTATTATTGTAATTCTAACAACTAAATTTACATAACAATATTGTTATTTGAATTGCCAAATTTGAATTTTGATTAATTTAAAGATCATGTTTATTGAATAATAAGTAATCGATAATACTTGTGTTATTTTATGCAATGCCTTGTATCATATAACTTGTATATATTCTTGAATGTAGACACGTCAAAATTTAATTTATTTGTTGGTAATACAATCATTTTTTTTAATTATATTTTTTAATTTTTTCTAACGGACCAAAACCATAAAAAGCTTAATTGTTGTATGTTAGTATTTTTTTTTCTCAACATCACACTAAAAGACCATTAAAAAAACTACAAAAATTGTTAGAAATTTAAATTTTTATCGCACCTACCATGTATTAGGAGAAACTATCTTACGGAAATCAACCATGAGCAAAATTACTTTTTGTAATGCTTACATTTAAATTACTCAGATATGACCGTTAGCAAATTATCAATATCATATCCGTGAGTAATTTAGCAACATCATTTTCTATCACCGAACCTACTAGGTGTGTTTGCTTAAAATTTTGAAAAATGATTAAAAATACTAGTAAATTTATGCAATGTTAGAAAATGAGACTAATGATTTGGTTTAATATTTATTACTTTTTCGGTTTGTTCGTAGAATCCAAATCTTTAGGTGACCGGGGAGAATTTTCTAGGTAAAAGGAGAAAAAAATAGAAAACATCTTATCAAATATACATTTACCCCCAAATATTTATTTAATACTGAATCTACCCTCAGATATTAATTTATTTAGTACGACATATATGAGATTTTAATTTTTGGGGAAAAGTTGTCTGTGGACTTGAGCGTGTTAACATACTCCCAATCCTCGTAACAAGGAGGTCTCAAGTTTAATTGTATTGTATAAGAAAAGGTTTTGTAATGAATTTAATATTTTGTATTACATTTAGGATTCGTTTGATAGGAACATAAAAAATAAAAAGAAAAATAACTAATTTAGGTGAGAAGATGAAAAATAAATTGAGGGATGTGGTAAGACAAGAACTTAAAATAAGTTGAGGGATGTGGTAAGATAAGAAAAATAAGTTATTTTTATTTTCATTTTTCGTTGTTACTATCAAACGGAGCCTTACTTATTATAATTATCACAGACCATCCAAAAAAAAATGTTTAATGTTACACTTTACTATTTATATATATATATATAAGACAAGAACTTAAAATATTCTGCAAAAAGATAAAAGAATACAAAGATTTTTTTTTTCTTGATTTTGATAAGGAGGGTGATTTATTTTTTTATTCAACATTTTTTTTGTGGGCTCATAAAATGCTACCAGCCCAGCCCCTATCTTTTTTTTGAAAATGTGCAATTATAGCATTACCCAATTCTTTTGCCCAACTAACCCTCTAATTTAGCCCATAAGTTGTCAGCTTTCAGCCTGTCCATTAATTTCTCTAAATGACCTGAAGGCAAAGGCCCAATACCTCTTTTTTTATTTTTTGGTCTTTAAGGTTGTCTTTTTCAATTTACGCGCATTTTGGCTAATTCTTTCTTAAATTCCTAACTCCTCACAGGAATCACATCTTGGTCGACAAGAAGAAGGAACACTTTCTTTATAGTATAATTTTTTTGTGTAAAAACAATAAAGTTTTTGATGTAGAAGCTAGTATATTCTGTTGCTTAAATATACATTTTTATTTTATATTTTCATGTTATCTTTCTTCAATACTTCTCTCTTCTTCCTCCTCCTCCTCCTTTTTTTTATATATCTTTTTCTTATTTTTTGTTTGGAAATTCTTGATTCTCAAAAATTAAGAATAGCATATATATTCTTCAATTTAAAAATAAAGTTTTTAAAAGTATTGATGCAATGAAACCCATTTCTCAAAATCTTTTAAAAATCCCATTTAAGTATGAAATGAAGTAATTTTATTTTATAAGTTCATATCTGGAAAGTTAGTTGCAAGTGTTTGTGTTCATTTTTTATGTATTTGAAACTAAAATGAAAATTTACATAAGATTTTGAACTATTTGAGCATATATAATGTTCTACAAATTTTAGTCTTGAAATAAAAAGTACTCAAAAAAAATATAAATAACAGTTAGAGAATCTCAAAGCTATTATTGAAAATTAAGCCAATAACCTTATAACACATTGCATCATGGACTAGGAGCGGAAGGGAGGGTGGTGATGTCAAAAGCTACCGCCGGAAATCGAGAATGAAATCTATAGATTTCCTTCAATTGTTTAAAATAAAATACACGAACATTTATTTAATGAAATCACGAATTAAGAGTGGTGCTTATTTGCACACATAATCAACATTTCAAATTTTACGATAGTAAAAGTGTTTTTTCATTAACTATTGATTATGTTAAAATTAGTGCTCCCGTACTAATCATGAAGATGAACTAATAAACACAAAATGCTTGTGTGCGTTATTTCTAGAAATTTTGTAAATGTATTTATTTTTAAAATTTAAAAGTGAAATTTAATTTGTAGTAGTAGTCATATTCTAAAATTTTGTATGACGCTTCGTCCATTCAAACATCAAAGCATGTGACATTCACTTTATTTTGATACTCATAAATTATAACCTAAATAATCCCATCCATTGTACTTTTTTTAAAAAAAAAGAAAAGAAAAAAAGAAATAGGATTTAACCCAGTTTGATGAGTGTGTTTTTACTTAGACCCATCCCAATTTCAAAGTTAGGATTTAGTCCATTTTTTGGTTTTGCCTCAACTATTTTGCATTTGGCCCTGTTAATATATTTTTAAAAATAAAAATTATTATATTCTAAATTATTAATTGTAGCATGACCGTATTGCCCTTATTTAATAATTACGGTAATTCCAGTTTTCTCTCAACTTATTGATTGGGTGTTACTAGTGAGCATAAAATTTAAACTTTTGAGATAATTACAAAAAAGTCAAATTTTCAACCAACTAATTAACAACACAATCGTTTCTAAATCATTAATGATATTCTAAGCAGCACATTTTAGGGTATTTGAGTTCCTTGGTGGCTTGACCTTATGGAGTTAATCTAGTGGTTCACTAAGTCCTTGTGAAGGACGATCTATTTAGCAGAAAATCCTGTGTTCAAATCTCTCCGAGTGCAATTGTTAAAATAAAACTAAAATGTTTCCTTGTGGCCTTATCAATCTTTTTGGACAAAATAATAGAGTTAATATTTGGAAGGATACCACCATGTGGAATGGTAAACCATCTAGCAACTTTCCAAGTTCATCATTCCTTACGGCCAATAGAACATATCTTGGTATTATTATGTTCTTGATTTCTTGTTACTATCTTTAAAAGATGTCTTAAATAATATCTTAATGTCAAACCATTATTTTTGTTTATATATATATATATATTTCATATTTTAATTGCAATTTTATAATTTATTTTGTAATAAAAGTTACACATTAAAAATGTATGAATCAAGTCCTATCGAACAAGACCCATTTTACATATAAAATTATTAATTTATTTTTTATTTTTTATTTTTTATGAATTTATTAATATATAGATAATTTCTTGGCAATTCCATTGAAGTCGTTTTTGTAAGACTTATCTATCAAGAGAATTTTTTATGCCACATAAAAAAAATATGTTTACATATCAATGGTCAAGAGATATCCGATCCATTTTTATATTAGAGATGCTCTTGGCCTTGATATTGAGACCACATAATTCTTAGCTCAAGATATCTCCCACAAAATTTTTATTTTATTTGACTTAGCTTACCCATTATAGTATTTCTTTATTTTGATACGTATATACTCATAAGATTAAAACCTAAATAATCCCATCCATTGTAAATTTTTTCTAATGATTATAATGCGAAAAGACCCTAATTTTTGGAATGTGTTTAATTTAGTCGAAGATTTAAAATAAAATAAAATTAGTATGTTACAATTTCAATTTGTCTGTTTTATTTAGAGAAAAAATTACACTTTGTACACCTTAAATAACATAATCTTGACATATTGTAATACTTTTTTTTTCAATACAAAACATGCAAACATCCAAATGGTTCGAAAGACGTAGAGAGACGGGCATAGAACTCAAACTTAGGCGCTTTTTGTGAATACTCACATCTTCTATCACTTGAGTTTAAGTCCACATAATTTATTGTAATACTTAAATATAGATATTTTTTTATCTTATTTTAATATGCTATAATATCAAAAGAAGACGTATAACTGTGCATCAAAATTAATTGTTGGCCTCTTTAACATTAAATTGTGGCTCTGCCTCGATATTGGTGTTTTATTATGCCTATTTTTCAACATGAAAATTCAACTTTATACGCTAAAAAAGGCACCCATAATTTCATAACGGTCAATCTTAAATGATCATTGCCAAGTTTTGTGAATCAGTGGTCTCGTGGAGTGTTTATTTCACATCCTACAAACATGTGCATTTGTATGCCTAAATAATTTTTCTTTTTATTTATTCTCACGAGATATTTTTACGCATATTAAATATAAGATTAATTTTTGTTTACGAATTTGAGATTGTAGCTTACCACAATAATTTTATATTAATCATTGTCTCCAAACTATTCGCCTTAACATGTATTAATTATATGGTGTATGAAGTATTCGACCACCTCTTGTATGTGCGTGGTTAAATAATCAAATGCATTAAATTTTTGTTTTCTTTTTCTCACAAGGTGTTTTTACAGCATAAATATAGGACTAATTTTTATTGACCTCTGAGTTTGTCACTGATCACAATAATTTTGTATTTGTCACGGTCTCTAAATAATGTGTCCCAACATATATTATATAGTGTACAAACTACTAGAACTAGGGGTGTTAAGACCAATCCAAAAACCGAAACAACGAACTGTACCGATCCGATCTGAAAAATCCCGAATTGAAAAAATCGAAAATGAGAAAACCGAACCGAAACTGAAAAGTGTAGTTTAGGTTTGGGGCAAACTAGTTCAAAACCGAACTAAACCGAACCGAATCGAATTATGTATATCAAAAAGAAAGGTTAATATATACTCTAAGGGCATAAATTAATTATACTATAATACAAAAAAATGGTATTTTATAAGAATATGTTCCTTATTAATTGCATATTGTGATACTCTTAAAAAAAAGTCATTAATGCGCGCCCTTATTATTGAATTAATTAAACAATGCTATGATTTTTTTTATCACATACATGATGGCAACATTATCATTTTATTTAATATGTTTTATTTTTATAAATTTACAAATAAAATAGTAACTAAATAAAAAACATGGTATCTATATATTTATTCATTGTTTCTAAAAATCCATAACTTTAATTTGAATATAAATCATTCTTACATTACTATTAGTATTATATTGTTATATTAAATTGAATTAAAAAAAAGAAAAGAAAAAATATATGTCAAAATCGAATAAAACCGAACCGAAAAATTTGGTTCGAGTTTTGAAAGATTTTGAAACGAAAACTGAACTGAACTGAACCAAAACTAAATTTTCATATTTAATTTGAATTTGAAATACTTTAATTTTTATTTTAATTAAAACCGAAAACACCCCTAGCTAGACCACCTTTTATATACGCGTGGCTAAATAATCAAATATATGTGATGTGATGTGACTATTTTGGGGTGTAGTGATTGGGCATGTGCAACGTGGGCCCTTCAGTTTGCATATCAATTGAACAAAATCTCTCAATCAATATATAGAAATACTGTGGATGATGACGGTGTGCATGTGCCTAGTTGCCTAGAGGATGTTGGATCCCATTTTCAAAACGGACAACACACTAATTGTAAAATGCATCACTATTTGTTATGAAAAGTGCCAACAATTACTTTGTATATGTAATTATCAACAAAAAAATAATAATAAATAATTTTTTGTGAAAAGTTGAAAAATAACTTGAAGGATATAATAAAATATGTGTAACGTGATGTGTGTTTTTTCTATTTTAATGGATAATTATGTTATTATCTATGTCACCAATGAATATTTCTAAGGTATCACGAACACAATGGTTTCGAGTGCCACATATAAATTACATTGCTCGGGTAACCCCAATCGACTAATTATTGGCCCACGGTGTGTCTCAGAATCTCATTCAATCCATCCCCTATGCGATCAACCAACAATACGCGCTCACACAAAGAGGACAACTACATTAAAAAAAATACTCATGATCTGTGATTGTAATATAATAACTAAAATTCTAGTTCAATTTGCGGAAGTACGGCCTCTTGATGTACTTATGAGCCAATGACCTTAGACGTGCTGTCTTAGAACTATGTGACATATAAAGCTACTAGGGGTGCTTTTAGTTTTAGTCGGGGTAAAAATTAGGATACCCAAACCAAATTGAATTTGAATGCTTAGTTTCGGTTCGGTTTCAATTTCTAAATCTTCAAAATTTAGACCCGAATCAAATTTTCCGATTTGATTTTATTTGGTTTTCATATATATAGTTTTTAAAATAAATAAATTGTATGACAACACTTATTTTAGTAAAAAAATAATAACTCTATACTTCCTATTTATTTTGGACAGAAAAAATACTAACTCTTAGGCTCCGTTTGATTGCAAAGTGGAAAAGAAAAATAAATTAAGTTAGTTTTGGTGAAAAGGTAGAGAATAAGTTGAGTGATAGATGTGATACCGTCTTGATTTTTAAGTTTTTCCATGAAGAAATTTTCTTTGCGTAAAAATTTTCCGCAAAAAATATTGAAGGATGAATGATATATACTCATAAAATGAGTAACATCTCTCACCTTATTTTCTATCTTTTCACACAAACTAACTAAATTTATTTTCATTTTCCATCTTTGCAATCAAATGGAGCCTTACATTTATAATATATCTTAAATATTTATAATAGCTTAAAGAGTCAGGTTTTTATTAAAGCTTGTAAATTTTCGGAACATAAAATTTTAGATAGTGAAGTAATATTATTTTCGAGTCATAAATGTAATGAAATAGTTTGATTCGGTTCGGTTTAGTTTTGTACTAGCACGCCCTAAATCAAACATATTCGATTTCGGTTTTTTTAATTGGGTTTTTAGAAGATCAATTCGGCTTAATAGGATTAGATCGTTCAATTTTTGGGTTCGTTGTAAATAGTAGTATTGTTTACATGCATAACAATAGAGACGTATGCTACACCAGGTTGTAAGTCATTTACATTATTAACCACTAAACCCTTTCACAACCCACTAAACTATTATTAACTACATACTCTAATTCCGTTTAGCATAGGTAAGTTGGCCCCATAAGAATACATCCTAATCTTAAAAGATCAAGCCTATGATACAAAAAATCGACTCTTTAAAATCTTGATTTATAAGCCAGGTGTGTTACGCTACCCCAAACTCAACCTATACGTGTCATGCCTGTGTCGATCTGGTCACACGTTGTGTAAATAATTTTTAAATTCTATACATTTCTTTGACTTCCACTAAAATTGGGTGCTTCTTCGGCCCAAACCCACAAGTCCAATTAATTAATATACAAGCCCATGGAAGACCTTATGGTATAAATTTTATTTTTTATTTTTTAAACAGGGACAAAAGATAAAGTGGCTTAATTTTGATTCTCAAAAGATAATGTGATTGATACTCTTTTGTTTGAACTTTGAAGAAACATCTCAAAGTGACTCCCTAAAGCTCTAGGCATCTCTTTTGTCAACTACCTAGGGCCCAAAGGGATTACTCACTTTGCCCATTTGTATAAAGTTTATATGCTCTATGTTGCATGTGGTACAATAATGGGAAGTTTTGTTTGTTGCCTTTTTTTTTTCTCTTTATCTTTTCTTGTTGAAAGATTTGTGTGGCTAAATTGGTGTGAGAGTCATAAAATTTATTGTGATCAGTTGCTGTCTGATTTTGATGTTGGAAAAAGAGAAAGGCTTAAGTTTGAATGCTTCATATTCAATCCTAAAATTTAAATCAAATGAGCTACCGATGTTATTGTTTTGCTAGGGTCTCAATTGCAAACTTTACAACAAAATAACTCTTTAATGTAACTCAAAATATATTCATCACGAAAGGTTTTGCCACTAAATGTCTCCCATTGCTAAAATTTTGAGCCACATTTACCAAAGATCCTTTAGTGACACAACTTTGAGTTTATCTTTTTTTTTGTGACGATTACTAAGCTTCATCATTATACGAGTATATTTTGTGACAAAATTACGTTTTTATCACAAGATTTAGTAACTAACTGAACCGTTTGTTTTAATAAATTTGTTTTATGAAACGAAAAGGGATAGTTTTACCGATTTTAATTGCTCAATAATCATACCATGAGTTTTACATTTGAAAAATGTATAAAAAAATAAACCCGAAAGTGTAGCATTGCTCGTAAAATACCAGTACCTTAGAATCTTAGAAATTCGAACTTTTTTAGTTCTACTATCCATTCCTAGATTTTCCTTAGCAAAGTTCCGAAGTACAATATTGTCAGAAGCAAGAGGTCATACGCTTTAATTATCCCATTTCAATGAGCCCACAACCAATACTCTTTGGGGACCAGCAAAAGAGGATAAAGCAATTTCAACAATTTTCGTGACAAAAAAATATTATCAAGATCGGCTATAAATAATAAATTATTTATGGTAAAAGTGAGATTATTTACTTTTAGACCACCTGCAGCAAAAAAGTTAATAAAGTAGGTAAAAAATATATATTTAGTCTACCAGTTTAATTTTGTTTACGCTGAAAAAGGTAAAAAAATTGGTAAAATGGACATAGACGATGCTTTCAGTATCGTCTGTGGGTTCACAGATGATGGACTGTGTATCCACTCTGGCAATTAAAAAAAAAACGGAGGGCTGATGTTCTGAGCATCGGTCATGCACAGCCAATACACATTATATTAGCTATGGTAAATGTGTCTATTGCCACATATAGCAATAACTTATTATTTCAAATACTTTTTTTTCCACTTTTATCCATACTGATGTAGATCAAATTATGATATATTTTCCATATCTCCATATCGGTGGATATGGTCTTAGGATTAACATAGGATAAATCAAGCCTAAACCTCGACAAATTGTAGAACTAGTGACGAAATTAATATTATACTTTTTTAGCGATGAAAATTTGTGTTTAAGCACAATATGTATTCTTCGAACTCGTTACAAAAATTGCAACAACCGTGAGATTGATGATAAAACTCAAAATTTTATCACTAAAATATGACAAAAAACTTTAGTTCAGCGTAGACTTTTTGGACCAAAAGCTTTTGTCACGTACCAGAACAATTTTTTGTCACACTTGATTTGAGAAGGAATATTAATTCATTGCCCATTGTTTTCAGAAAATGGTATTTGACTTCACTCTTCAATATCTAAGTATCTTTCTACTCGTTCAATATACAGATGTCAATTTTAGTGTTCCTTTGGTTCAAAATTTGGTTTGTTTCTAAAGTTTTATGTATATTTGCCCCACACTTTACACACATTGCCGCAGCGGAAAACGGATTAGAAAATGGAAAGACAGCCACATGACACAATAAATATCGTGCCACACAATAAAGCAGCTACACGACATTCACAACGTCATGCCACACAATAATATTGTCACATCAAAGGAGCATATATATATTCATAATGTCATGCTATATAATAAAATTGTCCCACGATCTTTATTATGTCGCACTATACACTTACAACATCACACGATATATACAATATCACACGGAGATAATGTAATCATAAGCCATTTTTATCTATCTACTACACTTTTGTCCTGCATATTCCTATTTTTCCACGTGTACACTAGAGAGAGAGACAAAATTGCTATGTATAGCCTTTTTCACTACCGGCTGCGGACGGCCTTATATATATATATAAAATAAAAGATTAGATATATATAGAGCGAAGAATAATTGTAAACTAGTCGATCTGGATCTTAATTGATTTAGACACCACAACAAGACATAATTAATTAAAAGTTGAGAATTAAAGACCAGTGGTTGGTATGTAGCATCGAAATTAATGAGGCTTATGCTCATGTCGAGTTAATAGAAATCTCAAATTTATTAGGGTTTCACATTAACCGTACATTTCGTAAGAAACAACTTGTCCTAACCTGATCAGAATTCTGATCAGTCTTCTCATTAGAGAAGTTTTAATTGTGCGGTTCATTTATAGTTGGTTTAAATTTTTTTTTTA